>MU227260.1:100829-119733 GCA_018584345.1 Thuja plicata | reverse complement strand
CTCGGTGAACACTGCTAATTCTGCTAAATCCTTTGGTAACCGACTGAACTCGGTAAGTACTGCGAACTCGGTAAGGACTGACTTTCCATCACATATTCTTTGATGACCGACTGAACTCGGTAAGCACAGAATTTCATTGTTGACCAAGTGAGCCCGGTAGTAACTAACTTCTCGATATCGTATTCTGGAGTGCTTGGTAGACTCTGTATCTTGCTTCTCTTACCGTCTGAACTCGGTAGACTCGGTAAACTGCCTGCTGAACATTCTGAGCTCGGTAGACTCTGTCTAATGACTGATATGACATTCTTTACTCGGTAGACTCTGTCTGATGACTGATATGAAATTTGTGTAACATCAAAGACAATACACAATTTAAACAATTGTATCCAACAGTGGATAAATGCACCTAATTCATCTAATGCACCATTTCAATTTGATGACATTAATGAACAAAATGCACATAATGAAAATCAAAATTTTCAACATACACCAATTGAAATGATGGGGATAAATGCACTTAATTCATCTAATTAAAATGTAGAGCATATAGCTGTGTTAACACCTCCTAGAATAATTCATAGAAAACCAAAGTTTTTAATTGACATTGATGAAAATATTTTGAGGCCAATACATGACAAAATGTGGGAAAGAAATTGTAGAAGAATTGTTAAAAATATTTGGAATAACTATTTTGAAAAATTAAATCAAAGTGGAAGATGTCAAGTAGTTGTTGAAATAATTAAGAACCTGAAATTTAGAGAGATAATGAGAATTGTGGGGTTGAGAACATCTAAAAAATAGTACTAAGAGAACCATTGTGAGAAATATATTCAATGCATACCAAGCCATTGGTTCAAAATCATGCGGTAACGATGCTAATGTTACTCGACATGTCCTCACATCAACTATAATGGGAATGGAAATGAAAAAATCTTGTATAGTAAGAAAAACAATCAAGTCATTAAAGATAGGTAGATCAACATTATAGAGAGCCTTACACAGGCGAGACAAAATTGAGGATCCAAACACTAATTCTCTTTGGTCATTCTCAGGTAGACTCCCACGCAAGGACAAGGACGTTGTTGTTGATGTATTAAGAGCATTAATTGAAAAGTTTTGGCATGACAACACAAGGGTCTCACCTAACCAAAGAGAATTTTTTAGGAGGAGAATCATATCTACAAATTGTATGCCACATCCAAAACACTTTTTGGATATGACACAAACACAATTTTATGAAAGATTCCTCCAAAGAGTTCCTCAAATTAAAATTAGTCAAAGATTTTTTGAAATGGAAAAACCCTTTTATGTCAAGATTAATCATGCGCGCACCACGTGTTGTTGCAAGGCACATATTGAATTTTCCATGCATTATGATATATATCTTCATGTTTGTTGTACTTTGCACACTAGCACTATTTTGCAGGAATGTGGTCTTCAAGCTCCTCCTATGCCATCAAGAGATTTTATGTCAAGTGTATTATGCAATTGAGATGATGGTTTCATTTATTATAAGATGATGGGTTTGAAGGGATCTTGTAGTGCATTTGGTGGTATGAGAAAGTTTTATATATGTCACCATCTAGAGAGCACAAATGAGATTGGAAATACACTAGTTTCTTTTGGAAAATACAAGACAGTAACTTATGGTCTAAAGGATGGAAAAGAACTTAAGAGGTGTGAGTTAGTGAAAAATGATATATGCGTAATTGATTTTATGAAGATTTTTTAAGAGAAACTAGTTTATGAGTACATACATCATTCACATAGAGCTAGGTGGCTGGATGAGCAATTCAAGATATGTAAGGATACTTTTTCCCTTGGTACTATTGTCTCCATTGTTATTTTTATGAGAATTATACACTTAAACCTTAGAATGAAGTGTAAGCATTGTATTATCATTCTATACAAGTGACGATCTTTGTACATATAGCATTCTTGCATGCACATGATTGCACCACATAGATAGAAAGGTTTTAAGAGAGTATCACTTCTACATAAGTGACGATCGCACACATTCATCATAGTTTGTGCAAGGTTTCTTCAAAGTTTTCTATGATAATTTAAGGGAAAGAGGTATTTAGTATAGCCAACACATAATATGGTCAGACAATTGCACCTCACAATTCAAGAATGCAAGGATGTTCTATTGGTTGAGTAGGATGCATGTGACAAGTGGCGTTCAACATATTTAGAATTTCACCAAGGCGGGGCATGGAAAAGGTGAGCATGATTGTGTGGGTGCATGTGTAAAAAGAGCTCTTGCCTAAGAGGAATTGAAGTACGAAGGTGATGCAGAGTTAATAAATGCAGAAACAATTGTGTGATGGTGCAACTCTACGATGGGAACAAGTAATGAAGGTAAGTCTATGATTAATATATTTTTTTGGTTGATAGGAGAGTCTAACATTGAAAAATATCTAGATTTTTGTACACTTACACAATCAAGTGAAATGCACTCATTTAGAAGTTCAAAGACAACATCACTAGGTATTTATACTAGATTAATGGCATGTTTTTGCTTGTCTTGTATGAATTTTTCATGGGAGGAATGCGAATCAAAAGAGTGGTTTAACGAATGGTTTTATATACCTTTTTAACTGTTTGATACATATCAACTTCCTAGAGCACTAAAATTGAGCCAGTTTGAAGCATCAATAGATTTTGATCACATATCTGACCTATTTGAACCAAGTAATTTCTCAATTTATTCTTCATTTTGAGATTAAATCTTTTGAACCTACTTGAACTCATTTTATTAGGTGGTTAAGTGTTTAGGGTGTTAACTTATCCCTCTATAAATTATAGGTCATGTATATGCAATTGTTGCAGATGAGAACAATGAGGAAGGGACTGATTACTTTTTGTGTCGTTGTATTGAGGGAAAAAATAAATTGACAACTACAGTCATTGATGGAGAGGGTATTGAGTACCCAATAGGATCTGTTGTTGTGACAGGGACATGGCTTAGAAGGTACGCTATCAAAATATAATGTGTTCTTGTTTGACGCCTTTGAGACCTCTTACCATCATTCTATTACACTTTATATGTTGAATTTTATATTAATTTATGATTCTATGAATGGAGGTACCCTATCCAAAATTCTAAGAAGTGGTTGTTTGAGGACTATGAGACACATAGACATATTTTTCATTACTCGCACCTTCTTGTTGCAACAAATATTGAATTTATAAAGTATACTACTAGAAATCATAAGAAGAATTTATGGAAACTTCATGAATCTGAAAATGAGGCAATACATGACACAATAAGGTTTAGGACTGATCCAGAAGGTTTGCTCAATTAGTTTTGGGCCATCATGAAGAATCATTCTACAAAATGGTAGAATTATTTTGACAATTTTGTATATAAATTTTGCAAAACAATCTAACATCGCTTTTTTGTAAATATAAATGACTATGAAGTGGTCTACATGCATATTTGGAGACCACATTTTGTATATTGAAAGAAGATAAAATTGTATATAAAAGTGGCCATGGGTTGATTTGTATATACCAAGGGGCCACATGTATATTTTATTGTGTACCATTTAACTAAGAGGATATGAGTGAATTATGATTCATTAAAATTGTAACAGTGGCTCATGCAGTGGATATCTCACGTTTCTCTAAATTATAATAATGGTTCATGTGTAGTATTTATGTATGTATGATCATTTTCATATTATGTATTTAAGTATTTATTTATGTATGTATCTTTGACATGCATTGTATTTATGTATGTATGTTCATTTTCATATTATAGCTTTTCCACGCGTTGTATGTATGTATTATTTTCATACTACATCTTTTTCATGCGTTGTATGTATGTTCTTTTCTATCTTATATATTTTTCATGTGTTATCATGTGTAATAGACCTAATCTTTTCCAAAGCATCTACCTTGAAAATATTTTTTCAAACCAAAGTAATAAGCATAATCTACAATTGAAAGTATGGTGTTATATGTTATGCTTTATGGACATTTAAATTGTTTTACTTCTAGTGATGCTCAATTTGGCTTAGTGCACCTTGGGAACACTTTGGTCCAACTTGTGCCAGAATTTTCTTGGTGCTTTGCAAGAGAAAAAAGGTCTCCCTAATGTTTAACTGGCCAAATGGAGCTGATGGAGCTGAGGGTTTGGTCCCATGACAAATTTTTTGAAAGATTCACCATTGAGCAACTTTCAACTGAGCAACAATGCAACTTTTTCCACCAACCGAGATCAGGTCACCAAATGGAATCTGAGTGGAATCTCCTAGGAATGAGCTATGGTCTTGTAGGAATTCCCAAGATGGTCATTGTGAACTTCACAGATCTCTGATACCTCTCACAAGGTCTGAGATATGGCTTTCCAAAAATCACTGCCCAATTTGGCTTAGTGCACCTTGGGTACACTTTGGTTTGAATTGTGTTGAAACATTCTTGATGCTTCACAAGAAAAAAAAAGGTCTCCCCTAGAGTTTAACCTACCAATTGGAGTTGATGGAGCTGATGGTTTGGTCCCACGACGAACAGTTTGAAAGATGCACCATTGAGCAACTTTCAACTGAGCAACAATGCAACTTTTTGCACCAACCGAGATCAAGTCTCCAAATGGAATCCAAGTGGAATATCCTAGAACTGAGAAACATGCTTGTAGACCTTCCCAAGATGATCCTTTTGAACTTTATAGATCTTTGATATCTCTCACGAGGCTTGAGATATGGCTCTTCAAAAACCACTTCCCAATTTGGCTTAGTGCACCTTGGGAACACTTCAGTCTAACTTGCGCTAGAACATTCTTGATGGTTCACAAGAGAAAAAGGTCTCCCCTTATGTTTACCTGACCAAATGGAGCAGATGGAGCTGAAGGTTTGGTCCCACAATGAACGGTTTGAAATATGCACCATTGAGAAACTTTCAACTAAGTAACAATGAAACTTTTTGCACCAACCGAGATCGGGTCGCCAAATGGAATCTGAGTAGAATCTCTAAGAACTAAGATATGTGCTTATAGGCCTTCCTAAGATGGTCCTTTTTCACTTCACAAATCTTTGATATCTATCACAAGGTCCGAGGTATGGATCTCCAAAAATCTCTTCCCAATTTGGCTTAGTGCATCTTAGGAATACTTGACTCCGACTTGTGCCAGAATGTTTTGATGCTTCACAAGTGAAAAAAGGTATTCGCTAATGTTTACCCAAACAATTGGAGCTAATGGAGCTAATAATTTGGTCCCAAGATGAATGGTTTGAAATATTCACCATTGAGAAACTTTCAACTGAGAAATAATGCAACTTTTTGCACCACCTGAGATCGGGTCGCCAAATGGAATCTGAGTGGAATCTCCCATAATTGAGATATGTGCCTTTAGGCCTTTCCAAGATAGTCCTTGTGCACTTCACAAATCTATGATATCTCTCACGAGGTCCCGTTGATGGGACTTTGTGACCGGCTCTACCAACAGATATAAGTTGTCACCAGGTACCAGGGTACTGGTCTACTTTGCCTGTAGAGTTTTACCAGAGAATGAATTCTCCTAGCCTCCAAGAACCTGGTAGTCAGGTCTTGACGGTGCAGGGGAGATAAGTTGGGAAAGTTACTATTGTTTGAGGGGATAGCTGGTTTTACTCATCAATTCTGGGGGTTTTAGAAAGAGGTGAGGTTTCCCGCAAGCATTTTAGATTAACAAAAGAAATTACAAAAGATAAATGAGATTTAGAGTAAGATTCTACTTATAGTCATGTAATATATATCCAAGCATCAACAATGCTCCAATGCAAGAAAACTACACTAAATACCGAATACACAAGGAATCAGTGATTCATATATATTCAGTAGAAAAGGGAAGTAAGATCATTTAACTAAACTGCAAAGCACTAGAGAAAAGGACATAAGAAAAAATACAACATGAAAGATATTTGCTAACCTCAGAGATCAAAGTAACACATAACACATGGCCACAAGATGTTCTTCCTTCTTTCATTAACTTTAAATGGTTCCAGCATCACTCGCAAGTACATTCATGGCTCCAAGGGAGAATTAAGGTACAGATTGAAAGTAAAACTGCTAACTATTATTTGCTATTGCTATTTGGATAGAGAAATCATCAATTTTTCTGACCCTTGTTAAAGCATCAGTCTTATTATTTATAGACAAACTTGACCTAATTTACATGTACACTTGCTAATAAATTACAATATCCGTGGCTGGTACTACTTGCACCACTTACAATCACCTCAGGATGTACAAAGCTCTGACAAGATAGAAGAAGAAGAAAAGGGGAGAAATATATAAGAATTGACCTAGAGAAGAGGGTCACGATACTGATAGAGGAAACTTTCTTATTCTAGTAACTTAGGCCATACGCCTCATTAATGATGATTGTGGCTCCTATCTTCGATGTGCACTAGGTAGTAAATCTAGGAGTGACACCTTGGGAGAATCATCTGTCAGAACCATCCCATCCATCGGACCTATCACTATCTTGATCACCTGCACTCTAACCCTTATTAATTTCTGGCAGCAATCGATCAGCTCTGGAGAACCCTGACGTAGATTGCTGTGAAGAATACAAAACTGGGACCCAGATTTCAGAGTCTGAGAGCTTACGCTTAAAGAATAATAAATCTTTAAAACTTTTCCCTACTGGCGGAAATATTCGGAGACTGGAAGACTTTAATTTTCTTTACATTTTCAAAATATCTCCAAAATCTAGAGAATTCCCTCTTCATCTATCTCCTTTATGCACTTTCGGTGTTCATTGGCTTCCTCCAACTGATCGGACAAATCTCTAGCACCTTCTTTGAATTCCAAAGCTATCTTCACTATGTTGTGAGCTTGGAACACCATTTGGGTGAGCCATGACATTATCGCTCCATGAAAATCTCTGGGAGTCTAGAATCGCGACTCCATTATTTCATCAAATTTGCCCACAAAAAATCCATTGGAGCACATATCTCAGTGCTAAAGGGATCGATTGCTGAAACCCTTGTAACAAATGTCGCATATGTATTCAAATAATTTTGAATTATCAGGACTTTACCCTTTAGGGCCGCTACCAGTTGTTTTCTCATCTCAACTTTAAGACCAAGTCTGGAGTGCTGGGCCCAGAGGTACCTGAAATCTTCTTCCCACAAAATTCTCATCTCCGTGATGGCGTCTTCCCTGATGTTCATTATTTCTTCAAGTTCACTCTTCTACTCCTCATATTTTTCTATCTCCCCCTCCCACTGGGCAATAGTGTTATTCACTTGGCCCAATATGTTATTGGTCTGGTGGAGGTCCGGGAGTGTGGCTATCAGGAAATTCCTTATGGCTCCTACCTGCTCAGTCACCCAGTCATCTACTGCCTACACTTTCTTTTTCATTGTTCTTAGTGCATCTATGTCACCCTGCAAAAGTGGTGTTCTGGATGTGGAAGCCTCTGGAGGAATCATAGCCAATGGTTGCGTCAATTCTATAAGAAGCCTAAGGATATTTTCATTGGTCTCTTTTGCCTCCTTTATCTTCTGGGCTTGTTTATCATATCGGGCCTCAATTTCCCAGATGGCTTCTCTTAATAAGTCTAATTATCCCCATTTGTATCTCCTCCCTATAGGTACCTCTGCAATTGTGTAGTCTGCAACTCTTACCGCTGTCACTTCTGCATCTGGGGGAGGTGTTACGACCACTATGATGGTATTTCCTCCTAGACCAGTCTGGATGGTATGGAGGTTTTGGGCCCTTTTAGGCTTCTGAGCCTCTTGGTTATGGGCCATCATCTCAGCTAGAGAGAGGATAACTCTTGCTACCACCCAGGGCTTTCTCTTTCTCAACTCCACCATCCATTATGGTGGTGGGGAAGGCCTTACTGCTAAGTCCTAGACACTTGGGTCCTCCTCAGGGGTTTGTTGTGCTTCCCTAGCATCTGCAATATTTGTGGACTCTTTTCTTTGTCTCCATGGTTTCTCAGCTCTCCCACCTCAATGGTATCTATGTCCATATCTTCGGGGTTCTCCCCCACATCTTGCTGCTGCAGATTTTCTTCAGCATCCTCTGCCGGTATATTCTCCTCTAAGGGCCTATTTTCTGGAGGGGGCAAAGGTGTCTGACTTGGATCTGATTATTGTGCTATAAAGACTACCTTGCCAAATTTCACATTCTGGGGTACCTGATAACCCAGGGTGTCTAGAGGTGTTTGAAATGTGACGAATGGAGATACGGTTGTTCCTGAGGGTCCGGTTTCCCTAGCCATAGTTGACTGCTCATTTTCTATCTGCCTTCCTTCTATCTCAATCCCTAGGACTGGTGTTTCTTCCACACTTGGTGTGGTCTCTTGTTCTTTCTCCCGAGTCTCTTCTTCCAGGGAAACTTATTTTTCTTTCCTTTCGCCCTCCTCGGGGACATTCTCTGCCTCTTGCATGACAATCTCCTCTACCGCCCTCTCTAGATCTTCTTGCATATTTACAAAGTCTTTGATCTAGAAGATATCATAAAAATTGTTGTGGGGAGGGGAGGCCTCCAGATGGTCTTTTGCTTCGAGGGAGGAAGGGATAAGCTCCACAGGAATATTACTCAATGTTCCAGGCCTTGCTTCTGTTCTCGGTGGAGGATTATCTACTTTTGGTTTCTTCCTCCTTGTTTGCAGTGGGACCCCGACATCCAGAATAGCTGCACTCTCATCCTTTGTCTCCACTACCCGACTCATAAGTGTTGCAAGGGAAGGGGAACCTGAAGGAAGAGAAGATCCCACCAAAGTGACTAGGAGACCGAGAGAAAGGCTTGCACTGATTGTTTTGCCCAGCTGTCGAGATGACTCAAGTTGGGTGTGAAGTTGTTCTATTATGGGGGCTGGAGCCAAGGACGAGATCTGGTCTAGGCTGATCTCTTTTGATTTCCCCCTATCCCTGCTCTGTCCAGCCATTATGGAGCCGGAAGTGGATCCCCACAAAACTAGGCCATCTCGACGGGTGCTCTTTCTGCATACCCGTGAAAAATATTCGTGACTCCAATTTATCACATCCTGGGTGATATCTTCAATTGTCAAATCTTTTGGGATGTCCCAATCCACCAGAGGGAGAGCCATCTTGTCAATCACTTTTGATTTATATTGTAGGTCCTCAATGGGCTCGGTATCTAAGAATTCCTTTGGGAAGGTTCGAAGATCTAGGTGCTTCATCATTACTTTGGTCATCCTCTCATAATGTCAACTTCGAACATCAAAGTCATCTTGGTAATTTGCCTAAAAATCCTCAATGTGAGGCTCATGAGGTGTTGACACCTGGGGTAAGGTCGTATTTATTTTTTCCAGTGGGTCAAAATTGACCGACGCCAAGTAGAATTCTGCCAGCCCTAGACTATTTAATTCATTATTGGCCTCTTTAGCCACTGCCAGGCTACAAGTGTATTTCATGCAAGTGATCGGGAAGGGGATGTTGGTAACCTTCTTTACCTCATAAAATGTGTGGACCTACAGGATATTCTTGTAGTACTCCATCAAAATAATCCTATCCCCATAATGCTTGGGCAATAGGTAGGGATTGATGGAGAACCCGGTCACCCGAATATAAGAATGTTGTTGAAATTGAATAAAATAATGGCCATTTGAACTCACCAAGGACATGGCCTCCTTCAATAGCTAGTAATTGGCATCCTGAGTTGGTATCAAAATGTTGTAGTAAACAAACGTATCTTTTAGCTGACAAAAATTGCAGAAGCTGGCTGTGCCAGTGCCCACAAAACATATGAATTCATGTGGAACTTTGATGTTTGTCTGACCTTGTTTAATTGGAATTCCACATGGTTAGCAATAAAAGTTTCCCAGTTGAAGTTCTTCCTATTGGTGGAGATGTTGTATAGGAAGTAGTACATCTACGCTGAAAAATCTCAGGCATGCGATTCTTTGAAAACCCACCATAAAAAGATGATCCCCGCTTGGATGCTTTCCTTGAAGTCTGTGCAAAGGATCTCTAGCTTCATCTTCAGCCAGTGGGTGTTGAGGTGCTGTCGGGTCACCTATTGGACTTTTTCAAACTCTTGTAGTGATGTGGCCCAGGAGATGACAATAGAACTGGAGAACTGGGGGATTCCCAGCCCTGAAGTAAATGTGGCAGCATCGAGGGACACTAGGGGCATTGGGTAACCCGTTGGAAAGGAAGCAACAATTATAACAGCCCAGATAGTTGTGTTGTAGTGTTCTTCCAGAGTGAGAATTAGCTTTGGGGACTGCACAGAGCAAGGGAAGCAGGTGGCCTTGATTATGCCGAAGGTGGCCACCTTCTTGGCCATACTGTCTCCAGCAGAATGTTGAGTGAACATTGTTCTGACCAGGCCCTGTAATTCGGCCCATAGTCTGACCTTTGTGTTAGTGATCAATTGTAACTTGGAATCCACCTTAGATCCCATGATGGCACCATCAAATATTTTGCTGAGTGGGATATTTTCTAGTGCCTTCTCGGCACGTGTCTTGGTTTCTACCCTTGTTGAGGTAGATAGGAATTCTGGACTTCCGGGAGGGGAAGATAGCTTAGACATATTGAACTTTGATTTGTTGGTATCCTGCAAGACCGAACAACTATTAATAGAAATAATAAGATATAATAAGTTTCTAGGCTATGGAGATTTCACCACCATTTCACACCTGTCCTCAAAAAGACATTAGTTAACATCAAATCTCGGAAGTGCAATAAATGAAATAACTTACTTTGGATTTGATCAATACTCGGGGGTCCCAGGGATTCTGGTTCATGCAACAAAGGAGATGAAGACTGTGGGATTATGTATAGCCTGGGGTCTGAAAACCTGATCGTTCATGAAATGATGTGGGCTGTAACGTGGTCATGCAATGAATGGAGTAAAGGCATTAATGGTGACAGTTGTCTTAACATGAAAGGAATGAATGCCACTTGGGATGATTTAAAATGCTCAAACATGGGGGAATTAATTCCACCATGAATTTTGAAGTGATGGAGGAGAGGGAAACACCATAATTTGAAAAGGTGAGGTACCGAGTTCAAGTCCAGCGAAAACCAGGTGGTCGAGCTTGAACTTGGTTAAACAATGCAGAGAGTGCGGTGAGCTTTCCACAGAATGGGAAGGAGTTAGGGGGAATGTACAGACTAAATTTACATGCATTTACAAACTATTATACAAGATGACATTTACATAGGCTCATACAAACAGGAGACTGAAGAACAACATTCACAGACTCAAACAAACTTACAAGCAATATACAAGCCGCTACTTTACATAATTTACAGAGGCTCTACAACTATTTACAACTATCTACAAATGCACAAAAATCTACAATGCACAGAGGGTAGAAAACCCTTTTGTAGAGCCATCCCACCAATGGGAGGTGATGAAGAAGACCAAAAACATGATGAAAACAAAGCCCAAAAACTAAGGAAACAAAACACAAAACCAAAAGAAAAGAACCAGAACACAAACCAAAAACAAAGAGAAGGGCCACAAGAGGACCTACCTAAAACTAGAGATGCAAAGGGAAGGGCATGATAGGTGCTTTGGAAACCCATGAACATGCTTAGAACACCATAGGATAGCTTGAACACACTTAATCACTCCAAATCATTGTTAATCTCTCGAAGAAAATCACACTTAGCTCGCTGTTAAACACACAATTTGGTCTTAATTTGCTCCGAGGGTAATTTGATCGTGGTAAGTGTAAAAATGACAAGTGAAACTAAATTTATACCCTTTAGGTGAAAATACACCATTTTCTTCTGCAAGTCCCAAGAAAAAAAGGCAAACCTCTGGACTTTGGGCCCAGGAATCCCGTGCAACCACACCCTCCAACTAAAGAGGAAGCAACGACACAAGAATCTTGAGATCTAGAATTTGGCTGGAAAAAAGGAAAAAAACACTTTGGGACTTGGTCCCGGAGGGAGGAAAGCCTAAAGAAGGTAACAACAAAGGCCTTGTGGAGGCAAAGGCCAGAGGATACAAAAGAAGACCGAAAAGAAACAAAGGAAGAACCAAAAGAAAAAATGGGGCACCCAACATTTTTCTAACAAAATGTGGGTCGGGTATGCAGGGCATAGAAAATGGTGACTCACTGGGATGAATGCCTTAGTGTATTTGAGAATCAAAGAATCTCTGGTTAGAAAATCTGGGGTTCATCGTTACCTGAAGAAATTCACTTGGAAGGCACGGGGGTTTGGGAAAATCTGACTCACCATGATTCGATCCTTCAATCTCTTGTCAGTTGTGAGGTGTTTGCTTTGGAAGAAAATCAATCCAATGAATTCCAGGATAAACAAAGAGATGACACTAAATGCATCAGACTGAAATCTCTATATCATGTACAATCCTCCAGATCTTGAAATTCTCCATTCTCCAATTTTTCTCACTTTTCTTTTGAAGATGGGGAAGGTGGTACTACTTTCACTGTGAACCTTAAGCTTAGCTAATTTTCACGCTGGTACTTCTTTCACCTTGTAATCCATTTTGATTTTCTGAATAGGGGAGATGTTCTGGGCCCAGGGGATCTTGTTGATTTTTGGATATGGCCAATAACTAGTGCAATTGCTCTGCTCTCAGGGATCATGCGATTACTTTCTCTTCAAGATTTTTTATTAACTAATGTCAAGACTTTCAAGATGTAAATCTGATGAAGATTTCCCACAACCTTTTACCATGTGTATAAAATAAATCTAGGGTACAGACAAATCCCACCATGCTAACAATAGATTATGTACTAACCAAAATGCATAAGGCACCATTCTAGGGACTAGATGTCTGTGAAGCATACCAGTCTACAGGAAGAGAGAAACATGCTAGGAACCCAAAAAATAAAGAGACGCAAAGAGAAAAATAAACCAAAGACAAAAGCAAAACAAGGAAAGAAAAATAGCCCCAGAGGGCCGCCAACTATTTACAAGGACAAAACACTCCCAAGGAGTGCTGGGAAAATATTTATAGGCAAAAATATATACATATGATACAACTTTGGGAAAACTTACCTCCCACCTTTACTCGAAGTAATGTTTGAGAAACTATCCATTGACAGGAAATGGAATGACCTCTCTAGCCATGGTGCTAAGGCGATAAGTGTTGGCCCCACAGATCTTCAAAATTAAGTAAGGTCCAAGCCAGAGCCTTTGGAACTTAATATGATTTCCTTTCTTCTCTCAGGCCTTGTCCCACAAAGGGAATAGGTTCGAAATCCAAATGGATTTGTATTGGGATCTCCTATTGAACCATCATTTGATGACTTCTTGGTGACACACAAAATGCTCTAGTGTTGTGTCTCTTTGTTCTTCCATTCTCACCAGGTTCAAGAGGTGAACCTCCAGAACATTATCCCAAGCATTGAATTCCTGCATGAATTGCAAAATAGGGATTTGTAATTTTATCAAGAATAGAGGGATCTGGCCATAAACCAGGTGAAATGGAGAATTTCTGAGGGCTACCTAGCTTGGTGGGTCCTTTTTCTTCAGACAAGAGGTCTGAGTTCTACAAACTCTCCAGGATCAGGGGTTGATTGGAGGATTCTTTCAAAGTGAAGGGATGAAAATGACCCTATACCATGGAAATTTTGGCTCCTAAAACTACTTCTTGGGGAGCCCTCAGGCAGTGTAAAATCAAAATCTTTCAAGGGAGATGGGCTCATTCCCTCCTTTTAGTGCAAGTTTCTATTGATGGGACTTTGTGACTAGATTTTCCAACAGAGATAAGTTGTCACTAGGTACTGGGGTACCAGCCAATTTCACCTATAGAGGTTTACCAGAGAATGAATTCTCCTAGCCTCCAAGCACCTGGTAGTCGGGCCTTGACAGTGTGGGGGAGCTAAGTTGGGAAAGTGATTGTTTTTTGAGGGGATAGCTGGTTTTACTCATCAACTCCCAGGGTTTCAAAAAGGGGTGAGGTTTCCCGCAAGCAGTTTAGATTAACAAAAGAAATTACAAAAGATAAACCAGAGTTAGAGTAAGATTCTACTTATAGTCATGCAATATATATCCAAACATCAACAATGCTCCAATGCAAGAAAACTACACTAAATACCAAATACACAAGGAATCAACGATTCATATATATTCAGTAGCAAAGGGCAGCAAGATCATTTAACTAAACTGCAAAGCAGTAGAGAAAAGGACATAAGAAAATATACAACATGAAATATATTTGCTAACTTCAGAGATCAGAGAAGCACATAACACATGGCCACAAGTTGTTCTTCCTTCTTTCATTAAATTTAAATGGTTGCAACATCACTAGCGAGTACATTCATGGCTCCAAGGGAGCATTAAGCTACAGACTAAAAGTAAAACTACTAATTGTTATTTTCTACTGCTATTTGGATAGAGAAATCATGAATTTTATCGACCCTTGTTAAGGCATCAGTCTTATTATTTATAGACAAACTTGACCTAATTTACATGTACACTTGCTAATAAAATACAATATCCATGGATGGTACTACCTACACCACTTACAATCACCTCGATATATACAAAGCTTTGACAAGACAAAAGAAGAAGAAAAGGGGAGAAATCTAGAAGAATCGGCCTAGAGAAGAGGGTTGTGATACTGATAAAGGAAACTTGCTTATTCTGGTAACTTAGGCCATACACCTCATTAATGTTGATTGTGGCTCTTTGTCTTTGAGGTGTGCTAGGTAGTAAATGCGGGAGCAGTGCCTTGGAAGAATCATCTATCAGAACCATCCCATTTTTTAGACCATCACTGTCTAGATCACCTACACTCTGACCCTTATTAATTGTTGGCAGCAATCGGTTGGCTCTGTGGAACCTTGATGTAGATTGCTGCAAAGAATACAAAACTAGGACCCAAAATTATGGAGTCAGAGAGCTTACGTTCAAAGAATAATAAATGTTGAAAAAATTTTCCCTGGTGGCAGAAACATCCCGAGACTAGAAGAATTTACCTTTTCTTTACATTTTTAGAATATCTCCAAAATTTGGAGAATTCCCTCTTCATCTATCTCCTTTATGCAATTTTGGCATTCATTGGCTTCCTCCAAGTGATCGGCCAAATCTCTCGAACCTTCCTTGAATTCCAAAGCCATCTTTGCTATGTTGTGAGCCTGGAGCACCATTTAGGTGAGACACAAAATCTTCGCTCCATCAAAATCTCTGGGAGTCTAGAACCATGACTCCATTATTTCATCAAATTTTCCCACAACAAAATCCATCGGAGCACATGTATCGGTGCTAAAGGGATCGACTACCGAAACCCTTGTAACAAATGTTGCATATATATTCAAAGAATTTTGAATTGTCAGGACTTTACCCTTTAGGGAAGCTACCAGTTGCTTTCTCATCTCAACTTTAAGACCAAGTATGGAGTGCTAGGCCTAGAGGTACCCAAAATATTCTTGCCCCAAAATTCCCATCTCCATGATGATGTCTTCCCCGAAGTTCATTATTTCTTCAAGTTCACTCTTCCACTCATAGTTTTCTATCTCCCCCTCCCACTGGGAAACAATGACGTTCAATTTGTCCAATATGTTACTAACCTGGAGAAGGTCTAGGAGTGTGGCTGTCAGGAAACACCTTACAGCTCCTTCCTGCTTAGTCACCTAGTCATCTATTTCCTGCACTTTCTTTTTCATTGTTCTCAGCGCATCTATGTAACCCTGTAGAAGCAGTGTTTCGAATGTGGAAGCCTCCAGAGGAATCACAGCCAATGGCTGCGTCAATTATGTACGAAGCCTAAGGAGATTTTCATTGGTCTCGTTTGCCTCCTTTAGCTTCTGGGCCTGCTTATCATATTGGGCCTCAATTGCCTGGCTGGCTTCTCTTAACAGGTCTAATTCTCTTTGTTTGTATCTCCTCCCCAGAGGTACCTTTGTAATTGTGTAGTTTGAAGCTTTAACCATCGTCTCTTCTGCATCTAGAGGAGGTGTCACAACCACTGTGATGCTATTTCCTCCCAGACCATTCTGGATGGTATGGAGGGTTTGGGCCCTTTTAGGCTTCTAAGGCTCTTGGTTCTGGGCCATCATCTTGGCCAGAGAGAGGGGGACTCTCACTGCCACCGAGGCCTTTGTCTTTCTTGACTCCACCAACCATTGTGGTGGCAGGGAAGGCCTTACTGCTAAGTCCTTGACATTTGGGTCCTCTTCAGGGGTCTATTGTTCTTCCTCAGAAACCGTTGTCTCTGTGGAATCTTTCCTTTATCTCCAAGGTTTCCTGACTCTCCCACCTTAGTGGTATATGTGTCCATATCTTCAAGGTTCTCCCCCACATTCTGTTGCTGCTGATTTTCTTCGGCGTCCTCTACCGGTACATTCTCCTTTGAGGGCCTATTTTCTGGATGGGGCAAAGGTGTCTAACATGTGTAGACATCCAAAATTGTCCTTATATTAATTTAATTAATATTACCATAACATTATAATTAATTTTAATTAATTATATTTGTTATATTCTTCTATCTATTTAATTAAATTTATTTAATTAAATACGATTCATGCTCCTAAGTATATGAATTTAATTTGAATACTATTCCTTTTAATGTATTAAATCTTATTTAAATACATTATCCCTCATAAATCCCCTTTTAAATAAATTTTAAATTTATTTATTTCCCCACATTTCTAATATTCTTCTAAACCAAGATTAAATTTAATAAGACCTATTAATCCTACCTAGAAACCTATTCTATTCCTACCCTACCCTACCTATTTCTCTTAATAAACCTACTTCCTCACTTAAACACACACTAATCACACTTAAAGTATGATTCCTACTCCTTTTAGCACTAATGGAATGCTCCCACATGTGTGAGCAACTCCTCAAAAAGGAAGCCACCAACTTCCTTTAATGTAACCACTCTTTTGTCCCCCACTCCATTCCCCAAGTGTTGCTCACACATGTGTGAGAAAACCTTGAGCCACTCAAACCTTAAAGGCTTTTGTTGACTTTTGCATGGCTTGTCCTCTTGCCCTTGTGTCCTCTATGTGGCATCTATGTGGATGCCACATATGATCCACCTCATCCAAATCCTTCCCTTCCCTCCAAAACTCTATAAATAGAGGCTCTTGCCAAGAGCAAACGATCTTCATTTTATGCATTGTTATCATGCTAAAATAGTTCTAGATTTCTTAGTGCATATTCATGTTTTCATGCTTTTAGTTTATAATCTAGAAATCACATGATAGGATAATGGTGAATGAATCTAGTTTTAGTTTCATTTGATCTTGCATAGCATATTAACATAGTGTGCATCTTTATTCTCATTTCATTCAATGAATAGCTTGAGACAAGTTCCTCATACTTGTTCTTGAGCCTTTCATTTGTCTCATTAGTTTGCATCTTAGTTTACATTTCAAAGATCAATAGTGGGATTTCATATTGTGTTGGGAGAGCACACCCACAAACCTCTCTAAAATAAAATCAACAAGTCTTTGGGTGCCCTTGTTCAGCTCATCGGAGGTCATGGTGGAAGCTATTGTTGTTTTTAGAGTATGCTTTTAGACATGTTAATGTAGTTTAAATAATTTATATCCTTTAATGTTTGCATGTCTGAGCGTGCTCCCAACAGGTAGGTTTCCAGCATAGACATTTTGGCACACCCGGTGGGACCCACATCCCTAGAATTTCTTATTTCTTGTCTAAATTTTCTTATAACACGGATCGGCGTCTCCGAGACACACAGAGGCATTTCTGAAAACGTCGGTTTATACTGAATCGTCATTCTGCATTTCCGTTAAATGATGTTTATGATTCCAATCAGTGTCTCCACCTAACACCATTATTTTGGCTTGTTGTTGATCCTATTTTTCATTTTATCAAGTTCATTTGTGTTTCTTGCTGTTTTCCTACATTTTAACATTCTAGTTTTTTAGCAGAAGTCAATTTTACAAGCAGGCATAATGGAAAAATTTTACTAGGAACACTATTTCTTGATAAACAAAAAAAAATAACAGTTCTTAAGGGTCAATTAGCATTAAAAATAGGTTTTTGGACAAGTTTGGAAGCTCACTAAAAAGGTCAAAATAACTTATTGTGCCATGTTTTGTGTTTGCAGGCAAATCGGCGTCTTCGAAAATGCTGGTTCATGAACCCGCATCTCCGCCACAGGAATCAGCGTCTGCGCAGATCACCGTCTGCGCCTGTTTCTTGAAACTTATGTTTTTTAACACATGTTACATTTCAAACTACTAACCAGTGCATTGCAGGTTCTGTGATTTGTATTTTAAAGGATATTAATGAACTTGAATGCTTAAACACTTCTTTTGGAATACATAAAATGAACCTCACCAAATCTTGAATGCATAAGGGAATGAACATCATACAATCTTGAATGACATAAGGCAAAAGAACACACATTTACAAGCTTTTTGTTTGCTGAGTGGAAAATAAATTGAACATGTATGTTTAATCACACTATTGTGTCTCTTTCTTAGGTAGAAAATACATAGTTATTTTAATTAGGTTCAATTTGGAATGAACTCTTTTTAGTGTGTTTGAAGAAGTGTTTCTCAACACTTCTTTTCGAGCTATTTGTCATAGATTAAATCCCTTTTAATTTAAGTGATGCTTTGATTAAACTATAGCTGTATCCTCTTCCCTCGCCTTCACGGATCTTGGGTGAAGAGAGAGCTTAGCTTAATCAAGCCTCTAGAGAGGCCTGTCTAGAGGGAGCGCTTCCCCTTTAGAGGACGACCTCAAACCGGTAATCCCTTTGGCCGGTATAGAAACAAGGTGCGACCCAAAGGTCTTCTTTATCCCTGTAAGCTCAGGCGGGTCGTGTTCAATGGTAGTCCATACTGAGTGAATATCCCTCAGCATACTGGCATGGTTGAACTAGAGACTTAAGTGTCTCATGCCATACAAACCGATTGTGGGGACGCCACGAAACCTTACTAGCAACCATAAAGTAGTAGCCTACCCGATTCACCTCTGAACGGTGACTTATTATAGTGCAAGGGGAGGGAAGAATCTCCCCCCAAGATTCC
>MU227260.1:70435-90275 GCA_018584345.1 Thuja plicata | reverse complement strand
TGCCACATATGATCCACCTCATCCAAATCCTTCCCTTCCCTCCAAAACTCTATAAATAGAGGCTCTTGCCAAGAGCAAACGATCTTCATTTTATGCATTGTTATCATGCTAAAATAGTTCTAGATTTATTAGTGCATATTCATGTTTTCATGCTTTTAATTTATAATCTAGAAATCACATGATAAGATAATGGTGAATGAATCTAGTTTTAGTTTCATTTGATCTTGTATAGAATATTAACATAGTGTGCATCTTCATTCTCATTGCATTCAATGAATAGCTTGAGACGAGTTCCTCATACTTGTTCTTGAGCCTTTCATTTGTCTCATTAGTTTGCATCTTAGTTTACATTTCAAAGATCAATAGTGGGATTTCATATTGTGTTGGGAGAGCACACCCACAAACCTCTCTAAGAGCAAATCAACAAGGCTTTGGGTGCCCTTGTTCAGCTCATCGGAGGTCATGGTGGAAGCTATTGTTGTTTTTAGAGTATGCTTTTAGACATGTTAATGTAGTTTAAATGATTTATATCCTCTAATGTTTTCATGTCTGAGCGTGCTCCCAACAGGTAGGTTTCCACCATAGACAACCTAGATCTTCCTGTTGTGCTGTAAAGAATACCTTTCCAAATGTCACATTCTGGGGTACCTGATCACCCAAGGGTGTCTAGAGGCATTTGGAGGGTGATGAATAAGGGTACGGTTGTTCCCGAGGGTCTGGTTTCCCTAGCCATAGTCGGTTGCTCATCTTGTGTCTGCCTTCCTTCTGTATCGGTCCCCCAGACTGGTGTTTCTTCCACACTAGGTGTGCTCTCTTTTTATTTCTCCCTGGTCTCTTCTTCAGGGGCAACTTATTTTTCTTTCCTTTCCCCCTCCCCGAGGACATTCTTTTCCTCTTACACGATAGTCTCCTCTACTGCCCTCTCCACATCTTCCTACAGATTTACCAAGTCTTCAGTCTGGAAGATATCATCAAAATTGTCATGGGGAGGGGAGGCCTCTGGATGATCTTCTGCTTCGGGGGAGGAAGGGATAAGCTCCATAGGAATATTGCCCGATGTTCCAGGGCTTGTATCTGTGCTCAGTGGAGGATTATCTGCTCTTGGTTTCTTCCTCCTTGTGTCCAATAGCACCCTAACGTCAAGAATAGCTGCACTCTCATCCTCTATCTCCACTGCCAAGCTCAAAAGAGTTGCAAACAAAGGGGAACTTGCAGGATGAGGAGATCCCACCAAAGTGATTGGGAGATCAAGAGAAAGCCTTGCACTGATTGTTTCTCCCAACTATCGAGATGACTCAAGATGGGTGTGAATTTTTATTATTATGGGGGCTATAACTAAGGATGGGATCTGGGTTGGGGTGCTCTCTTTTGATTTCCCCTTATCCCTGCTCTGCCTAGCCATTCCGGAGCTGGAAGTGGATCCCCGCAAAATTGGGCGCTCTTTCTGCATACCTGTGAAAAATATTTGTGACTCTAATTTATCACATCCTTGGTGATATCTTCAATTGTCAAAACTTCTAGGTTGTCCCAATCCACCAGAGGGAGAGTCATCTTGTCAATCCCTTTTGATTTATATTGTGGGTCCTCAATGGGTGTAGTATTTGAGAAGTCCTTTGGGAAGGTCCAGAGATCCAAGCGCTTCATCATTCCTTTGGTCATCCTCTCATAATGTCGACTTTAGACATTGAAGTCATCTTGGCAATCTGCCCAAAAATCCTCAATGTGAGGCTCATGAGGCGCTGATGCCTTGGGTAAGGTCATATTTATTTTTCCCAGTGGGTCAAAATTGACCCACGCCAAGTAGAATTTTTCCAGCCCCAAACTCTTTAATTCATTAATAGCCTCTTTAGCCACTGCAAGTGTAGTTCTTGCAAGTAATCGAAAAGGGGATGGTGGTAACCTTCTTTGCCACATAAAATGTGTGGAACTCTAGGATCTTCCTGCAGTACTCAATAAAAATAATCATATTCCCATAATTCTTGGGCAATAGGTAGGGCTTGCTGGAGAACCCATTCACCCAAATATAAGAATATTGTTGAAATTGAATAAAATAATGGCTGTATGAACTCACCAAGGCCATGGCTTCCTTTGATAGCTGGTAACCGACATCCCGAGTTGGTATCAAAATATTGTAGTAAACGAACGTATCATTTACCCAGAAAAAATTGGGGAAGCTGGCTTCCCATTGAATCTAGGGGAAATGATCCCACAGAGCACTCTAGTCAGGCCTTATCCCAAGGATGCCCACTGTCTGTAAACCGCAAATTCTGATTCTCTACTATGCTAGTGCCCACAAAACATATGAATTCATGTGGAACTTTGATGTTTGTCTGACTTTGTTTAATTGGAAGTCCACATGGGTGGAAATAATAGTTTCCCAGTTGAATTTTTCCCATTGGTGGAGATGTTGTACAGGAAGTAGCACATCCACAGTGAAAAATCCCAGGCATGCAATTCTTCGAAGACTCAGCATAAAAAGATGATCCCCGGTTGGATTCTTTCCTTAAAGTCTGTGCGGGTGATCTCTAGCTTCATCTTCTTGTAATCTTTCTTTGGTGTCTTCAGCTAGTGGGTGTTGAGGTGTTGTTGGGCCACCTGTTGGACTTTGTTGAACTCTTGTAACGACATGGTGAGGGAGATGATAATAAAATTGGAGAAATGGGGGATTCCCAGCCCTGAAGCAAATGTGGCAACATCGAGGGACACTAGGGGTGTTGGGTAACCCATTAGAAGGGAAGTAATAAGTATAAAAGCCTAGATAGTTGTGTTGTAGTGTTATGCCAAAGTGAGAATCAAATCTGGGGACTGCACGGACCAAGGGAAGTAGGCGGCCTTGATTATGCCAGAGGCGGCCACATTCCTGGCCATACTGTCTCCTGCAAAATGTTGAGTGAACATTGTTTTGACTAGGCCCTATAATTTGACCCACGGTTTGACCTCTGTTTCGGTGATCACTTGTAACTTGGAATCCACCTTGGATCCCACAATGGAACCATCCCTTAGATATTTTTCTGTGAGTGGGAGATTTTACAGTGCCTTCTCGGCTCGTGTCTTGGTGGCTGCCCTTGTTGAGGTAGACAGGAGTTTTGGACTTTCAGGAGGGGAAGATACCTCAAACATATTGAACTTTGAGTTGTTGATAGCCTGCAAGACCTGAAAACCATTAATACAAATAATAAGATATATTAAGTTTCTGGGCTATGAAGATTTCACCACCATTTCACACCTGTCCTGAAAAATACATTAGTTAACATCAAATCCTGGAAATGCAATGAATGGAGTAAAGGCATTAATGGTGACAATTTTAGATTAACACAAAAGCAATGAATGCTACTTGGGATGATTTTAAATGCTCATGCATGGGGGAATTAATATATCCATGAATGATAAAGTGATGTATGAGAGAGAAATGCCACAACTCAAACATGCGAGGTGCCGAGTTTGAGTCTAGCAAAAACTAGGTGGGTGAGCTCAAACTTGGTTAAACGATGTAGAGAGCACAATGAGCTCGCCACGAAATGGGTAGGACTCAGGAGGAATGTACATATCAAATTTACATTCATTTATAGACTATTATACAAGATGACATTTACATAGGTGCACACAAATAGGAGGTCAAAGAACAACATTCACAGACTCAAACAAAATTACAAGCAATCTACAAGATGCTACTTTACATAATTTATAAAGGCTCTACAAATATTTACAACTATCTACAAATGCATAGAAATCTACAATGCATAGAGGGTAGATAACCCTCTTGCAGAGCCATCCCACCAACGGGAGGTGACGAAGAAGACCAGAAACATGACGAAAACAAAGCCCAAAAACCAAAGAAACAAAACGCAAATTCAAAAGAAAAGAACCAAAATGCAAACCAAAAACAAAGAGAAGGGCCAGAAGAGGACCTACCTAAAACCAGAGATGCAAAGGGAAGGGCACATGAGGTTCTCTGCAGATGAACAACTCTAAAAACCCACGAACACACTTAGAACACCACAGGATAGCTTGAACACACTTAATCACTCCAAATCATTGTTACTCTCTCGAAGAAAATCGCACTTAGCTCACTGTTAAACACACAATTTTATCTTAGTTTGCTCCGAGGGTAATTTGTTCGTGGTAAGTGTAACAATGATGAGTGAAAATCAATTTATACCCTTTAGGTGGAAATGCACCACTTCCTTCTGACAGTCCTGAGAAAAAAAGGTAAACCTCTGAACTCCAGGCCTGGGAATCCTATGCAACCACACCCTCCAACTAAAGAGGAAGCAATGGAACAAGAATCCCAGGATCCAAAATTTGGCTGGCACAAAGGAACAAAACACTCTAGGACCAGGTCCTAGAGGGAGGAAAACCAAAAGAAGGCAGAAACAAAGGCCCCGCGGAGGCAAAGGCTAGAGGAAACAAAAGAAGACCAAAAAGAAGAAAAGGATGAACCAAAAGAGAAAAAAGGGGAACCCAACATTTTTCTAACAAAATGTAGGGACGGGTATGCAGGGCATAGTTGGTCTGAGATATGGCTATCCAAAAATTACTTCTAATTTGGCTTAGTGCACCTTGGGAACACTTCGGTCTGACTTGTGCCAGAATGTTATTTATTCTTCACAAGCAAAAATGGTCTCCCCTGGCATTTAACTAGCCAAATAAAGTTGATAGAGCTGACGGTTTGGTCTGACGATGAACGGTTTGAAAGATGCACCATTGAACAACTTTCAACTAAGAAACAATGCAACTTTTTGCACCAATCAAGATCACGTGGCCAAATAGAATCCAAGTGGAATCTCCTAGAACTGAGCTAAGTACTTTTAGGCATTCCCAAGATGATCCTTGTGCACCTTACAGATCTCTGATATCTCACGAGGTCTAAGATATGGCTCTCCAAAAATTGCTTCCCAATTTGGCTTAGTGCACCTTGGGAACACTTTGGTCTGACTTGCGCCAAAATTTTATTGATACTTCACAAGAAAAAAAAAGGTCTCCCCTAGTGTTTACCCGGCCAACTAGAGCTAATGGAAATAATGGTTTGATCCCATGCTGAACAGTTTGAAAGATGCACCACTGAGCAACTTTCAACTAAGCAACAATGAAAATTTTTGTACCAACCGAGATCGGGTCACCAAATGGAATCCAAGTGGAATCTCTAAGAACTGAGCTACATGCTTGTAGGCCTTCCCAAGATAGTCCTTATGCACTACGTGGATCTTTGATATCTATCACAAGGTCTAAGGTATGGCTCTCCAAAAATCACTGCCCAATTTGGCTTAGTGCATCTTTGGAAAACTTGGGTCAAACTTGTGCTAGAATGTTCTTGATGCTTCACAAGAAAAGAAAGGTCTCCCCTAGCTGACGATTTGATCCCATAATGAACAGTTTGAAAAAAAAATAATGAAAAAGTTGCTCGACAACATTTGTGCAACTTTTGACAATGTTCCAAAATGTTGCTATTAGGACCTCTAGACCTATTGAAAGGACTTACAAGAGCCTTAGATCCTATAGTAAGACCTTTATTATACCAAAAACATCAAACCTACTTATCCTATCATAGGTCATGAGTCTAATCAACCTTAGGTTTATAAAGACACCTTAGATGGATTGAATTTACAGTGAGACCAATCTAATCAAAATGAATGGTTGATTTCTAGGATCTAAACATGATTAGAAATATGTGAAGATGAACCCATGAAGACTCCTATCCATGCCTAGTGTTGCTTGGGTTCCCTGCACCAAAGACCCGTATAACTTCCCAGGTGTACCCAATGAACGTTATATGTTTGAAGTTACTCAAGGGGCTCAAAATTGCATAAAACATCCCTACATCCACTGTTCAAGAAAAAAAACCAAACTCTCATACTCTGTATTTTAGTCACAAAAGAATTGCAACAACAAACATATATTAATTTTATCCATGGAGTGCATACATATAGAGCATGAAAGATACACCTAAATACAATGTAGCACATCAAGCATTAATTCGCTTAAATCATAAAATTTCTTATGTCCTAGAGGAAACATGTAGTACATACATTATGAAGCATAGACATGAATTTACTTAAGTCACTCACCTAGGTCATACACATGAATTTAGGTTATGAATTATATACATGAAGTACATAAAAAAGTACATTAATTTATAGAAACACACATGCATATACGCAAGTCATGTGAAAAAAGAATACACTTAAGGCATAAACATCCAACCAAAAAATTCAAGGATCAAATTTGAAGTTTCATATATAACAAAATGAACAATAGTAGCATACATATCAATACATGGCGTACATGGAAAATCCATAATAGAGTGACAAAAAAGTGGCATCAGCTATGTCTAGGTCGATATATACAATGTACAAATGTCACACACACACACACACACACACATACAAAATTTGGTCATTCAATGAACACAACTAGATCTATACAATGTCTCGATATATCTATGACTATGGTGGATCATCAAAATTGAGCTTCTTCACAGTAGCACTTGGGTCAATAAGTCTCTGCACAAGAAAAATTCAAATGCTAGGCCATATATCTTATCTCAAAATAATATTTGTAGACACCCTAAAATGGACAGGCTTGTGACTTTACATTAAAAATACTAATTTTCATCTATTAATTAATAGTTTTTAATCATTAATTAATCATATATTTTCCTCTAAATTCATTTCCCAAATCATCTAATCAAATTCCCAAAATTAATTAAATAATTAATTAACCTTAATTGATTAATTACCAATAATTAGTTAATTAAATTCAATTTCCTATAGTTTAAATTGAAAGATTTAAACTTACTAATTAAATTCTTCCAATTAAATTAATTTCAATTAAATCAATTAAATTTCATTCAATAAAGCAATTCTAAATAAAAAAGAATTCAATTATCTCACATGTTGAAAACTTTAATTACATAAATGAATTAAATATTTATTTATTTTCAAAGAGATAATCCTTAATTAGATCACATGGGTTACTCCACCCATCTCTCCAGTTCACATGGGTAACTCCACCCATCTCTCCAGTTCACATGGGTAACTACACCCACCTCTTCAGTTCTAAAAGGTAACTCACAATTAGCTCTTCAGTCAAACAAACTCTATCTCCTCTTTTCCAGTTGAAGAGGTGGAGTTTACTGATGGCTTCTCCAGTTCTTTTTAATCTCAACCGTTCATCCCCCTATCTCTGGGATTGATCTCAACCGCTCATATCATCCTCAATTCCTATATAATAAACCCTTCATACCCATTTGAAGGATCCAAGATTTCAAGCTCTCGTGCGTCATTACTCTGTCAGTTTGGTTCTAGCATTCAAGTCATCTTGCGATCACACACACATTTCAATTATCAGATTATCGACACTTCTCAAGTCATAGACACTGCCTACACCAATATTGAGCATCAAAAACAACATTTCAGAAGGAGTAGAGAGAGACAATAGAAGCTTCAAGCACTTTGGGGTTTACATTCATTTTTTTTACTTTCTTTGCTTGTACATTTTATTGGTTATGTTTAAGTATTCATATTATTAGTTTTGTCTATTTTATTTCTATCATTGCAAACCAGTGCTACTAACCCTCGTCATTGGAAAGTGAAGGAACCACGAATCCGAATAGATGTATATTTTGGTGAACCCGATGTGAACTTATAGCCTGCATGAAATTTGGTCATATCTTTCAAACCACATGTAATATTTTTATGAATTTTTTTTTTCAAGTTGAAGCTGATTTAAGGAGGCCCCAAACAAAAATTCAAATTTTTCTGAGTTTTTTTATTTATTTTTATAATTTTTCTATGATATTTCATAAAAAATCATTTCTAGGCACAAATCAGAGTTTATTTTCAAGAAAATTACATTTTTAGAAAGGTATTAAAATTATAAAGGGGGTTTATTATCTGTGATTTTAATTTCTATGAAATTATTTTGCAAAAATAATAGATCTTTTAAAACTGGTTTTTTATGATAAAATGGGTCCCTAGGGCACAAATTAAGGAATTATGATCTAAATTTTTTTTTGCAGGTATATTTTCATGTAAGAAAGCTACTTTCCAAAATTCAAATTTTTCTAAATTTTTTTTGATTTTTTATAATTTTTTAATGATATTTCATAAAAAAAAAAATTTAGGACACAAATAAGCATTTCTTATCAAAAAAGTTACATTTTTGGAAAGGTCTTGAAATTATACAGGGAATTTATTCTCTATTTTTAAATTTTTTTGCGGAAATATTTTCAAAAAAAGAAAGATCTTTGAAAAGTTTTCTTTTTGTGTGTTCTTTCTTGATTTCTGTGCAGGATTAAGCAAATGACTAATGGCCAAAAGGATAATCAAACGTATACCAGGTGCTAGATCATTAAGAGCTGCAATAAGGATAACCACCAACTATTGATCACAACAAAGAGATATTCTCACAATCGCAGCTGAAGATCAAAGAAAAGCATACACAAGGTACATTGATTCATTCAAGAGATTTGCAAGTAAGTATAAAGTCACCATTAATTTGAGCAATCTCAATAATCCCAGAGTTTTTGGATATTCTGCTGTCTTGGATTGAAACTTTCATTTATTTAGATACTAAACACTTTCTTTGATAGGTTTGAATCAAGGAGACAAGATAACAATACAACATAAAATTCATTCACTTGTCGATTTAGGTTTAAAAAGAATAGTGTTTGTCACACATCTCACATTTCAGAATTTGGTGCTTAAAATTGATGTAGATATTTAAAATTGAATACAGGAAATGAATCTCTCAATTCGGTGCACTAAAATTGAACAAGAAATTAACACCTACTTTTTGGGCTTAAAATTGAACACTTGTGCTTGTATAGTGGTTTAGCTTAGTTCACATTTCAAACTTTCAGAGCTTAAATGATTTACCTTGTGTCTTGAGTTTTGGGTGCACTTGCACAATATATTAGATTAAAAACCTTTATACTTTTTTAGAAAGGCTTGTTCGGGGAATGCGCTTCTTCCTTGAAGAACAACCTTAAACCAGTAATCCTTCCAATTGGTATATAAACAAGGCACAAACCAAAGTTATGTCTTATCTAGCCAAGCTTGGGTGAGGTGTGGTGATGATAGTATGGATTGGGTGAATATCCCTAAGGAGCCAACATGGTCAACTAGGCTCTTAAGTGAGTCACACACGTATAAATCAATTGGATAGACGCCATGGACCCTTACTACAAACTTGTTAATTAGAGGCCAACCCGATCTACCTCTGAATAGATACCTTATTATAGTTCAAGGGGTTGCAAAATTTCCCTGCAAGATTCCCAACATATGTGTTCTAAGGTATCTGTGTAGTGCAAGAGATCTTCACTCCACAGAAACAATACCTAGCAACAACAAAAATACGAACACCTACGTCGTGGACCTTCATGTCCTAGTAGTGTGACAATTGTTGTGTGAGCTAATGGACATTCAAGCATTGGGCCTATAATATTGTATTTTGAAGCCATTGACTTAGATTAAATCTGACTGTTCATTGTTGAGACCTTGTGATAACATTGCAACTTGAAAAAGTTGTAGAACATACACGTGTCAATCTACATTCTTCAAAACACATTTTCTTTTGTGCTTGTTCTTTGATCAATTTCCAAAATGAAAAAAACATCAAAACTGTCAAAATGAGTCAAACGTGTTAAAGTCTAGGTTTGTCAACATCAACCATCTTTCAAATAGGAAGCCTTGTTCTAGAAATTCAAAATTGTCAGACAGTGAGATTTATCTTTTTAGTATTTTTTAGACTGTTTCCCCTTTATCGTAATTGCTCGCATTTTTTTTCAATTGACGAAAGTTTGCCACAATTAACTTGTTTATTGTCATAGTTGACCTTTTTATTACTGCAATTAGTGATAAATTACCGCAATCAACCAGTCACTTTACCGCAATCGGTGGAGCTTTTCCGTAATTGACCAGAGACATTATTTACACCTATTTTGACCTAAAAACATTGAAGATACTCTCTATTTTATGTCAAAGACCAGTTTCTATCCCAGAAAAATGTGAAGAACATTGTGTGAATCTCTAAACATTAAATATCATCAATTATTTGAAAAGAACAATTATATTCTAAAACATTGTTAGTTCGAAAGTTTAGACACGAAATATCTTGAACTCATCATCTCAAACATCATTGTTATCTCTATCAGTGAATTTTTCCCAGGCAAATGTCGACAAATCTTATTCTTACATCATCAAAACTTTGAGATCAAAATAAATCAAAATTTGTCCTTAGAATTACCCTTGTCCAAAACATAGCTTGGACTTCCTTAGAAAGGTTATCCTTTTTTGTTTTTTAATATCACTTGTTTTAGTCACAAAATCTAGACCACACTATGTCTCAAACACCTCATGGAGGGCCTTACACAAGGTCAAAGGCTAGAACACAACTAGATGAGTCATATATTAATAGCTTCCCCGCTTGGGAAATAGAGCGAGAGGACAATCCTTTCATAAATACCAGTTCTTCTCTATTCATTGAACAACCTTGTGGCTCAGCTTTTTTCCAAAATGTCACAGAAGAGGAGCTTGAAGATATAGAGCAAGACGCTTATTCTGCACAAGTAGTTGATGATGTTGTAGAGAGGAACCCCAAACGTTTCTTAGCCATGCTGATAAAGAAGGGAGTTAAACTCCCCGCTAAATTTAGTGTATCAACCATAAGGCCCAAAAACCCTCTCGCATGTCAAAACACTACTCAGCCCTCTCAGATACTACCTGTGGTTTCTCAAATTTTCCCACCTTTGATAATACCAACATTGGCACAGACGATACCCAATCAAACCAATTGCACAAAGAAAGCAAGCACATCATCCACTCAAAGAATGGTAGGCTCCCAACTAAGTGTACCCATGGTCACTAGTATACCTCCACCTTCTGTCTTATGGCCTGGCCAATCAAGCTCTCATGTTATGCCTTCCATCCCACCAACAAGCAGTAACCTTTTCACAACCATGCTACTACCGCAGTCAATCCCTACTAGCCTTGGGGTCAACACATCATTCCCACAAGGATCTATCTCTACAGGTTTGACTTTCAGTCAATGCCCACTCAAGGTTATGCCTTTGCTCATCCAGCAACAACCTCAACCCCAACAATAGCAACCCCGTCTTCAGCTACAACAACCTCAACCCCAGCAACAACAACCCTAGCTTCAGCTACAACAACCTCAACCCCAACAACAACAACCCTAGCTTCAGCTACAACAACCTCAACCCCAGCAACAACAACCCCAACTTCAGCTACAACTATATGCACCCTAAAATGGTCGCCTAGACTATGGGCCCCATTCTTCAATTTATCAAATGACCAAAATCAATTTATCAAATTCTTGAATCAATGTTTTGCAACATTTTCAATTCAAATCAATTTCCATGATCAAATCGTAATTAATTTAATTATTTCAATATTTCCTAAGGTTTGATCATTTTTTCAATAATATTATTTAATTAAAAGAAAACATCTCTTTTTATTAAATGAAATAATCTTATTTAAATAAAAGAAAATATCTCTTAAATGAAATAATCTTATTTAATTAAAATATTCCTTTCTACTGCAAAAATGTGAAAGACTCGTCGAAAAAGGAAGATAGCGTACCTGCAAAGACAATTAAACTTAGGTTTTTTCCATTCGAACCTAAGATCGCCAAAAAATATAGGCAAGATTGTAGGGAATCACGGGATGAGGGTAGAGGAATTGGTTACCATTATAGTTTTCTCAGGCTATTGTTTTAATTGCTAGATGTATGGACACAAAAAGAAGGAGTGTCGAAAACCAGAATTGCTGCATCCTTTCTATGAGCATTTAGGATAATTCATTGCAAAGCAGAAAGGAAAATCTCTAAAGGAAAACTTGGAATCGGTCGAGCCTGCCCTCCTTGAGTCTACCCCGGCCAAGCTCGGTAAGGAAATCTCTTTGTCAAACAAGAAAAAGGAGGATTCCCAGGTAGAATCAAAGAGGAATGGGGCTAGGGTTTTAAATCTCTGTATAGAAGATCGATCAAAAAGTAGAATCTCGACTTGGGATAAGGAAACAAGGCCAAAAATATTCTCAGTCCAACTTTTGGATAGGCAATTAAGTTTTTTTCTACAACCAAGTACGTGAGGCAGGTCTTGGGCCATCAGAACACGGAAGGAGGAACGACAGAACATTGCCCCTCATCTGCAAAGAGGGATGGCCGGACCATACCTTTACAAATTCATCCCGATAATCCAAATAGGCCAAATCCCTCATGGCGTAAGATAGATGGCAAAAACAAGGAACTGTCTGAGACTGTGCCAAAGCAAAATTCTGAGTGGAAAATGGTTAGTGCCAGGAAAAAGGTACTTAGATCTTCTATGTCGCGTAATCCTTTCAACATTTCTCTAAATAATTCCTTTGAAGTACTTAAGGAAGCAGATAATATAGATAAATCTTACTCTCCCCCACATAAAAGGGGCAGGGTTTTAGGGGAAAAGGGCCAAAAGAATGGACACATCAAGGAAGGTAGAGCCCTTCCAACAGACAAAGATACAGTGCCCCTTCCAACTAAAACCCTCTCCTTTTATGAGGGAAAAAAGAAGCATTACATTTTGGATAGTTCTGTTGAATACTTGAGCAATAACAATAATTATTACCCTCCTCACCACAGAAGTTTGGAGAGGCCATTATTTGGTAAAGCTTCAAAGAATTTGATCAATAATGACATGATAGTAGAATATTTTTAGAATGGCACTAACAATGCAGCTTACACGCCTCCTCATAGGCGCTTCAGCAACCAAAATTCAGGTAAGGCTCACTGTGATATGCAATATGATACAATCAATTTAGATAATAATAAGATTAGGCAACAACAAAAGCTTCTAGCAGAAATAGGTATAATATGTTGCTGGAAAGGAACCGGTGCACCTTTGAAGGAAGTTATAAAAGGATTATCAGCACAAATTCTTGGGGAGGTAAGTATAATTACCCTCAGAGATGATTTCATATTCATTAATTGTCATAATAAATCCTTAAAGAAATACATTATGAATAAGAAGGTTATTAAGTTCAGAAACTCTCCTTTCTCCTTTTTTGAATGGATGCCTTTATTCAATCCATTTCATTTAAAAGATTTCATTGTAGAAAAAGCTGTCATCCTTAAAAACTTGCCTTTGGAATTGTCTACCAAAGATACACTCTGCTTGATAGGAAATAAAATAGGTAGTTTTAAAAGAGTGGCTAAGGTAACACCTATGCAGGCAAATAAAACTATCATTGTAGAGATGAGTTTTCATCAAAAATATGTTCCCCCCATTAAATTATGTTTTAATAATAACTCTGTAATAATCAACCCAACAATACTAGAAAACTTTATTGAGGCGAATAGAGTAACGTCAAACCCTCATAAAAATACAAAATTTGTATCCCAACCTAGTAAAGATATAGAGATTTGTCTTTGTAAAAATAAAGGAGGTTTTGTATGCGATCCCCCAAGGAAATCAGGTTTAGATAATTTCTCACCTTACCAAATTTTGTTGAATAATGCAGCAAATGATCAAAATGATAGTATTAGTAAGGATAAATCGATTAATATACTTAATGATAATCTAGCAACTCAAATTGAAAATCAGTTACCTTTAAAGAACAATTCAACAAACTTAAACCGGTAGGAATTCTATGAAGAGTTAAGTAGGGACAACAAATTAGAACAAACAGAGGTTTGGAAAAATAATAATAAAACCCATCAACAAGATAGGATGGATAACCAAATAGATTTACTTATGAAACCTGAATGCGCTGATGTGGCAAAAATAGTTGACCAGGTTAACAAAAAAGAAGCAGAGGTAAATCAAATTATTAATTATTTGGGAGAATCATTTCCGGAGGAACTAACAGGCATGTTTTTGGATGAGGTCAGCAATTTTGAGGAATTAAAAAACCAAAAGGAAACCATAATTAAACAAATTTAGGAGTGCATTATTGAAGAAAATAGGAATCAGGATAATAGTCCTAGTCAGCCCCTCCTTTATCCACTTTCAGATAAGGAAATTTTAGAAAACCTTTCTTCAAGCACAGAGGAGCTTTCAGGTCAAGCAGATACTCAAACCAGGAAAGAAGATATAGATAGTCTGAGTGCAAAGGAGGGTGATAGAATGTATAAAGAAAATATAAGTATAAAGGAAACAACCTTTGAAAAAGGAGGGGAACAAGGTGTTTTGATTCCCTTGGAACTAGAAGTGTTGAATTTGGATATAACAGGGAAAACTGAAGAATTAATAGAAAGTTATGGCAAGGAGATCATAGATAATGATATACCCACAGAGAATCCCATAGATGAACAGATAGACCTGGATAACCAAGCCTATCCATTAGTAGGGTATGATAGAGAAGCAACTTTGGTTAAAGATGCAATTGAGGGCCTATTTGGGATAACTAATGAAAATAGAGAACTGGGCATAGCCATGAATAGAGGCAGCTTAAGCACACCCAATATTAATAAGCTAAAAAAGAAAAGAGGTAGGAGGTCAGCTGTTGAGCTTAGATCTTTGGATGGCAATGCAGGTGACCAAATTAAAATATCAGATATCCTAAATGCAGGGAAGGGGAAGTTCCTTCCCAAAGGACAATGAAAGTCACTACTTGGAATGTTAGGGGTCTAAATGCCCCTAAAAAATAGTGATTAATTAAAAGATATCTAAGAAACTTTGAGTCATAAATAATTTTGATACAGGAAACTAAGCTTAATAAAGAAGAAAGTACTAAGTTTAGCAATAAACTAGGCATTTGGAAATCAGAATATGTTACATCTATAGGGCACTCAGGTGGATTGGTAGTATTGTGGGATCCTCAGAAAATAATAGCTTTACTTTCTCATACTAACGACAACTGGATGACATTAACAATTAAAATCCTAAAATCCGATTTAAAATTTAACTTGATTAATGTATACGGACCAATCTCTAATGAGGAAAAAAGAAGAGTTTGGTCAGAAATACAAGACCTTCTGAATGAAAAGCAAGAACAACCTTTCATCATTGGAGGAGATTTCAATGCTATCTTAAGTCTCGAAGAAAAATTTGGAGGTTCGCAACATATATCCCAAGCTCATAAGGATTTTAGCAAATGGGCTACGGATAATCAACTAATAACTTTAAATACAAGAAATGGAGTTTTTACATGGAATAATAGAAGAGCTGGTTTCAGTTACATAGCTGAGAAGCTAGATATATTCTTCACTAGAACAAACCCTAAAAACTTTAATCAAAGAGTAAGTGCCGAAATACTACTAGAAGCAGGATCGGATCACTTCCCAATTAGGCTCACTATAACAGAAAACTCCAAGCCGACGAGAAATCCGTTTAAATTTGAATTTATGTGGTTCCAAAATCTGGAATTCATAAATCTTTTGGAAGAATGGTTGAAAGAAATTTTGTTCAAAGGATCGAAAATGTTTTGCTTAACAGCGAAATTGAAAATTATCAAAAATAAAGCTTTAGAGTGGAACAAGAATCACTTTAACAACATTTTTAAAGAAAAATTCTAGGTAGAACAAGAAATATCTAATCTTAATAATAAGGTAATAGAACAAGGGATGAATGATCTTAGCTATCACAAGGAAAAGGAGCTGATGGCTAAGTACAATGACATTCTCCTCAAAGAAGAAATCTTCTGGAAACAAAAATCCAGGGAGTCCTGGCTCAAGGAAGGGGATAATAACACTAAATTCTTCCATAACACAACCAATTATAAAAGGAGCATTAACAGAATAGATAGAATCAAGACAGCAAAGGGAGTTATTATGGAAGACCCTGGATAGATCTCAAATGTTCTTACAAATTTCTATAAGTCCCTTCTCAATTCGGTAGAAGCCTCTGACCTCATAGCACAAAATGAAATGCTAAAAGCCATTCCGAAGTTAATTACGAATGATGACAACAAAATATTGAACAATAAGATTTCACTCAAAGAGGTCAAAATAGAAGTATTTCAACTTCATTCAGATAAAGCTCCAGGTCCAAATGGTTTCCAAGCAAGTTTTTTCCAAAAATGTTGGCATTTTGTTGGAGAAGAGGTATGGCTAGCAGTGGAAGCCACTAGAAACTCAAGCGCTCTTTTAAGTGAAATCAATAACACTTTCTTTACCTTAATCCCAAAGAAAAATGAGAGTATGGAACCAGAGGACTATAGACCTATTTCCCTTTGTAACACCATTTATAAGATCCTCTCAAAATGTCTAGCGAACAGACTCAAGACCTTCCTCCCAACTATTATATCGGAAGAACGGATGGGTTTTGTAGCAAATAGATCAATTTTGGATGGTATTATTATAGCACAAGAAATAGTTCATACCACCCAAATTACAAAGGAACCCAGTATGATAATGAAAACTGACATCCAAAAAGCATACGATAAAGTAGATTGGAGATTCCTATGCAAGTGTATGGAAGCGTTCGGTTTTTCTAAACAATGGATCAACCTAATTTTTAATTGCATTTCAACTCCCAAAATATCCATTCTCATCAATGGTTCGCCGGAAGGTTTTTTCAGTATATCTAGGGGGATCAGGCAAGGAGATCCATTATCCCCTTTTCTATACGTCATTATGGCAGAAGCATTAGGAAGATCAATTACTAAGCAACAAGAGGAAGGGGAAATTTTGGGATTAAAGGTATCGAAAAATGTCCCAAATATTACATACCAGCAGTTTGCAGATGATACGATTCTACCTGGATCCGCCAGTAGACAGGAAGCGAGAGCTTTCAAAAACATTCTAAACCTTTACGCAAAAGCCTCTGGTCAACATGTTAATCCCACTAAGTCAGAAATCTTCTTTATTAATACATGTCCGAGCATTGAAAAGGAAATTTGTACTACGATGGGATACAAAATCGACAAGTTTCCATGCAAATACTTAGGAATAGACTTGGATACGGGCCTCAATTCTACCAAACTATGGCAACAAGTCATATCCAAAGTACAAAACAAGAAGAGTTCATGGAAAGGAAAATGGTTAACTAAAGCAGGTAGGACGACTATGATCAAATCTGTCCTTTCAACCATACCTATGTACCATTTGTCAATTCTTCCCCTGCCGACATGTGTAAAAAAGGAATTAGATAAAATGCTCCAAGAATTTTATAGGCAAGGTCCTTCCGAGGACAAAAAAGTTGCCTTTATCAAGTGGGATTCTCTATGCAAACCAATATCAAAAGGAGGTCTAGGCATCAAAAACCTATAGTGGCAAAACCAAGCTCTCAGAGCTAAACTCATATGGAGAATGTACAAAGAATCAAGCAGTAAATGGGCATCTATACTATTACATAAATACATTCCCGATGGGGACCCCATTAATATTTTCAGGACACAATCACATGTTAAAGGGTCTCGGATATGGAATTTTATTAAGGAATGTAGAGGGATCATTAGCAAGCATCTTTCGTGGGATGTTGGAGCAGGAGATCAAGCTCTATTCTGGGATGATTCATGGGAAGGCCTTATCCCCCTCAACAAACTGGGTTTCACCGAGGAATTTATGGAAGAATGTAAAAGAGTTATAGGCATATATGTCAAGGAATACTTACACAAGGAGGAAGATAACAAATGGAGTGCCCTTAATGAAATTGATGAGGTATGGCAAGAAAAGCAAATCCTCCTAGCAAACTTAAATAAGAGAACAGTAACACTTAAAAATAGATTAGATAGTTTAATATGGACAGGATCTAACAATGGGAAATACTCAGTTAAAGAGGGTTACAATTCTATAATTAAGGAACAAAAAATGGATAACTTAGACATTCCTTTAAACCTTTGTTGGAACAAAGCTTTCCTCCCTAAAGCTGGCATGTTTTTATGGGCGGCACTACAAAATAGAATTCTTACAGCAGACAGACTCAATAAACTAGGATTCGAGGGACCATCTAGATGCCCCTTATGTGAAAACCATTCGAAGGATGTTAATCACATCCTCCTAAATTGCTCTTTCTCCCAAAAGTGTTGGAATTGGCTGAATCAGAGCCTAGGATGGAAATCTGCTTCCCATTGTGATTTAATCAGCAATCTCAAAGCATGGCCCTCCCTATATAAAGATAACCTTTTTAAAGACATATGGACAATAGCACCGTAAATAGTAGCATGGGAATTATGGAAAGAAAGAAAAAAAAGGATTTTTATGGATCATAAACTAACTTGGAACTCAATAACAAACAAGATTGAAGCATCTATAGTAGAAATTATTAATAGTAAACTCAGGGATGTACAACATTCTGAGGACTCTTTTAAGAGCTAGGATAATAGAATCAGACGCAAATGGCCAAAATTAGCTATCCCTCCCCTGTATGGTAAAGGAGGACCCAAAACTAAAGCTGACAGAGCATCCTGTACATGGTTACCTCCGAAACCTAGATGGTACAAACTCAACTTCAACGGAGCCTCGCGAGGTAATCCTGGGATAGCTGGTGTTGGAGGGCTTATTCATAATTGGAAGTCAGAAGTTGTCGCTAAATTTTTGAGACCCATTAGTCCTACAACCAACAATATGGTGGAATGTGTAGCGGCACTAGAAGGGCTTAAATTATGCAGGGATCTTAACATATCTAAAGTAAATGTTGAAGGAGACTCACAAATTATTGTCAATGCTATCCGTACCAAAAAAACTCCTAATTGGGTCTTGAATGCAAAAATTGAAGAGATCAATCTAATAATGGAAAGTATCCCGAATTATGAGATCAGACACACTTATAGAGAAGGAAACTCAGAGGCCGAAAAGCTAGCCAATTTAGGGGCCAATGGTGTGGTAATTATGGAAAAATATGTTTGATTGGCTTGGGGAGGTAATTTCAATGGAGGCTAAGGAGTAGCCTGTTAAGTAAGAATGGATCGCTGACTCTCCTACTAGATCCAGGGATCTCTTAGATAGGGTTATCATCTCATTACAGTGCTCTATGGTTAGGTTAGGACCACTTTCTAGATTTTAAATTCATTTTTAAAGGAGATTCCCTAATGCTTTTAACTTCACTTGGGGAACTTACTTATGGGATGATCCTATAATTTGGCCCGTTTACTAGATCCAGGGTGTTATTAGTTCCTCTATTTTGAACTCTATGCTTAGCTCTGAGATAAGGGATAGGTCCACCCCGAATAGGGAATAGGAACTTTTCCTGGCACAGTCGGAGGTTTATTTGAGACTTCATCTTGGATCCTGAAGTTTGTGATTGAAGTCCTATGTCATATAACTATCACTCAACTGTTTAGATGACTAGAATTGTTAGAGTAATAATGGTAGGTTACTACACCTCTTGTTAGTAGTCTTTCCCATCTTCGCTCCATCCTCATGTAAGAGACTAGGTATATCTTCCCTTAATATAGATGATGGAGTTAAAGGTTCTGTATTTTTAGAAAGACCATAGAACAATAATTTCGGTCGCAACAATGATTAGAGAGCATTAGCGTTTTTTATGGACTGGGATTGACATTGTAAGTGATTACTGAGAATATATTTTCATAAGTAGCCTCTAGGCTACCCTATAGCACTGACGGTGCTATATTGTTTAAGACTTTTATATATATATATTTATATACTTATATATATATATATATATATATATATATATATATAAGTATGCACTTAGAGGTGTATATATATATATATGTATATGTATAAAGATATAAATATAATTAGATATATATAAATGCATGTAGAGATATTCATATAAATATATAGATATAGATATATAAAAATGCATATAGAGAGATACATATTGTACGCCTCTCTCTCCGGTTTCCCACAGCTTTCCAAGGGCAGGGGTTAGTAGCCAAGGTTCACAAGTGCATGCAAATCTATTACGCAATAACTACTAAACGAATGATGGAAACGTAAG
>MU227260.1:35847-55161 GCA_018584345.1 Thuja plicata | reverse complement strand
TTAGTTTATTGTTATGCTGCAGGATTGGAGAGCAATTTTGGAGGAGAATTTGAGCACTTGAGCTTGGATATTGCAACTTCTCTCTTCTTGTCTTCTTCTCTCATGCATTCATGGCAATTCATTTAGAATATTTTTGGATTCACATTTTAGATTAAACCCATATTTTCTTTCATAGATTAATTTTGCATTTGTATTTCCTTTTATAGAATAATCATGCATTGTTATCATATAGATTAATTCCATTATCATATAGATAAAATCATGCATTATCATATAGAATCTATCATTTTATGGTCTACTTGCAGGGGCACAAACTAGGTCAATCTGAGGGCCTCCATCACACACCTTTGCACTCCATGAATAGAGAGCTATGAGTCACCATTTGAGACCTCATTCTTGAGTGATCTTAGATATAATGATTCATAAAAGTGTGACACATTTTTAGCACACAACAACAACCTCAACCCCAACAATATCAACCCCAGCTTCAACAACAACAACATCCCCAACACCAACAATATCAACCCCAACTTCAACAACAACAACGTCCCCAACCCCAACATAAAATATAGAAAAACCTACCTTGGGAAACTCACATGCCCCCATTTTAGAATCATGTGGTGGTAAATCAATATCAAGTCCCAAGGACGAGGTCCTATGTTCCTACTCAAGGGATGCAGAGGCACAGCCTCATACCTACTACAACATAGAGGTACATCGTCACACATCAACCTTAGTATCAAACAGACATGTTGATCCAATAAGTACATACCCTTCAAACCCAAATGATGGATATGCAAAATCAGGAGAAAACTAAATCCTACACCATAGAGGATTTATACCCATACCCCTTTAATCACCCTCTTCACATGTCTCTATTCCCAACTCACTTTTTAGTACCAAAATTTGACAAATATAGGGGCAATACCAACCCTATTGAACATATCTGAGAGTTTTTTTCTTCTAGTTGTATCAAAGTCACACATGATGAGACATACTTAATGCGACTATTCCCACAAAGCTTAGTCAGACCAGCAATGGAATGGCTCTGACATCTATCTCACGGCATGCTGTCATGGGGTGATTTGGATGAAAAGTTCAGCACTCACTTCCATCATAACATCGAGCACACGGTCGGCATCAAGGACCTTTGTGATATCAAAGAAAAGGATGGAGAGACTTTTGTGAAATTCCTATAGAGATGGAGGAATATTACAAACCGAATAACGTATGATGTACCTAAGCAAGACCTAATAGTCATGTTCATTGACAATCTAATTCCAGACATGTCATTCACAATAGAATTGCAGTTAACTCTAAACTTTACACAAATCAATGAATGAGGAGTTCATTGTGAGAAGAACTTAGTCAAACAAGGAATCCTTGCAGATCCTACCCAAACAAATACAAACAAAACTGCAATGGACAAAGCTAAGTGGTGGAATAAAAACAAAATGTCACCAACGATGGTGTCATTGATATGAAGATAGTCAACTACGCACAACCCAAAGTGTCACTACAAGGTGCAACTATTGCTAACCCACAACCTACAGTGCCCATTCCACAAGCATACACTCAAACCCAACCTCCCCCTATCCAAGTGGCCACTGTGTCAAATAGTCAACAACAAGCTCAACACAAACCACAGTTTCAATTCCAACAATGAGACTTCACACCGTTAGGAGAGTCGATAGAATCAGCTTTATGAAAGCTGATACAATTTAACACTATCACTCTCCCAAAAATTAGGGAATATTTACATGGTGAAATCAAGCCAAGGTGGTACAATTAAAATGACTTCTATGAGTTTCATTGGGTGAAGGGACACAAAAAACCCAATTGTTACCGATTGAAACACACTATCCAAGACCTAATTCACACAGGGGTCATCTACGTGACAAACACCCAAACCAAAGGAACAACTGATAATATGATATTCAATGACACATTTCATGATCACAATAAAGGGAAAATCTATGGGTTTGGTGGACCATCAAAATAGGTCAACTATACTTATGGCAATAGTGATAAGGTTATCAATTTCCTAAATCCTTCAGATAGCCATGTAGCTATGATCACTATCAGAGACCAAGGTAACAAATGTGTTGTAACCATGCATCATACCAGAGTTGTCTTGCAAGGAGCACCTTCCTCACCTGCTACACCAGCCAAATCTCAAACAACCTCAAATCCACAGACAAGCCTAGTGGATCAGCTAATGCACATGCCTACCCAAATCTCCATGTTTGACCTCTTGCGCATATCTCCATAGCATAAATAGGAAATTGACCAAGCCCTTCATAATGTAGCTATCCCAAGGGACATAACCCCTAAGAGCTTCCAAATGATGGTTAACCATATAGAAGCTAACAAACATGCAATATTCACAGACCGTGAAGTGCCTCCACATAAACCCCTGCATAATAATCCTTTGCACTTGCTTGTCTAGGTCCACAAAAGTGCTCTTCGTAGAGTCCTTGTTGATGGTGGGGCTGGATTAAACATTTGTACTCTAAATTTAATCAAGAAATTAGGCTATTTAGAATCTAGCATTGACATCACAAGAAGGATCAATATCAGAGCTTACGATGAAGAGGAAAGATCCTCTAAAGGTATTATCATTCTACCTATTTGGATTGGTCCAGTTGTCAAGAACACTGCCTTCTAGATCCTAGATATTGAGTTGGGATACAACATGTTACTAGGGAAACCATGGATACATGAGATGCAAGTTGTAACTTCAACATACCATCAGTGCATCAAGTTCCCACACAGGGTGAAGAAATCATCATTGAGGGAGATCCAAATCCTTTCCAGTACTATAATGCGGTCCAAATCAGCACTGATAACCATGTACCCTCAAACCAAGATGCAAGCATCCCTTCCTCTTCAGATTCAATTCCCAAGGATGTCACATGAAAAAAAGGAAAAATATCTATCACAAATAAATGATGTGGTGAATACAGTTATGAAGAGGCTTTTACTATCACAAACATGCCTCAAAGCCCAAGATCATATTGCATGCCACAAGTAGTAACAATAGTGGAGATCCCCAAACCTGTTGTATTCAGATGCCCACCCATGACCTTTGTCAAGTGGGGAGACATTACAGAGCATAACCCCTTTGATCCAAATATCAATACATGGTTGTACCAAGATCCACAAGAGACATTTCAACAACCCCTACACGTATCAAACTATGGAACTAGCTATACAATGTTACAAAAATTTGGGTATGATGGTGCAACTGGTCTGGGGGAAAGACAACAAGGCTTAATGGAATTGTCTCTCCCGCCAACCCAGAGAAACAAGAGAGGGTTATTTTATGAACAAAAAATAACTAGCCCTATCATCCAAGACATACAATTTGATTAAGAACAAATAGTAGAGTTACATCAAGGGAAAAACCCAGAACACATCTTGATAAGCAACATACTACAACAATTGTTGCTTGTCAAAGTGGGGACCTCTCAAACCAGAATAAACCTCAACCAAGAAATTGATGATAATGAAGGAAGTGATACATCTGACGAGTGTTCTAGTGAAACTAAATCCCACAAGTATGAGTGGAGATCCCTTCATGACTCTGAACCCTCGATCCCAGACTATTCCCCTCGATTATCCACCACCATACACATTGATGATCTATTTGACCAATTAACCATGGATGACCAATCTTGTATCGATAAACATATTGATAGTAATTCAATAGGTGGTGCATTCACATCACAGTCTAGGTTTGTTAGAACCATCTCTGTAGTCCCCTTCAACCAAATAGAGTCAACCCAACACGAAGGCCTATGTCTTGTGCACCCAGAACTACTAGAGTGGTATCAACAAGGACCGCCTGATATGGATGTCTTTGAGAATGATGAGGCTATCATAGATTTCATGGTACTTAGAGAGGGAATGGCATCAAGAGAACATAAAGAAGGTTTCTCCATCAACCTCGACAGATCAAAATACTTTGGGGAGGAAGCTCCTCTTTCCAGTCATAAAAAAAAAATGAAAAATAAAAAAGAACCGCCAGCAAGTGAAAATTGAAAGGCAATTACTGACACAAAAAATGATAAAAAGATAAAACAAGACGTATCTTCTAGTGAAAACCTCACTGAGGCACTAGAAAATGGAAACACAGAAATCCTCCCCTTGACAGAGGAAAAGTCAGTATTGTTAGCGAAAGAAATAGAAGTCAACTTGGGAGATGACAAGAACCCAAAGAACATCTACTTAGAAAAATCACTCACCCTGAAGGAGAGAGAACAATTCATTAGTTTCTTCAAGGAAATGATGATCAATTTTGCATGGTCCTACTCAGACATGCTAGGATTAGATCCAGAGATTGTGCTGCATCATCTCCCATTTCTACCCAATGCAAAACCTGTCAAACAAAAGCTGCAAAAGATGCATCCCCATGTTGCATTACTAGTAAAGGAAGAATTGAAAAAGCTCCTAGATGCTAAGTTCATAAGACCGATCTGATACGCAGACTAGATATCTAATCTGGTACCAGTTACAAAGCACAACGGTCAGATTCAAATTTACACAGAATTTAGAGATCTTAACAAAGCTTGTCCCAAGGAAAAATTTCCTTTGCGTGATATTGATATGATAGTAGATCTAACAACATGACATCAAATGCTATCACTCATGGATGGATTTTTAGGGTATAATCAGATAAGGATCGCGCCAGAGGACCAACATAAAACAAATTTCACATGTCCTTGGGGCACTTATTGTTGGAACGTCATGCCATTTGGTCTAAAAAATGCTAGAGAAACATATCAAAGGTCCTTGACAACCATATTTCATGATCTCATCCACAAGACAATGGAAGAATACATTGACGACATACTAGCCAAGTCAATTCTTAAAAAGGATCATCTACAAGTATTGGGACCCATCTTTGACAGAATGCAGGAATACAAGGTCTCTTTAAACCCAAATAAATGTGCATTTGGGGTCACAATAGGAAAGCTATTGGGGTTCATAGTGTCACATAGAGGCATTGAAGTAGACCCAAAGAAATTCAAAGCAATATTGGACATGCCACCACTGTCCAACCTAAGGCAAATAAGGGGTTTACAAGGAAGGCTCCAATCAAACAGGCACTTCATAGCTCAGCTAGTAGATAAGTGCCACCCATTCCAACATCTACTACACAAGGACATCAAATTTATATGGAGAAAACAATGCGAAAAAAGAATTCCAAATATTCAAGGAATATCTATTCAAGTCTCCCATATTGGTGCCACCAGTCCAAGGTAAACCATTGCTTCTGTATATCTCAGTAATGGAATCAACATTAGGTGTACTCTTGGCACAACATGATGACACAAGAAATGAGAGAGCCATCTACTATCTAAGCATAACATTGGTAGGATATGAGCTCAACTATATGCCAATTGAAAAATCATGCCTCGTAGTTGTCTTCTTTTCCCAGAAGCTGAGGCATTACATGTTGAGTCACCAAACAAAGTTGATAGCACATATTGATCCTTTAAAGTATCTCCTAAGAAAAGCGAAACTTACTGGATGACTTGCAAAGTGGGTAATGATCTTAAGAGAGTTTGACATTGAATACGTAGATAGAAAAGCCATCAAAGGGAAAGTGATTATGGATCAACTAGAAGAGGCACCAATTCAGGATCATTAGCCTATCATTTATGACTTTCCTAATGAGTTTATTATGACACTACAACCAGTGATTGAGGTATGGAAAATATACTTTGATGGGTCATGCATGAACCATGGTACGGGGGCAGGAATAGTGCTCATCACTCTGAATAATGATGCAATTCTAAAATCTTTAAGACTCAACTTCCCATGCACAAACAACATAGTAGAATACTAAGCACTGGTCATTGGATTAAAGACAGAAATTCAATGGAGAATCAAGAACCTTAAGGTCTACGGATATTTGCAATTGGTCATTAACCAAGTCAACAATGATTATATGACAAAAGATAACATACAGAGCACATATGGAGAGGTTGGGCATTAATTTCCAATACATCTTCTTTGAGAAAATACCATGGGCTCAAAACAAAGTTGCAGACATGATGGCTACCATAGCATCACTGATCGATATGCCAGGCAATGAAACCCGATTCTAGTTTCTAGTGGAGCAACTCATGATGCCATCACATCAAGCACCAATCACATAATCAACATGTGTCCTTGTTGGTCCTTAAACCCCATGGTACTATGATGTGTATAATTACCTCCAAACTAGTGTCTTACCTCCTGACTTGTCTAGAAACTAGAAAAAGTCTCTCATCCTCCAAGCCTCTAGCTATACAATCCTCTTAACTACTCTATATAGAGGAAGTCTAGATAGAACACTATTATGATGTCTCACTTCTACGAAATCCTAGAGAGTTATGTATGAGGTACATGAAGGAATTTGTGGAACCCATGGAGGTGGCAATGACTTAGCTAAAAATATTATCTACATGGGATACTACTGGCCAACAGTAGAGACAGATGAAAACAAGTATGTAAAAAGGTGTAGGCAATGTCAAATTCATGGAGACCTCATCCATGAACTAGCCCAAGAACTAAATCCTATTACTTCACCATTACCATTTTCTATGTGGGGATTTGACCTAGTAGGAAATATTATACCATCTTCAACTAATGGACATAAATACGTCATAGTAGCAACATAGTACTTCACTAAGTGGGTGGAAGCAATTCCCCTCACTTACATAATTGGAAAGCAGATATCAATGTTCATACTCAACCATATCATCTGTCGGTATGGAATTCCTGAAACCATCCTAACAGATCACAGTACACCTTTCCAAAACAAAGATGTTGAAGAGCTATGTGAACAATTCCAAATCAAACAAGGATTCTCTTCATTCTATTATCCTCAAGAGAATGGCCAAGTTGAAGTGACAAAAAAAAAAATTCTGAAAATATTAAAGAAAATAGTTAACAAATCAGGGCAAGACTGGCATTTACAACTTAGTCCAACATTATGGGCATGCAGAACTAGCATGAGAACACCTATAGGAGCCACTCCTTTCTCCCTAGTATATGGATCAAAGGCAATTTTACCCCTTGAAGTGGAAATCCCATCCCTGAGGATATCATTAAAGAACCTGATTTGAGATGAAGATTATGGAGTAGCAAGGCTCAGTGAACTGGAACTACTAGATGAAAGAAGACATAATGCATTCAACCACTTACAAGGCTATCAAAATCACCTTAGAAGGAATTATCAGAAGATTTTGAGGCCATAAACATTTGAGGTAGGAGACCTCATCCTCATAGAAAATCAAAAGAACCAAGCAGAGCGAGTGAAACCATATATCATTGTCAACTCTACCCAGAGTGGGGCATACCAACTGGAAACACCAAAAGGAGATCAACTCCCCAGATACATAAACAACATGCATCTCAAGAGGTTCTACGCTTGAGGTCTCAATTGTTAAGGCAACTCTCTACATATCCAGAAAACACCCAAAAAATCACAAAATACAAAAATGTTACCTTGGTGAAAACCTGACAAACAGGCGCCTTGGCGACAACAAAAAAAATAAAAAAGCAAAAAAGTAAAGAGAAACAAAATCGCTCTCTCAGTGAAAACCTAGAAAATAGGCGCTATTGAGTAGGTACCTTGGTGAAAACCTGGCAAACAGGCACCAAGTGTTCAAATCCAGCTTCACCATCGATGAACTCCAAGATCAAAAGCTTGAGCACACTTCAAATACAAGACTGACTACCCAAGCTATATCCAGAAGCATAATCCCCTTTGAGCACCAACACTTATCCATGGTTATTACTAGTCCACCAGACTAGGGGGCAATTCTAAATTTCCTAAAAAATTAAAAAAAATTGAAAACTCATCAAAAAATCCAAAACTCATTAAAAATCCCAAAAAATAAAAAAAACTCATAAGCAAATCCTAAAAAAATAAAAAAAACTCATCAAAAATCCCTAAAAATAAAAAAACTCACCAAAATCCTAAAAAAGATCAAAATGTCCTGAAAAAAAATCAATCTTCATCAAAAATAATAAAAAAATAGCAAAAAACCCAAGCAATAAAACCAACTCGATTATCAACAAATCAAAGTGCGATCACGCCAAGTTAATCAATGTCAAACCATGAGCTTTGTGAATAACCATTGGGCCCATGTGATACCGCTTTATCAATCTATCAGGTCTATCAACAAGCAAACTGGCGACCAAGCCAATCTATCAAATGTCACAATCATGAGCTTTACGAATCAACATTAGGCCCATCTGACATAGCTTGACCAGCCACCAAAATGATCAAAATCAATCAATTATTCAATCAATCATCTTACACAGTGATGGATACACTCAAAACCAGACAGGTCAGTCTTATATGAGTCATCTATTACTGCAACCAGAGACAATCAAAACAATCAATCCAATCAAGCCTATCAAGAGAGTCGAGCCAATCAAGAGAATCCAACTAAATCAAGGAACAATGAAAATGTTGACTAGGTCAGTCAGTCGGTCAGATGTCAGTCTATATTTTGCGATTATTTTCTTACACTACTCCAGGATCCACCAAGTGAAGAGAGTAGCTGCGATGGATCATGACTTATTTTCTTTGATTATTGTCTATTGAATGTCCACTTTGATTCCAGGGCCATGACGATTTAGGATAAATGTAGTAAGCGCTGTCACTTATCTGGCAGCCACGTAGTTCCACGATCTGAGCTTAACCTTGGGAAAGAATTGGACATTCCTTCTTTGTTATCTTCTTGTTTATTAACCAGTAGAATTATAGCGGTATCCAGATGGAATTTGGGTGCATTGGATTTCTATCTTGGTTTTTATGGGCTTTCTTCTTAAAATCAAGAGTTCATAGTGTTATCCAGATGGAGTCTGGGTGTATTGGAATTCTATCTTAGTTTTTTGGTCTTTCTTTTCAAAATCAAGAGCTCACGGTGTTATCCAGATGGACTTTGGGTGCGTTGGAGTTTTATCTTGGTTTTCTTTTTTCTTTTTTTTGGATTGTTTAGAGGGCAAAGCAGTATCCAGATGGTCAATATATGGGTGCTTTTGGCTCTCTTTCTTTCCAACAGGGAACATAGTTGAACCCAGATGGTCAATATTTGGGTGCACTAAGTTCTCTTTCTATTCAATCTCTCTACTCCTTCGGGTTATCAAGAGGTCGTGGTGGTATCCAGATAGTATGTGATCTAGATGCATTAGACACTCTTTGGAATTTCATAAGAAGATACAATGATGACAAAAATTGGAAACACGACAGCGACTTGGGTCACCCATCTATTCTATCAATTCATATCTATAAATCGTCAACCATCCTTTCTATCAATTCATATCTATCAATCGATCCCAGAGAACATCCCAAAATAACTTCCTTCTAACTAACACATGCATTACTCAGATATTTTTGCATAGTAGATTATATTCATTTATTGCATAAGAAAAATCCAAAACATGTGCATAGTAGATCATATAATCAATGCATCCATCATCAATAACATCATAACTAACATAGGAATGCATTCATCATCATATAGTGATTCACATTTTCAACAAATTAATGCTCATCTGACGCATTTTCTATGCTTAATTTGTTGAGGGGGCATATAGTCCACTTGCTGTCACTGGGGCAGGAACAAAACAAAGAATTTTTGACACACTATGACAAGCCACATTGCATCAAAGAGGGGCAAATGTAGTCACCCTAAAATGGACAAGCTTGCGACTTTACATTAAAACCACTAATTTTTATCTATTAATTAATGGTTTTTTAATAGTTAATTAATCATCTATTTTCCTCTAAATTCATTCCCCAAATCATCTAATCAAATTCCCAAAATTAATTAAATAATTAATTTTATTTAATTAATTAACCTTAATTGATTAATTACCAATAATTAATTAATTAGATTCAATTTCTTATAGTTTAAATTGAAAGATTTAAACTTACTAATTAAATTCTTCCAATTAAATTAATTTCAATTAAATTCATTTAATTTCATTCAATAAAGCAATTCTAAATAAAAAAGAATTCAATTATCTCACATGTTGAAAACTTTAATTACATAAATGAATTAAATATTTATTTATTTTCAAAAAGATAATCCTTAATTAGATCACATGGGTAACTCCACCCATCTCTCCAGTTCACATGGGTAACTCCACCCACCTCTTCAGTTCTAAAAGGTAACTCACAAACAACTCTTCAGTCAACAAAACTCTATCTCCTATTTTCCATTTGAAGAGGTGGAGTTTACTGATGGCTTCTCTAGTTCCTTTTAATCTCAACCATTCATCTCCCTATCTCTGGGATTGATCTCAACCATTCATATCACCCTGAATTCCTATATAATAAACCCTTCATACCCATTTGAAGGATCCAGGATTTCAAGCTCTCGTGTGTCATTACTCTGTCAATTTGGTTCTAGCATTCAATCCATCTTGCGATCACACACACATTTCAATTATCAAATTCTCGATACTTCTCAAGTCATAGATGCTTCCCACACCAATACTCAGCATCAAAAACAACATTTTAGAAGGAGTAGCGAGAGACAATAGAAGCTTCAAGCACTTTGGGGTTTGCATTCATTTGTTTTCCTTTCTTTGCTTGTACATTTTATTGGTTACGTTTAAGTATTTGTATTAGTAGTTTTGTGTATTTAACTTCTATCATTGCAAACCGGTGCCACTAACCCTCGTCATTGAAAAGCAAAGGAACCACAAATCTAAACAGACATACAATATTAAAATAAATAAATAATGGGCTCTAATTTGTTGACAGTTGAATTATTGATTACCTCATCTCTTTCTCCTATGCTTTGGCTGAATGATAAACAAAATGGGCTCTATCATGGGTGAGAGGGACTCCTAAAAAAATGACGAGGTAGAGGAAGGATGGGCAATGGTGAAGGGTTCTATAATAGGAAAAATAAATAATACAAAATACATGTTATAAACAAGAAATACTAAAAAATAATAAAAATACTAAAAACTTTTTTTTCACTTAATCAAAACAACAAATACTAAAAAATAAAAAATGCATGGACTAAAAATAAAATGCATACCACAACATGAGTTGGAACTCATGTGCTGGAGGGAGCCAAAACCATTGATGAATCAGTTGAGAATTTTCCTGTATGGTAAAATAGAAAAGATGTTATAGTCGATAAATATTAGATAATGCAAAAAATATATACACTAGATAATACAAATGCATACCGAAGCCTTAGCTGGATCTCCTATGCTTGGGCTGAATGATAAACAAAATGGGCTCTGTTGTGGGCGAGAGGTACTCCTAGAAAAATGGTGAGGTATAGGAAGGACGGGCACTCCTGAAGGGTCCTATAATAAGAAAAATTAATAAAAAAAAATACATGTTATAAACAAGAAATACTAAAAACTAAAAAATGCATGGACTAAAAAGAAAATGCATGCCAAAACATGAGTTGGAACTCCTGTGCTAGAGGGAGCCAAAACCATTGATGAATTAGTTTAGACCTTTTCCTGTATGGTAAAATAGAAAAGATGCTATAGTCAAGAAATACTAGATAATGCAAAAAAAGTATACACTAGATACTACAATTGCATACTGAAGCCTCAGCTAGATCTCCTATGCTAGGAAAGGGATCCCTAGGAAGTGGAGAAGGGAGCTGTAATAGGTAAATGAGAATTCACGTGCAAGTTAATAACCCAAAGTTATTGACAATCAAGTTATAAAATTATAAATGCATGTACTCGTCTCTAAACAAAAATGTTTGACATGTATATAGAACAAATACATACTATAATCTCAAATGGCTCTAGTATACTCATATAAGAATTCACCTCATCTGAGGCAGCTATGATCAATTCTTGTATAAAAATTCATAGAAAATGACATACTAATAGAGGAACATGATTTCTAAAATATTTTGAACAAACAAGAATTCAATTGAAAGTAAATATGAAAACATGTTACCTCCTCCATCTCCTGAACATGAACAGTGTCTGGTGCATTCATTATTTCAGTGAAACCTAATTGATTCTACATGTATACAATAAACAAATCAAGTGCATTCATCAATATAGACTACATTAAAATGTTCATAATACATTTCAACAAATATACTTAAATTGGACTTAATTACCTTTTTTTGTTTCACTGTCCCCGATGATTTCTTCCTGTTCCCTAATGACATCGAGCTTGGTGGGGTAGGCTAACAAAAAAAAAATTAACATAAGAGAAATAATATGATACCGCATGGGTTCAATTAAAACTATAAACAAGAGGTGTGCAAAATATGATACCACATAGCTTTGTAAGTGAAAGTCAAAGGCAAAAAAGGTGACATCATCAATCTCATAAATCTGAGCCCTTGACAAGCCCTACAAACACCAAAGAAATATATAAGCAATAGTTTACAATCAAGATTATGATTCACTTGAATTCCACAAATGCTTATGGTCCACAAATCTATTATCACAAGTTTATAAAACAAATTTACGAACCATTATTACAATATAAAAAATTTCTCTTCTTTCACAAACAAGACTATTCTTTAACAAATTTTTAGTCACAGTTAGAGAAGGATAGTCTAGATTGTATTCATGGAGGTCACAGGTTAGGACCACTTTTGCAACAGGTAATAGGACTCTTGTAGCCTGGCAGTGAGGGATTTTGAGAGCTTTTAGGTTGAGAGTAGGTGGTATGGGCAGTGATGAAAATATTTGGGGTGCTTATGAACCTAGGGTGTAGAGGGGTTCTTGTCTATGGTGAATATATAGACTAGTATATGGGAACTATCCTAGTATGAAAGTGAAATGTCAGAGAGTAGAGTTTACTAAACTAGCAAGTGAATGTGCTTTGAGCGATAGGATAAGGATCTTGTGATAAGTTGAGGGGATCTTGGGGTGTCTTAGAAGTTATATGATGGGATTCTTTAGAAGGCCACGGAGGTGTATTGAAGGATTGAGGATATTCACAATCAGAGATTGTATTCATGATTTTGAACAAGAAATAAGATTAAAAGAATGATGGTTGGATGTTCCAGATGATGTTCAAGGTTGATTTAGAAGCCAATAAGTGATTGGTTGGGGTATGAGTCTATGTATGAGTTCAACATTGGTTGAATTGAGTCCAAGGATGGAGGGTGGGAGTTCAAATCAGTTTGAGTCATGATGGCTAGACAAGGAAGTGAACTTGTTCAAAAGTATGATGTCTAGGTTACCAAAAGCCAGGGATCTCTATTGAAGCCTTTGCATTCAACCTAATTCCTTGAGGGAGTACCATACTTTTATGAATTCCTTGAGTTGAATTACATTAGAACAAATTCTTTGACCATAAATAAATAGGAAACAAACATATTCTAACTCTTTGACCACACTAAGTTACCACCATACAATTTATTAAGATATGATATTTTGAAAACAACATATTATTCTATTTTATGAATATTTATAAAACATTACCTCAAGTGTTTGATCTACCCATCCATGTCTACTAGAACGAGCATTCCTTGGTGTGCTTATACCACCAGCTGCACCCTACAATGCATATTATTAATGTATCAATTTAGATTCTTCTATACATAAAAAAATATTTTATTTTAATAGATTTAGGTAATTAATTAAAATAACATGTCAAAACACAAATTTAAACAAACATGTGTCGGCTCTCTACCAAACACCATTGTCATCAGATCATCTGTGAGGGCCATGTCCTCAGTAGTGGATGCCTGACATATTCTCCCACAATGTACACATGAATGGGATGTGGAACCATCTGCACTCGCCTAAATATCTACCCCATCACATATACCATTACAACGGATGCAGATATGCTCAATGGGTTGGGTTGACCCTACAACTATATCTGATGATAATGGAGATGGTGTGGGATGAGATGATCCTAGTGGTGCATTTGATGATGATGGAGCTGGCGCAGGATGGGATGATCCTAATGGCGCATTTGATGAAGATGGAGGTGGTGCAGGCACTGATCCATCCTCTCCTCCAACTAACTGAGTTCCATGCTGGATAATGACATCAGTCAATGATGTAGCTGCATGAAGAGTCTGTATGCATAAAACCCTTCACCAATACTAGGACAACAACATGAATGAGAGGTTTTCTCACAGTACTCCTCCTCTCTCGTTGTCGGGTAATCCTATGTGCCCCAGGTCTATCCTGCATAGAGCCTCTCCCTCTACCCTGGAACTCATGAAAGTCAAAGTGATTCAACTTCTGGCCGAGCATAAACTCATAGTATAGCTTCCTCAAAAAATATAAAGGCACCTCATTATTATTACAAGGTGGTTGGTCAAATACCATGTACCACCTATTTCATCCCCCTATTATCACATTAATGTATAGGATATCATTTGGTATTATCTTCTAGGGAATTGCTACTATTAGGATCGGTAAAAAGGGCACATATGTCACATTTTTGTATGGATTTTATTTTCACATCCTCATATGATAAACCATCAAGATAATATGTACGACATCTATCCCTCCATGAACCCCATTTTGTCACCTCTTAAGACACCTCATTTGCACTATTAGACATTTTTTCTAATCTAGTGGCGAGGGTAGAGTGATGCTAAAGGCTGGAAGCCTTCAACCTATTGAATAATATATTAATTTGTGTATTGTTTTGGTTAAGGCATTTCACGAGGTCCTCTTGTGTTGAATTTTCATGACCTAATGGCACATGTGGAGAGTCTATGGGTGGCAATGGTTGTGGATGAGGAGAATTTTGAGGAGGGTTTATGGGGGGTGGTCTTTCATTTCTTTTTCCTCTTCTTGGGTTGTTTGATAAATATTATATGAAATTAATAAAAGAAAACAAAAAATCAATATCATAACCTAATTTGATTACAAATACCAAAAAAAACAACAAAACAACAAAAACAATAAAACATACCTTTTTTACGGGGTGTCATTGCTTGAAAATGTGGAAATTGTTGAAGAAATATTGTTTTCTTCAAAGCACGATTGGGTTTTGATGTTTTTTTCCCTCCTTCACTTTGTTATTCCACAGTTTAGGCATTAGAAATGGCCTAAGCTGCAATGTTTCCAAAATATAATATTTTTCTAATAACCCGATCGGGTTATTAGAAATATCTCAGAACCCGATCGGGTTATTAGAAACATCTCAAAACCCGATCGGGTTCTAAGAAAGATAGAGTTTTTAATAATATTGTCTAGGCTTGGTTACCAAGCCTAGTACAATTTCAAAATTTCAATAACCCGATTGGGTTATATGAAATTTGAATTGTTTTAAAACATGTTTCTACTTTTTTTACTCACAACTTGGTGAACATACCTGTTTAATCTTATGGACCCTATCGAGCACATGCAGAAGAAATTTTAGGATATTTGGTTCACATGGTGCAAATAAGGGGGAAAGTAGAGGGTGTATTTTAGGCTTGATAGGTTCTATGGGGATGCCTCAACCTTCTCATTTATCTTTGAAGGTGGACATGCTCCGGTTTTGGTCTATTGTACCTCTATTTCTGATCACTCACATATTCATTCTTACATTAAATTTGAAAGTATTAGAGATACATGGTAAGGAGAGTAGAAAGGTAAGTCCTTTAAGATTAATGTATCCCTAATTGATGATAAAGATAATTTGGAATCCATTGAGATGGTCACTTCTTTGACGAAGCTTTGTAATCCTCTTTTAGATCCTAAAGAAATGTGGGAGATAATGGTGGAGGCATGTAGGAACATTTTTCAAATCATTGGGAAAAAACTGGCCATGGATAGAAATAGAGAAGAAACATTTTGGCAAAACAATCTAAATACCATTGAGAAATAATTGCAGACTAGAGGAATAGATACGATTCTTGAAGTAGATCTAGCTACCACTAAGCATAAATTGAGAATGATTTAGAGATATAAGACTCAAGGACAAAAAAATAGAGCTATAATGAATTGGATTAAAGAGGGGGATAAAGGTTTTATTTATTCTTTTAACATCATCAGAGCTAAATAGAAAAGGGAACTGATTGAAGAAATACAATTGGAGTCTGGTAACACCAATGATCCAGAGACCATTAAAGATGCTTTTCATTAGTTCTACAGTAAGTTGTTCTCCTCAGAATTTTCAACAGAGATTAAAGAGGCACTAGATAAGTGTCTTAAGCTTATCCCCCATAAAATTTAAGAACATAATGATTCATATCTTGGTAAACCTATATCTCTTGACGAAATCAAATAAGCTATTGACTCCTTTGCCAATGGAAAAGCACCTAGATTGTATGGACTCCCTACTGAGTTCTATAAAAGTCACATAGAATGGATAGGGCCTGAACTTTTTAATGTCTATGAAGATTAGATGAATAAAGGATCTCTTGGAACTAATATCAAATGAGGTTTTGTTAAAATTCTACCCAAAGAAGGAGATAGAACACTAGTTATAAATTGGAGGCCCATTACTTTATTGAACCTTTCTTACAAGATTCTCGCCAAAGTATTAGCTAGAAGAATCACTCCTCTACTGTGCAATTTTATATCTAACACTCAAAATATATTTATTCAAGGTACATTCTAGAAATTTGGTTACCAGTTGGGAAGCTATGCATAGGGCTTGGGCTGATGGACAAGAGGTGGCTATGATTTTTCTTGATTTTGAAAAAGCATATGACAAGGTGGAATGAAATTTTGTGTTGGGGATGTTAAAAGCCATTGGTTTTCTTGAATATTTTTGTAATTGGATAAAGATCTTATTTAAGGATTCTTCTACAGTGATTGATGTTAATGGGTCTCTCTCAGAACCTATAGTGCTTCAGAGGTCTATTAGGAAAGAGTGCCCAATTTCCCCTTCTTTGTTTGTGATTGTTGCAAATGCTCTTTACTATATTCTTAGAGAACAGAGCTTGGGTTCTCTTATTAAAGGCATCTCTCTCCCCAATAAAGAATAATTAATTAATTCCTAGTTTGCAGACAATACAACACTTTTTCTAGAAATCTTAGAAGGTAAATTTGACATTGCAGTTGACAGGCTTGAATTTTTCTATAAAGCTTTAGGTTCTAAAGTATCTCCAAACAAATCCACTATGTTGGGATGCTTAGAGGAGCCTCCTGAATAGTTAAGTCAGAAAGGATGGCAATGGGTTGGACCTAACAAGATGGTTAGATATTTGGGTATTCCTTTCTTTGTTGAGCCTAATATTGCAAGCATGTGGGATTGGATCTATGATAAAATTAATAAGAAACACATAAAATGGAAAACTTTGACTCTTTATATTGCTGGTAGAGTTCAAATTGTATAAAAATTCCTCTCTACCCACCATATGTACTATGCTTCGACATGATTATTTACTAATACTCAAGTCAACATGCTTGAAAAGATTCTAAGAGATTTTCTGTATTATGATGGTCATGGAAATAGGAAGAGACATTGTGTGAAATGGGAGTGGTGTTTCCAGGAGAAAAGATATGGAGGCCTGGGTTTGAAAGAAATAAAAATACATGGCATTGCATTGACAAGTAAATGGATTTTCAAAACACTTTGGGGTATTGAACCTTAGAAAGTTCTTATTGGGAATAATATTGAGAGATCTATAATTAGAAAAGGAAAACAATGGAGGGATGTTCCTATATGTAATATTGTGATGGGGAATTGCAAATTGAATTTGTTTGGATAAAATATTTCCACTCTTTTTGGAAAAATTGGATTTAGGTGAGAGAGGTCAGTCCAGATAGGGATAAAGATAGGGGGTCCTCCTTTCTATAATTTTAGTGACCGTTCTATTTGGTGGGGGTTGTTTTATAATGATAAACCCCTAGTTCTTACACAAAGTTGCTATTCTAAACTTTGGAATGTTAAAGGGATCTCACTGATCCAAGATATCTTGATGGATGGGCACCTGGGGTCATGGGATATCATTAGCTCTAAATATAATATTCTCTCTTCATAGAAGAAGACTTATACCCTCATCAATAATTCTTTGAAAGGTAATGTGAAGGGAGAGATTATGGATTCTGATTCCTTTCTTAATAATATTAAATGAATCGATGGAAATAAACTGGTTGCAACATCGACTAAACAAGTGTATCACATTATTAAAAAGGAGTCCTCTATTATCACACGTGTGTCTCAGTGTTGGGGTTTTGTTAGTCCTTTTTCTAATTGGAAATTCTTTTCTGATTATTTTTGGAAGGGCAAAGCTGAACCCAAAAAAGTTTGTTTCAGGTGGCTGCTTTTGCTTAAAAAATTGTTGTGGGTCAAGTCTTATATTTAGTAGGGTTAGCTCCTATTATATGTAGTCTTTGTAATAAAGTTGAAACCTTTGAGCATATTTTCTTTGATTTTTTTTATGCATGCAAGATTTGGGGCATTTTTCTTAGGTCCCCTTGTCTTTGGAATTGTAAACCTGGTGTGTCTTGGAGTGGAATTCTTGTTGGTTATGTGGAAGTCTTTGATTCTAAATTGAATATTTTTTGGTTCACTCTGACAAATGAGGTTCTTTGGATTCTTTGGAAGGACATGAACATAGGTCTTTGATTCTAAATTGAATAGTTTTTGGTTCACTCTGACAAATGAGGTTCTTTGGATTCTTTGGAAGGACATGAACATAGAGGTTTTCCAGGAAGAGAAAAGGAAACCTAATGAGTTCAACATTAAACTCATACAATTTCATATTATGTCTTAGGTCTCTATGTTTCTTAACATCCCAAAGAGTAAATTTATGATGTTGGTTCATGAAGGCAGTCTGATGAATCATAAAGATGAGGTGCAGTCTACCCAATATATCAGTAACTATCAACATTTTCTTTCTCTGACTAGATTGGAAGATCTTAATAATCTTCTGAATAGTTTTCATATGAGTGTAGGATTTGAGAAATACAAATCCACAGAATGCCAAGAATACCTGCATGCAAATAACCTGTTACAAGAGAGAAGCAGAAGGAGGAAAAAGAAGAACTCAGAAGTTACTCAAAATGTGAGAGAAAAATTATAATCTGAATTAATTAAAAAAGAATTACAAGGTTCAACCTATAAAGGTGAACAAAACCCTAAAGCCTAAAAAAGCTAGGTTGCACATTAATAATTAATAAAAGAATTAATTATTAATGCATCTAAGAGAAAGCTTAAGCACTAAAGAGTAATAACTTAATTAATTAAATCAACATGATTTAATTAATAAGAAAACTAATAATTAATCTAACACCCCCCCTTAAGCTAAGCGCATGGGGTAAGATAACCTAGCACAGCTATGAAAGCAGGAAAAAAGGGTCCCGGCAACAAGGCCTGATCAGGTACCCAATACAAGGAAATCTCTGTAAACCGGAGACAAAGAAGAAAACCCAGTGGGAAAAACCCCTCTC
>MU227259.1:388471-413708 GCA_018584345.1 Thuja plicata | reverse complement strand
TTTGACTTTGCATATTTAAATATCTCAATTTCTGTATGGTCTTTAATTACTATTTTTATATTTGAAGGAATGTTTACAAAATATATAAAGTATGTGCTTAGAAGAGCAATAGTAGCACTAATATAACGTCTATAGGGTCAAGGAGCACCATGATCATCAATCTACAACAACAGATACCAATTTCAATGCCCCCAAATGGTAGCCAGTACAGAAAAAAATGCTAGTGCAAAACAATCCTCTTAGAACCATATAGAGAATGATTAAGAACATTTAATTACAAGCCAGTGTCCTGCTCTTCAGAAGCAGTAATTTGAGCAGCAGCCTCTTTAGCCTTCAGGTGGATAGCATTTGCTTGCACTTGCAATTTAAGGTTTTGAATTATCTGTTGTAAATATATTGTAAATATTAGAATCTTTCTAATATTTAGTCTTCTGTAGTTAGAATATAATGTTTCTATTCTTTGCGATCGTTTCCTAAGGAAACATCGTCTTATCATTTGTATATACTATATATGGGTCTTTCGATCCTTGTTAATGACATCAAGATTTTTACCACAATATGGTATCAGAGCAAAGTCTTTAATTTTTTCAAAAATTTTATAATTTCAGTTCGAAATTATCTGAACTTGAAATTTTCGAAATTATTTCTGGATCTACAAATTTCTCTTTGAGAAATCTGTTGTTTCAAAAAACTCAAGGGTTTTCTGTGGCGTCTTCTAAGCAAATCGCCTGGCATTTTCTCTCCAACTCGTTCGTGGGTCTGTTCTCTGCATTTCGCGCGTGGGTCTTCCGTGGCCGTTTTTCTCAGCAACAGCGACTGCCATTGCTCCTCGCGGGCCGGTTTTTCATTTGCAGAGTCGTGTCTTTATTCTCTGCAACTGCGCGCACCATTATTCTTTCCTGCACGAGTTCGTGGCTTCAACCCACACCATTCTTGCTCGGGTTCGTGCATATAAACTGTCGTTTTTGGCTTTCAAGACTTTTTTCGTCAAAAACGACCTCCTTTATGGTTGCCCTCTGCAACAATCCGCCATTTTTCGACTCAAATCTGCATTTTTTTTGCAGCGGCTAGTGTTTCATTTGAAACTCAGATTCTTTTCCATCTTGGAAATCTTATCACAAATTCTTGGTGGGTTTTTCGAGAACTCAACTGGGTTGTCGTCCATTTTTTCTGGGTGCCTCAATTTTTGAGTCAGCGGATCCAGAATCTGACAGCATATTCCTTCTGGGTTTTTCGAGCTATTTTTGGGTACCACTTCCTTTTTTGGGGTCTTTCGATATTTTGTCTCAAAGTACGTGCCTCCTCAAATCTTCATGTTTTTCATTGAAATTCATGCCATGGCATCACTCACCGACCTTCTGCTCGAGGGAAATCAAAAGTTTAACAGTCGAAATTATAGCAGGTGGAAGCAGCGGATGCTAACCATCTTCGAATATCGCGACAACAATTAGGTGGTTCTTGGTACTACTAAGCGTCCGACTACAACTAGTCCTGATCAGGTTACCTATGACCAACAAAATCGGGAAGCAGTCATGTTTCTCAAGTTTATCAATGGCTGATGATCAGCTCCCTCAGATTCCATACAGCAAAACAGCGACCGAGATATGGGAGCATCTCAAAACCCTACATGAGACTTCAGATAAAAGCATAGCCTTCTTTCTCAAGAACACTCTGTTTTCTATTATCATGGATCAACGGAAATTGCTCCAGGATCATCTGAATCGGATTCAGGAAATCCATGATCAATTGCTTGCCATTGGACGCAAGATGGAGGAAGAGGACATTGTGGTAGTAACCCTCAAAAATTTACCCAAGTCCTACGAGCATTTTATCGAGACTCTCAATATCACTTCTATTGGTGTTGATTTGGAGTTCACTGATCTCTGCACACTTCTGCTTCAGCAAGATTGGTGGAAACAACAGTTCGGTAGCAGTTCCAGCTCCACCTCCACCAAGCAAGCCTTTGCTGCTAAATCCTTTCAGAAGGATAAGGGCAAGTCTCATTCTCAGCAGTATTTTAAGCAGTCTTCTTAGCAGAGGCCCTCTGCTTTAACATCAGAAGGCTACAAGAAAAAGAACATTCAATGGCACTACTACCACAAGTATGATCACATGAAGGTTGAATGTCGGAAGCGCTTAGCTGCCCACTCTAAGCAATCTGGTTCGCAGCCCAAAGCGAACAGCGTAGAGCACACTGAGCAGACAAAATCTGCCTTTTACGCGTTCATGGCTAAAAGACCAACAAATCATGTCAAATCTACTTGGTACATTGATTCAAGTGCCTCTCGTCATTTCACCCACCGTAAAGACTGGTTCACTGACTACTAGCCTTATTCCGCTTCAGTTATTTTTGGAGGGGAAGAGTACACTATTGTCGGCAAAGGCAACATTCATATTCAGTCTGCTGGGAGGAATCTCATTTTCCTCGATGTGTACCATGTTCTAGGGATGGAACTTAATCTATTCTCAATCAGTTAGGTACTGCGGCACTCTCCACGGCTAGATGTCACCTTCAGTTCACATTAGTGCACCATCATTGATAGGGAGACTCGGTCTGTTGTTGCAGTTGGTCTTGATGATCATGGTCTTTTCAGACTTGCAAATTCTGGTACTTCTCAAGACCTCGCTATGGCTTCTTAGTAGTCTTCTGTCAGTTTACTTTGGCATCAGCGTTACGGGCACTTAAATGTGTGCTATCTCTCTCAACTTTCTCGTGACGAGCTTGTCCTCGAATTGCCAGTGATTCAGACTCAGTAGCTTGGAGTTTGTGATGCATGTCAGGCTGGGAAGCAACATCTCACACCTTTTCCTATTGGCGATTCATGGTGGCCTTCTCAGGTACTTCAACTTGTTCATGCCGATATCTGCGGCCCTATGGCCACTCCTGTTCTTGGGTCCAGGTATTTTTTGTTGTTTGTTGATGATTTCAGTAGAAAAATGTGGGTCTATTTTCTTAAAAAGAAATTAGAAGCATTTACTGTATTTCAGAAGTTTAAACCTTTAGTTGAAAAAGAATCTGAGAAATCTATTATTGCTCTTAGGACAGATAATGGGGGGGAATTTTGTTCTACTGAATTCTCCAGCTTCTGTGATCTTCATGGCATCAAGCGCCAGTTAACCACACCCCACACACCACAACAAATAGTGAAGTTGAATGTCGGAATAGAACAATCACCGAGATGGCTAGGTCTATGCTTGAGCTCAAATATGTTCTGAAGAAATTTTGGGCGGAAGCAGTTAACACTGCAGTCTACCTTTTGAATCGGTCACCCACTGTAGCGCTCAAAGGCAAGACTCCGAAAGAGGCCTGGTTAGGTCGCAAGCCTAGAATCAATCACCTGAAGGTTTTTGGCTCTCTTGCCTATGTTTGGATACCTAATGCGTCTTAGACCAAGTTGGATGCCAAGAGCTAGAAACTCATGCTTGCTGGATACAATAGTCTTCACAAAGCCCACCGCTTGATCGACATTGAGACATCTTGCCTCGTGTACAGTCGTGATGTAGTCTTTGATGAGCAACGAGGATTGTTCATGCCTGTCTCTCCTGTTCCTGATTCAGCAGACCAGCCTATGAAGGCTCATGATTTGGGAGTTCGCCTTCCATTAGGTCCATCTCCTGGGAGGGCTCTAGCAGCTCAAGTAGCTCCAATACTACCGGTGATTCTTGTATAGACACCTTTGGCCTCTGCTCTAGGTTCACCTAGATATGCAGATGCTTCGCCTGATTTTGATCCAGATTCTTCTGATGAGGAACCTGATCATAGAGCATCGCCTGATAATAATGTCGGTCCTCCTCCTCTCCGGCCTAAATGGTGGGCTAGGACACTTGTTGATCTTTGGGATGATGAGCTCATCGAGGGGAGAACTGCTCGAGAGAAGAGCAAACCTATAGAGACTAATGGGTCTACAAAATAAAGTACAAGTCTGATGGTACTTTGGATAAGTACAAAGCTTGTTTAGTTGCGAAGGGCTTCTCTCAGTGTCAGAGCAATAACCATGAGGAGACTTTTGCTCCTATATAAAAAATGAGCACTATCAGATTAGTTCTAGCCATGGGAGCTCAGTTTGGCTGGCAGGTCCATCAGATGGACGTCAAGAGTGCTTTCTTGAATGGTGACCTACAGGAAGAGGTCTACATGACGCAACCTCCTGGTTTCAAGGTTGCTGGTAAAGAATAACAAGTTCTTAGATTGGTGAAAGCTCTCTATGGATTGAAGCAGGCCCCTAGGGCATGGTACATGAAAATTGATAAGTACCCCCGTGATCTAGGCTTCCAAAGGAGTTCTTCAGACTCAAATTTGTACATCAAGACTACTGACAGTGACATCATCCTTCTGGTCATTTATGCGGATGATCTGATCATCACTGTTAGTTCGGCATCTTTGATTCAGGGAATCAAACAGAATTTATGCCAGTCTTTTGATATGACTGACCTTGGCCTCATGCATTATTGCCTCAGTGTTGAGGTTTGGCAACAGTTTTCTGGTATATTCATGTCTTAGTCCAAATAAGCTAGGGCTCTGTTAGACAAGTTTCGTACACAGGATTGCAAGCCTGCATCTACACCTATGGAGAAAGGTTTGAAGTTGTTAACCAAGACTGATTCTCCTCCAGTTGATGATACTACATACATGCATTTAGTAGGCAGTCTCATCTATCTCTCTACTACTAGGCCTGATATCAGCTTCGCCGTCAACTACATTTCACGGTTTATGACAGCTCCCAAGGCTGATCATTGGATGGCTGCTAAGCATGTGCTTCGTTATGTGAAGGGCACTCCTAATTATGGGATTCTCTACTCTCGGTGTCCTAATCCTTAACTCGGTGGATTCACAAATTCAAATTGGGCAGGCTGTGTTGACGATAGAAAGTCAACTTCTGGATGTGTTTAGTTTGGGATCTGGTGCCATCACATGGACTAGTAAGAAGCAGCTGGTTGTTTCTCTCTCCTCTACAGAGGCCAAATACTAAGGGACAGTTAAGGTAGGGTGTGAAGCTGTTTGGCTTCCTCGAATGCTTGGGCATATGCAGATGTCACTAGCAGGCCCGACCCCTTTGTTTGTTGATAATGAAGGCATTATCAAGTTAGCACGAAATCCAGTCTTCCATGAAAGAACCAAGCATGTAGATATTCACTATCACTACATTCGGCAATTGGTTGAAGATGGGACAATACATTTGCAGTATGTTCCTACAACGGATCAGACTGCGAACATTCTCACCAAGCCTCTTGGTCTAGACAAGTTTTCCAAATTCAAAGGACAGCTTGGTGTAGTGGATAAATTAACCATAAAGGGAGGGTATTAAAATAATATTTATATTCTATTAATGGTTATCTATTATCTGTTGTTAATATGTTGTAAATATTAGAATCTTTCTAATATTTAGTCTTTTGTAGTTAGAATAGAATGTTTATGTTCTTTGCGATCGTTTCCTAAGGAAACATCGTCTTTTCATTTGTATATATGGATCTTTCGATCCTTGTTAATGACATCAAGATTTTTACCACAATAGGGTGATGTTCAAGGGCGAGCACTTTATGATTACCACATCAAGGTAAATATGGGAGCATCAACAATTTGCAATCCTTCATCAAGATAGCAAGATGGTTTGAGGTTGGAAATCAACATGAAAGTGGAAGTGCAAGTGCAATGGAAAAGTCAATGATCCCAAGGCTCGAAGGAGAAATCATGGCAACATCAAAGCAACATAGAAGAAGGCATCATTGATACGATGATCAATGTTGTATATCCAAATTTGTTGGAGGCCTCCAACAAGGGTGATGATCACATTGCTAATATAATACATCTCAAAGAAATGAGGAAGGACAAGATGCAAAGCAAGTTCAAAAACAAAGTGATGGCATCATGATCAAATTTTTCAAGTTCAAAGTCATGAAGAAAACTCAAGGCCAAGACATCAAGCTAAGAATTATTTCAGGTACAAGCAATTTCAAGAACACCTCAAATAGAAGATTTCCAAGACAAGGAGAATGGAGAAGTAGAGATTGAAACGAAGATTGCAAGAGAAGCATGCTAAGTTGGCGCCCACTCATCTCCAACCAATAAGAGGATTCCAATCTCATGTGTCTAAGATCATCCAATCAAGTGATTCCAAGTGGCATGTGGATTGCACTTAAAGTTTTACCCCCATTGAATTTTCTCAATGGTCCATCCTCAAATGGATATGTTATCAAAAGCAATGTAATTTTCTCATTGGCCCATTGATTGGTGCCTTATTGTAATTGGTTGGCATTTAATGCTTGTAGGTGATAGTTACATTAGGGTTTTGTTGGCATAATCTTCATCATTGATCTTGAATCAAAATGAGCCACTCATTGTACTTGGAGCCTCTTTTTAAGGCTTGCTCAAATCACTTGTAGGGGAGACTTGATGAAATTGTTGCCAAAATCATTCCTAATTCATTGTTGTTATCATGGCGAATACGTGTGAAGTTTTGGAGTGTTGCATGGTTTCCACATCTTTCACTTAGTTTAAATTTGCTTTAGTAAAAGTTAAAAGTAATTTAAGTAGCTGGAAAGATAATGAAAGATATTATTGTTGGTGAATCATGGTGGAACTTATGTTCATACCTTTTGGTACTTATTGATTGCAAGTAACAGTGTAAGATTGGTCTAAACTCATTGCAAGCACTTAACTTCAATTGGGAATGTTCATTTGGATTGCGCTACAATTGGGTATTTGAATGAATGTTGGCAATATGAAAATCATTTGTGCATCCTTAGAAGATTGCAGCCTCCTTTGCGTAGTTGATTTGGTGAAGCAAGGACTGGTTTAGTTTCACCACATCACCAACAGTGTCTTGGATTGTTAGTTAGTTTAGATTTCTAAACCCAGTTCCTTTTTGCACTTTGTTTTGTTAGAAGTAATTGAAGAACTCAAGTTGTCAAATCATTTGCATTTACAAAGTTGATGTCCATGAATGAATAGTGTAAGTCCTTGCGTGGTTACTAGCAAATCACATCACATTCACTGAGTTATATCCAACACAAAGTCGCTAGTTGGTAGTGTAAACATTGGGTTTGCTTTTTTTGATGACACAATCGCCATATTGTTAAGCATACGAAGTTTCCTTGTTCAAGAGAGGATAGAATACTTGGTATTTTATTCTGCATTTTGAGTGGTCACAAAACTCACATCAACAAGTGTAATGTTCCTTTTGGTGATATTACTATAATTTTTCGTAAAACACAATCTCAATTATAATAAGAATTATAGTACATTTAAGCTAGGATGCCTATTCGGGTTCAGGTTCAAGTTTGAGTACGAAGGACCGGTTTGCTGGTACGACAAAATTTTGAAAAGGGGTTTGGGTTCGGGTTCGTTAGTACAAAAACATATATATATATATATATATATATATATTTATGCAGCGTAGAAGCATGAGTTAAGATTAGAATGTCACATAGTATCATAAAAACATTTAAACAACAAAACCACTTGTAATCATAGCATCATGAATCATGATCATACCCTCATATACTTCAAGTTTAAGTTCAACATCAAAGATTCAAAACATTAAAATTAAATCATAACATCAGTTCAAGTATCATCGTTTGAAGTTCAACTAATGAATTAAAAATTTATTGATATTCTATTCTTCTTCATCATCTTCTTCTTCATTGGCATTAGTAGAGTCACAAATAGAGCTAAGGCCAATGGGATCAGCTGCACCAATAATAGTATTGGTGTCAAAATCTTCACATTCATCAAGAGCAAGCCGAGAAGTGGAAGCATCCAAGTCCGCAAGCTCTGCATTTCTATCCCACCTCTTCATCTCCCTTTCATAGTATTCTTTACTCTTGTGTGAGACGAGACGCAAGTTGTAATGCACAAATATCAAGTTCTCCGCTCTTTTTTATTGCAACCTATTGCTCTTCACTGAGTGGATGAACGAAAATGTGCTCCAATTTCTTTTTGCTCTAGATGAACTAGCAACCTATGAAGACAAGACAATGTAAACAATTAAAATAAAATTACTAATCTTATAAAATAAAAATTACTTGCTAGTCATGAACATAAAGTAAACTAAATTTTTTTAAATAAAACTTATGATATAATTTTGATTGCAAGGGGCTGCAACATTTGGAATCTTTGGCTATGGAGGTACCACCAACTATGAGCATCCTTCCTAAACCGATGACGAAGAGCATCATTGCTTAGACTCTTGCATTCACAAACTCTATGAACTCATCCGTAATCACATCTCGCATATCATCATCAAGAAAGAGTCTTTCAAATGCTGCCTTGTACCCATTAGACACTTCTACATCTCTATAGGGTGGCAGCCTTCCTGGTTGATCAGTAAATTGGGTGCTATAGTATTTGGGCATCAATGCATAGGCAAGCAAATGTAGAGGAGTGGTCATTTTGTTCCATCGTTCTACAACAATTGCTTGCAATTGTTTGAAGGTCTCTTGGGGCTCTTGCTCTTTTTCATTTACAATTTGCTAGATCTTCTCAAGCATTGAGTCTATGCCATCATAGCTCTCTCCAAAGCAAGGTCTATCCATGTCAGTCTACTTAAGCACGCTCATAATGGGCTCGGTGAACTTAATGAGATATTCCACGCGTTCCCACCATGAGTCATCCAATATCCTTTTCTTTATTTTGCTTGCCCTCTCACTATTTCTTTGCCTCCATACAACCCAATTTTTGTTGATTACCATATTGCAAAGTGCCTCTTTCACTTGCACAAGTCATCTCAAGACGATTAAATTTGATGCGAAACGAGTCTCAGCAACCTGTAACATAAATTAGAACAAATAAAAACTATTAGATATATACTTTAAAACAAAATACACATTACACAATCAAAATATGAAAATTAGAAATTGTAAGATACTAATTTTTATAAAAAAATTAAATTACTAACTTGAGTTCAAGTTCACTTACCTTCAGTAGCTCCAAACGTGAGAACATTCTGAATATTCTCTGAGTCATGTGGTGGTTTGTGACGAACATCTGGATGCCCTCAGCCTCTGCATACACCTCTTTGATCCACCCAATTTTGTTCCCAATCTTTTTTAGCATAAGATTGAGTGAATGGACCGCACAAGGTGTCCAAAAGATATGTTGATATTGCTCTTCAACCAACAAACCAGCAGCTCTACAATTCTTTGCGTTGTCCGTTATGACTTGGACAACATTTCTAGCACCCACTTGTTCAATGGAAGAGATGAGAATATTAGCAATAAATAGCCCATCTTTTACTTGCCCCTCACAATCCACGGATTTCAAAAACATTGCCCCTTTAGCAGACACTGCCAAGACATTGATCAAGGGACAATTTCTAGCATCTTTCCAACCATCTGAAACAATTGATACCCCTATCTCAATCCATGAATCCCTTATGGGCTTCAATTGATCATCAATCCCCTTGACCTCTTGATCCAACAAGGTGGTTCGTACTCTCTCATAACCGGGGCCCTTATACCCTCTTGGAGCTTCATTGGCACTTTTCAACATCTTCTTCCAATATGGAGAGCAAGCAACACTAAAAGGCAACCCATTTGCATACAAGCATCTTGTCACATCAATGTCAGTAATTTATTGACTCTGATTTTGAAATGCAGTTTCTAGTGGTCCCTTTCTTTTGTGTGTAAGGGGTGCTTCACTTTCAGTATCAAGGCCAGCTGAGGTAGTATAAAAGGGGTGATCTTCTATCACAACATTTGTAGAGGGGGGTTGCATTCCCTTTCCCTTTCTTTTACTTTTACTTCCAGTGGCTGTAATTTGTCTACTACGTTCTTCTCTCTCTTTTGCTGCCTCATGCTCTGCAATATATTTTAATATTGTTGCATTTGGTATAGGTACACCTTTTTTTCTAGGGCATTTCTTGACTCCTCTTCCAAGGTATCCACACAAATGGCCTACCACACGAAAATATGAACTATTCCTTTCTACATCACAACCACGACATTTCCAACAGAATGCACCACCTCCTCGAAGGGGTCTTACAATATCAACATACTTCCACAAAGGAGAATTAGAAGGGGGTTCTACTCTTTGTTCAATATTGCCTACTGAGGAAGAGGTAGATGCCATTGTAGTTCATTTTCCTATGCAAGAAATTGTATACATATTCAATATAAAAACAAGAGAATGAAAAATTCTGGAAAAAAAATGGTAGATCTTATGGACAATGAAAAAAAATAAAATGCTTAAACAAAAAAAAAGAAAATGGAACAAGAACTTACCTCTTCCACTCATTGTAAGCTTGCAAAGGTGTAGAAATGAGGCACAAACACTTGAAGAAGGTCCACAAATCAATCTTCCAACTCCTCCTTACACAACCAAACTCTCGCTCAACCATCTATTTCCTCTCGTTCAAGACAAAATAACCTATTTGCACACCACAAATGAGAATGAGAAGTCAACATATGCCTTTCAAATCCACTTTTTAGGGTTTTGGATATCAAAAAATTATAAATTATGCAAAAAAAATTCACTTAAACTCCATCCGCAGGCCCAAGTGCGGCGAAGTTCGACCACAGTTCGCAGTTTTCCGGCTGGTCCACCCAGGTCCAAATGGCCTGTTGGCTGGTTCAAACTTGCTTGCAGTGGACCGGACCTTGTCTGGACCCACAAACGGACCAAACCCGGACCACGGGCCAGTTCGAACTTGGCCTGGTCCAGCGTCCAGTTTGGGTGAACTGGATTTCCTAGCATTTAAGAATACTAATTTAGCCATTAAAATGCCTTTTACAAGAGAAACCTTGTTTTAGGTCCTACACAATATTAGTCACTAGAAATCGACATTAAATCTTAAAGTTATGATAACATATATCCTATTAATCATTAGTAAAGATCACGATATTCGTAAACAACATTCCTACTGAAATCAACACAAACAATAGCCATTTCAAAGTAGATTCCTATAATAGTTTCATTATGAATTTGTTGGAATGATTGCAAACCGCAATCTCAAGGTTGGTCGCCCTTCTATTGCGGGAGCTCAGGGTGGGTCGCCCTTCCATCCCTTTGTTCACCTTGGAGGTGCTCCATCCTCCTCAATCAAGCCTAGGAGCACTAATCAACCTCCCAACCCATGAGGCTTAACACCTGATGGGCGACAAGCTTGATAAGAGTATGAAGACTACCTCCCTCCAACCAAGCCTGAGATAGCACATACGTGTCCCAGCCCACAAGGCTTAACCCCGTATGGGTGGCATACTTGATGGCGGGTATGTGGGCTCTTCATCTCTCATGAACTTGAAAGGTTGATTGGTTCCTGTTTTACAACCAATTCTCTAAATTTGGAAGGAACTATCTTACAAATCTTCCATTGCATGTCTATATTAGATAGAGCATTAAGATTGTTAAAGTGTGGTTGTCGTTGCACGAAAAGATTGACCTGTCAATGCCTGATACAACCACTAGACTTATAGAATCCACAAGAGGCGATTAGTCCCTTGTCACGAATCCCGAGGGGAGCGCTGGCCATTTGCCAACAATCTCCCCCTCAGCGTTACCCGAGGGGATTTGAACCTATGACCAAGCTCTGATACCACTTGTTACAAGTGTGGTTGTCGTTGCACCAAAAGATCGACCTGTCAATGCCTGATAGAACCACTAGACTTATAGAATCTATCGGAGGCGGTTAGTCCCTTGTCACGAATCCCGAGGGGAGCGCTAACCATTTGCCAACAAAGATTACTCAATAATTTCTGCAATATCTCTATTGCATGAACATATATGCATAGATCTATAATTCTACTTATTTATCAGATTCTTCACTTAATTAAAATTGCTGCTAAATCAGTTCCAGTTCTGATTTGATTCATTTTCAGCTTATTTTCATTGATCATTCCAGCTTTCTATCCTTCATGGATGCCTTTTCCAGTTGAATGGGTCTTCCTTATATATCCTTTGTAGTGGGATGAAAATACACAACCTTTGTTATCATCATATCCTTTACAAAGGAGACGTCTCTTGAATAAGTCGTTGTTGTTGATAACTCTTGTTGTGGCCCTTAATTAGGGAATCACAACCAAGTGACCCTATGTTAGTTGGCTCCTTTATTTGAAGAATCTTTTCCGCTCTTTATCATTTAAAATTCCCTTTCCCTCGGTCGACCTTCCTCATCCAATCACAAATATTAAATGATTTAAACCTAGGCCGACCCTTAGCAGGGATTTAACTAGGGTTGCCCTTATTAGGTAAATAATATTATTTTTCACTTTTAATTTGAACACCCGGATTTTATTATGCATGGAAGGGGCGTGACAAAGAGCAATATAGTAAAACATGAAAAATAGTCTATTCATTTTGAGACACCAGGCACGGTCCCACATTCAAGCCATAAATTTTGAGGGTAGAATTAACAGCTAATTTTTGATGAATGTGAAATTATTTAAAATAGGACTTCTTAGGTTCAATATGCAAGATCTGAATAATACTTATCAGCCATTTTCTTGAAAAGCTAGCAAGGATCTCTTTATTATTAAGAGTTCCATAGTTACGAGACTCAGACTCGCCTCAAACTCAGACTTGGACTGGACAAAAAAAATTGGCAAAGCGAAAAACCCAAGAAATTAAGATATTTTTAAAGATTTAAAACTTGTTTCATGTACTCTTTATTAAATAAACCGTAAAGACAAAATAACATCATCAAATAGAAGCTAATTTGATCACATACTCAAGTATACATCGATCACATAAGTATAAATACAAATCGTGGCTGAAGGAAATAATACACTAAGATACTTAAATATATTCAAATGTATACAAAACTCATGGAATATGAAATCCATGACTTCAAAAGTTCCAAACAAATATCAAATTAACTAGAAGTCTATGGCTACAAGGAGCCTACACCCTTCCTACAAATGCATCTAAGGTAGGTTTTGGATAATGTGGAACTGATATTTTTTGATTATGAATATTCAGAGATTTGTAACAAGGGATATGCAATATGTAGATTTTTATGTTCATGATTCATCATTGTCCTATTACTTGCTTAAACTTATAGTTTGATGGGGATTTGGGAGCAACACCAAAACAAGGTTGAGGGTAGCACCCCTAGCGAGGATCAGAGAGAGAGAGAGAGAGAGGTCTGGAGTTCGGTGGAGATACATAAAGTGAGATAGAGAGATCGAGAGAATGCTAATAGGCTTGTTGATCTGAAATTTGAGTAAGTCTGAAAATTTATAAGATTTAAAATCTAGAATTTCAAATATAAGTCTATTGTCCTCAATTTTGAGATCACAAAATTGTGGCAACCCTACGGAATTTTCTTGTCAATTCGTAGTATTATCCTCTATGATTTGAACGTTTTGGATAAAGTGTTAATCGAGATAATTCGTCATCCCTGAAAAGTTCTTTGTAACACACGTTTCATGCGTTCTTAAGTCCCTTTCTTTGTTTTTCTTTTTCTTATTTGCAATTTTTAATCTTGATTTTCCCTCGAGTCGATAGCCCTTTGAAATACGCTCGTTTCGAGCTAACTTAGACATCAAACAGAGTAGTATAACTCAAGTTATGATGTAAAAGGTGGGATTTTTCAGGCTGACTGCATATTCTTTAAAAATCCTAAAAAGGTGGGGTTTTCGAAGTCAATTGCACGAGTTTGAATTATATTTGATATATTAAATGGATTTTAAAGTTCATTTTCAAATTTCAACTCATTCTGAGTTGATTTGACTATAGTTTTCAATGTTTTTATGAAATTAGCTTTAAAATAATCTAATTTCATGTTACTTTATTAAAACACTATAGTTATATATTAAATTAATTCAAAATTAAAGTCTTAAGTATAAAAGGTGTGGTTTTTATTCTTCATTGCATGTCATCAATGTGCAAAACACTTTTTAAAACTCACCTCTAAGTCTTTTTCATTTTAAATACGTTGTTTTTAATAGTGACTGCATGTATATTCTATACATATGCAGTTGAACCTCTAAAAAGCGTATTTAATCCTTATGAGTGTTGTTTTTATATGCGATTGCATATTTAAAACAACGTATTTAAAACTCTCCAGGTGGCTTTTTCTTTATAGAAGTCATGTTTTAAAAGATATGTAAATGCACTCCAAGAGTGCGTATTCACTTCTTTATTTACTATCTTCCCTTATGGTGTTGAATTTTAAGAGCATTGCATATTTTTAAAATATATGCAAATGTGTTTTAAAATAACATTTTTAATGAACTACCAAAGGTGTCGATTTTAAAGTGGGTTGCATATGTTGAAATGATGCGCAAAGACACTCTTTAAGTAACGTTTTTAATAGTCTGTCCTAGACGTCGAATTTGGAAGGCTTTGCATATGTGCCCTTGCATCTACAAAGCATATTTTGGTTGCTCTTCTTGTAGGTGTCAATTTTTAGGAGCATTGCATATGCTGTTTAAAATACAAGCATATGTAATGTGATCAAAACAGTTTGCTTTTGACTATTTCTTCTTCAAGAACGCTTCATGGAAGGAGGGTTTGAGCATCTCCAATCTTTTTCTCAGCCTATGAACTGATTTTGGTAAGTTATTTGTTCTTTTTGTGGATTTATTTTACCATTTTGGTTGGGATTTATGCCCTAGACGCCCTTTTTCTTCCTCATTGCATATACAAAAGAAATAGTCAAGATGGTTGCTATTTCTTTGCATTTTATCTCTCATTCTTTCCCACTTGGCTGTATATGTATATTGACTGTCCAAAATTAAAGGAAAGAGGCTAGGATTGTGATCTATATATACTCTTTCTATCCAATCTTTCCTAAATCCGAAAATCTATTGGATTTATTTCAGATTTGGCCCAAGATTTTGAGAGATTTCATCTTGAGGTAATTTCTTTCTAAGTCTTTTCCTTGTTTTTTTTTTCAAGTTATTTAACTTACATGTAAAGCTTTCATTTTTTTGATTTACATGTGATTAAATTCATGTTTCTTCTACTTCTATCTTCTATTCTCAAGATGCATATGCAAGAATTTCATCTTACTTGCATATGCAGTTGGGACTAAAAACCCTGTTCTATGGTGAAGAAAGAAACAAATACAATGCAAGTTCATACATGTGCTATTTTCCAAAATATCCACTTGCATAACTTGCTGTCCCTACCACTGCCATATGACGTAAAACTCATAATGGTGGTCAATTCAAAACTTCATTATAAAATAAGCGATCTCCATTCATTCATTTGCCTTCCTATCCTTCATAATTTTCAGTTGTCCTCATATGTAATTACCCACAAGAAACTCGTTCTTGAGTTCTCTTTGAGCTGAAACCGATTCATTTTTTCAAAGAAAATCAGTCATCTCCATACACCATTCATCATTTTAAGAAATTTTATGATGGATCCCTCTCAAGAAGATGTTCTTACTTTGTGGAGTTTTTATGTCACAACTACTCGGTCTCATAAAGTTGCTATGTCTGAAGGGATCACACTTGCTAAATAAAAAGAAAAGAAGAAGATGAAATACCAGTATGATTTGTATCATAATTTTGACCTGCCTTCACAGGTTGTTTCTTACTGTGAAGAAGTCAGAGACACTGATATTTCACATATGAACTTTGAAGAATTTCTTCGAAGGCTTGATGTTGCAGTCACGGAAGATATGGTATCCATCAAGCAGAGCAGTATCCATGTGGTCTCCACTTTCCCCTTGGCCGCCCATGAGCCAGAGTTCGTGCTTGCATGCGCGAAGAACTTCGATTCATCCTCTAGAACCATCAAAGATCAAGATGGTAAGACTATTATTTGTCTTGATCCAGAGACTGTTGACAGAATCTTCCAGGTGCCATTGAGTCCTGTCACTATTAATATCACCAAACAGAAAGCTCTTGACAGGTGGAACGAGGATACTCCGTCATGTACAAAATTTATTAATGAAAATTGGCTGCTCAATAAAAGGCCAAATATTGCAAGATGGCCAAAAGGAATCCGTCGCACTGAGTTCAAGGAGGAGATTAGTGACCTCATCACCTTATACAGTCGCTTTGTAGGGTTAAAGACATCAAACATCTTTGAGCCCTGGATGTACAAATATATTTCTCTTATTGTCCGGTCTAAGAAAAGATATTTTGGGGAGAAATGATTAGTGATATGTTGTGTGAGCAGCTTTCTCAAGTTGTCAACACTTGTACTTTTTACATGAATTCATACCTTGTGTACATCGCTGCCTCTCTTGGTTCTTTCTCTGGATTGTCCACTAAAGGGGACAGATCATTGGTTCCTGTTTAGGAATATTTTCCTCAGCTTGTGTTGAAGGTTAGTCGCTCTCATTACCGTAGGATACAAGATGCTTTCTATGGGTATTTTATGTTCTTGTTTGATAAAAGCCTTCCTAACAAGCGTGTGTCAAATGAGGCGTAGGTTAAAGTGAACGAGTATGGCTGCCTTTTTCTTCAGTTTCCTAATTACAATTACATGAGAGTGGGTTACTTCAAAGGTGAACCACATACACTCCCAAGGTACCCGATAGATAAGATCATTCTTATGGAGTTGGCTAGGCAGCTCATGGCTGTCCAAATGCATCAGAATACACTACACAGACCAGGTGTGGGGATTTCCTCACGAAACCCACTGAAGATCGGAGGATACTCCATAGATACAGTTCCAAAAGCTAAAAACATGGAGTACGAGCTTCAAAGGATCACCTTGAAGAAATTCATGGCTAGGAGTCATTTCGACCGGCGAGGGCTCAATGACAAGATGAGGAGGCAGTTTGTACATGTGTATAGACTAGAGGACATATGGATTGATCTTCGTACTGAAGCAGATATACAGAGGATGGATTACCGTCGCCTGTCTATCAAACAGATTATTGACTTCAACCTTGCAGATGTTCCTCTGGGGGTTGAAGATGATGGTGACATTCTTGATCCTGACTATACTCGCAATCATGTTGAGGATTCGCATGTTTTGTCTCCATCTTGGTCAGGAAAAGAGAATGTTTCTATATGGGATCGTTTTCAGTTTGTTCTTGCAAATACTAACATTTGGCTGAAAAGAAGGGGATTGAAAAGTATCAAGATAAGATCGGGAGAAGACTTTGATCATGGTGGTCCAGTTGGTAAGAGATCAGAAATTAAAGGTAGGACTAAAGATGACGCATCTTCTTCATTAGCTGATCCTATCATTCCCGTCATACCTATTCTTCCTAAGCTTACCATCAAGGGAGGCAAGGACACTGGAGAGTTCTTGAGGTCAAAAGCACAAGAAACTGCACAACTGAATATCGTCTGGAGAATTGACCACTGCCGATACTGCCCTATCAGAAATGGGAACTAACCAACTGACTTACTAAAAATAGTAAGTCCAGACTTACTAAAAATAGCAAGTCTGCCAACTGGGACCCTCAAAACCCTGCATCAGCTCACGAGGGCCATGATGATGAGCTGACCAAATCACTGCCACAACCTGCTAAAAATAGGGTCATCACAGGATGAGATCCCTTATGAGGAAACTACCAACATAGATTAAGTTCTTTGATAATTCAAGACGTTATGTACCAACGTAATATCCTTCCAAGGAATGAATTCTCCATCACAAATGATTTTCAGCAAAAGATTTGATCCCTCTAGAAAACCAAGTTTTAGGAGAACATCTATGAATCAAGGCTAGAGCTTTATTTATAGACAAGATACCATCATGAGATCTAAAATTTTGGCATCAAGACCTATCCAAGAGAAGATATCATGCATAACTGTAATTGTCAGAAAACCTACCTGGGAATCTGATTTTTCTTCAAAAACCACCTCACATCTACTTCAAATCCGCCTCAAATCCACTTTAAATTGATTGAAATCAGTTAGCAAGGGTTTGGAAGACTATTTTTCCCCCTTAGCAAAATAGAAGCACACAAATGACAAATATAAATGACTTGGGCCGTTTTTTTGCTTTAAACGCTGGAAGACAGCGGCGGCCGAGTTTTTGTGAAAAACTCTGCGAGTACTAGGCGAGTTTTTCAAAAAAACTCGGCGAGTTTTGCCCTGCAAGTAAAAATCGTAAAAACTCGTAGAGCAAAAAAACTCGGCGAGTTTTTGCAACTCGTCGAGTACTCTACGAGTATGCCATCAGTGAGTAAATTAATTAATTCACCTAGGACTATAGATGAAAGGAGAGATTAATTAAATAAATGAATTATTTAATTAATATGCCGGCTTTAGAAGAAGGGTTATTACGATTTAGTTTGATCAATATTAATGATCAGATTTAGGTGTCTACACATATACAAATACAACTTGAAATATTATGTAGAATACTTTGATCTCTTTTACATAACCCACAAACTTCTGTGTTTTTCACAAAATTTTAGAAGCAAAGTTTTGTGGTTTGGAAATGTATAACAAGACATGTACTCATTATTAGCTATAAGAACCCTGAGAACATTAACAAATATCCTGCTCAACAAATAGTGAGTCCCGCCTTCCAAGAAAAACAAACATAGTTAAAGATCATCGTGGACTAATCAATCAAATGTAAAAAGGAACCATGTGGTAGCATCTCACAAAAACAAAATGTCATTTGATAATCCTTTTACTTTGCACCATTTGTTGGAGCAATATGAGTTGGTGCCAATGGTTGGTCCCAATAGCTTTTGTAAAGCGCAAAGGAAGAAAAGGTGTTTGATGTCACAAATGCTATGTGGTGTCACCACACAAAGTTTTGAAGTTGTTAGTTGGCAAGTTTTGCCTTGTATTATCGATTACGAGGTGTTCAGTTTTCAAGGGTGGTTACCTCTCTTTTAAGAGAACTAAATGAGAGCTAGATTAAATTGGAACGATTAATCACTTTCTTAGATTAACTTTATATTGTTGCACCACTGGTTGTAGAATCCAAATCAATTTTTTAAGTGGGCCCACCATGAAGATAATTGATTGTGCCTCCCGCCCAAATCCGGGTGGTGAAATTGCGCTCATTAGGAAAATTGGCAGCTTTGACACTTATTTTTGTTGTGCCATTTGTCAGAATTGTTTGCTTTGCCGTTGCTGAGAATTATTTTGAGGTGTTGTTGTGTCATTGGTTGTAGAATTCAAGTCGTGTTTTAAGTGGGTCTACCATGAAGATAAATGATTGTGCTTTCCAACGCCACATGGTGACATTGCGCTCATGAGGAATCTTGATAGATTTGAAACTTCTTTTTGCTATTTTGTTGATCAAATTTATTTTAAGGTACACTGTACCTAGATTTCTTCGAAGCCATTTGATTCTCAAAGATTTTAGTTGTCTGATCCTTTGGGAATATGAACATGCCAATATTCCTCATCACATTTTGAAATCAGCTTTCTGAGTTCGGATTTGTTAGGGCAAAATCAAGACATGCAACTCTAGTTTGAAAGCACATGTTGACAATCTTTTTATTATTATTGATAAATAAGAGAAATGCTTTGGATAGAAAAGGGGGAAGATTTTTGTAAGGTAGTACTTTTAAAAACTAAACATTTAAGGCAATTTTTGAAATCAATATATGAAGGCATGAATTTTATATGATTGTGCTCCCAATCATTTATGAAAATTGTTCCATGGCCATATATAAAATAAAATAGTGTCTTTTGTGCTTATTTTGTTATCATATTGTGATTTTTCTCCTGTCTTATTGATAGCCTTGATTCATCTATTTAAGATTCAATCATTTGTATGTTGATTGATAACCGTGCATGTACATGCCTGGTGCATCGCCTTAATTTGGTTTATCTTTCAATCTTTTTCCTTTTCCTTTCACAACATTTTAAAAAGCACGCTGAACATTTGACAAAGAATTGGCTTCTAAAATCTTGAAGGTTATCTCACAAGTCTTGTCTCACATTTGTGAGATCTTCCATGATGTAGGTAAGCACCCAAAGTGCAAGCTTGAATATTGAAAAATAGTCTTGCACAAATTTAAGATCCTTAGAATCATAGAAAGGAGAAACCCATAAACATATACTACAATATAAATATGTGGGAAAATTCCTTTCAACCAAAAAACCCTCCACTCCAATGTAGCCCAATGTATCATTTAGTAATCTTAGCCATGACAAGAGTATCACCAATGTACAAATCTTGAATGATTCCAGCAGCATACTGATACTTGCAGAATAACTCATACAAACTACATCCCAAAGAACCAAGGTTACTAGGAGACGAGTACTTGGAGACTTCAGAGACTGGTACGGGAAATTTTCAAAAATAGGAGACAATGGTACTTAGAGGCGACATTTTTAATAAATTATATATATATATATATTTAATATATTAATTATATCAAAGACGATAAAAACTAAATAAAACTATTGATATAGTATACTTAATTATATATTTTAATGTTTTAATTTTATAGAAACCTCTTGTTTTCAATGCTAAGAATATAATTTAAAACAGCTTAGATTCAGCGGACACTTTAGGATATTAAAGTTTAATCTCAAAGTTTGGAGGACATCGCTCAGTATTATAAAGAAGATAAGAACATTAAACATAAAGGTATTTTTTCCAGTGGACAAGAATATGGCATAAATATTGAATGTGAATATTTATTTAGCGGATGAGAAGATGTGATCGGAAAGGAATGTGTTTGTTCTATCAGCTCTTACAAATCTTGAACTTCACATTCTGAGAAAGAACATTGCATGGAAAAAACTTACGGATCTGAAATTAGATAAATCGAGATTTGAAAACTTACATGGTTGAAACACACGTTTTGAACTAGTTTAGTGTTGGGGACACGAAAAAAGTTTTTCAGAGACTTGGAGTCATCAAGAAACGTCGGAGCTTAAGTACCCGAGCACCCTAGTATTCTCCATCGAAGGCGGGAGATGCATCCCAATCTCAAGGACACATCCCAGGGGCCTGGAGAAGCCTCTCCCGGTAACTATGCAAAGAACCAATAAATAGGCAAGGTTCAAACTGAAAACTATGAATAGTTTTGGAAAACTATTAGCAATACCAAAGTCTTGGGGTCTAGAATGAGATCTAAACCAAGACACCAAATTCCAACACCTTCCTTGGTAAAAGTTCTATGCTTCTTTTGCCATATTCCTTACACATCATATATTGCCCAATTTTGTTGTATTTGATCACCCAAATTTGCCAACCCCAATTTGTTCTTTTTCAACCCTTGCGAAGATGCTTTATGACAAGTGTGAAAGCTTGATATAAAGCCGGTCAAGATTCCAATGTAACTTCCCTCGTACACGCTCTTACACTTAGTAAGGATTTTTCATATATAACTCATTGTGTGATGACCTTGCATAGACCAAAAGATGCTGACACATGGCCAAAGGATGCCACCTCAATGTAGGACATTTATCTTCTCATGTGATGACACAATCCACTAAAGACGAATTCCATGCCTCCTCCAAATATGATGCAGGAGCATCCTTGGTTTGCTAGCAATCTTGCATCGCTCTGTGAGTTTGGGTTACAGTTGGCAGTTTCTGTGTTTTTGGTTGTGCTTGGTCCACTTGAATCTTTAGCTGTTGCGCTCGTACTGGCATGTTCTTGACAGTGTTTCGGATATTGTTTTATGGTTGCTCGTTATTTGGTGTTATCTTGTCCTAGTTTCAAATGTAATCACACATCCATGGTGTGGAAGCATTACTTGGTAGGGAGACCATTCAAGTTGTACACCGATCATAAGGGGCTTCAATATTTGTTTACTTAACTTGATTTGAATGCACGACAGAGAAGATGGTTGGAATTTTTAAGCAGCTATGAAATATATATTTGTTATGTTAAGGGAAAAGAAAATCGGGTTGTTGATGCCGTAAGTTGAAGGGCTAAATTGGCTGGAATCACTCAGTTAAGGGTTGAATTGCGAAAAAAGATCAAGCAAATGCAAGCTCAAGATCCCTTTTGTCAGCAAATAATGATGAAAATGCAACAAGGGATTAACCCAGTTGTTACCAAGTGGGGAATGATGGTATCCTCCGTTATTTACACCGAATTTATATTCCTGAAGGAGGAGATTTAAGACTGAAAATTCTTGCGGAAGGTTAAAATGTGCCCTATCAAGCACATCCGAGTGTGACTAAAATGTACGCAGATTTAAAAACTCATTAATTTTGGCCTAGAATGAAGAAGGAAATAGCTAGTTATGTTGCTAAATGTCTTGAATGTCAACATGTTAAGGCAAAACATTGTCATCCTGTACAAACTCTCTATCTTCATGACTTGCCTTGGCACAATTGGTCAGTAATTTCCATGGATTTTGTGATAGGTCTGCCCAAAACCCAAAACCGACATGATAGTATTTTGGTGGTGGTTGATAAATAACCAAGGTAGCTCATTTTATACCAGGCAATGTGAGGGATGATGCCCAAACTTTGGCTAAAAGATTCATAAAGGAAGTTGTTAGACTACGTGGGATGCTAGAGGTGATTATTTCTGATCGGGATAAGTTGTTTACTTCTAGGTTCTAGACCTCTCTCATGGCCACCTTGGGTACTAAAATCAATTTTAGCACAGATTACCACCCTGAAACAAACAGACAAATAGAAAGAGTTAACCAAATTATGGAAGATATGCTCTGAATGTATGCCACGGATCAACCCACTAAGTGGGAAGAGTATTTGCCTTTAGTCGAGTTTGTTTATAACAATTCATTCCATTCTTCCATTCAGATGGCATTGTTTGAAGCGTTGTATGGTAGGAAGTGTAGAACACCAATAGGATGGGATGGCATAGAAAACCGAGTAACTATTGGGCCAGAGCTACTTCAAGAATATGAAAATCAAGTGAAAATTGTAAGGGAAAGACTAAAAGATCTTCGGATCGTCAAAAGAGTTATGCGAATGCTAAACGAACTCCGAGACATTTCTCAGTGGATGTGTAATGTCCCCTCTCCGACTAGTTCAAGAGATGGGGACAATTGTCTAGTAACTCCAAATAAAAAAGAGCTTCTTTCCTTAAAACACTTATTTTCTTCTATACATGATAACTTATGAATGTAGATAGTGTAATCACTAACCTAGAATTGATATCACTAAAAGATCTTTATTTCTAGCTCAATGATAATACCATTTCTAATATAAAATGGAGGATGGGCTATCAACTTATATAGTGACCAGATTTGTCATTTCAATTATCCTCACGATTATATTCCTAAATATTAAGCGAATCTCTTTATATAGCCACATCACTATTGTATCTTAATTAACTTGATTGGCTATCGTTATATTCTGATCACTCTAAATATAATATTCCTGTCCATGCTATTGGTTCACATCATAAGTATTGATGGTGGTGTCAGTTGTATGGACTTCTAATGACGTTACTTGCTTGGTGGGTTCGATAGCTTCATCTTCACTCGAAGATTTTCCATGTTTCCTCTAATCTCTTTTGTGATATTTTCCTTTGTTGTTCCTAATGCTCTAATTCGGTACTCAGGTTTCATCATATTGTCAATGGTGGATCCATAACATCCTCTTCTGTTGTGACAAGTTCCTTTGAGCGCTTAAGGGGGTGTATAAATTTTAGCAATTTTGATTCCATCGATGTAATCCATGGCAATGTATATTATAAGTTTCTATTTCATGCCCGTGTCTATCCTTCCTTTCTTAACATTCTAATTGGGCCGTAATGAGTAAACTATGCCTCCCATGAATTCGCAAATTTGTTGGACAGATCGTATAGTTCTTCCACCCCGGGATACTTCCTCAGTGTTGTCGACGAGTACTGGTAGTTCTATTCATGTGCATACCCCGTTGGCAATGAATCATAACCAAATAGTCTTTGCTTATCGGCAGGAGACTATTGTCCATGAAATTTGAGACATGCTTGACTTCGATCCCTGATTGTTTTTCGTATCCCCCAGTTCGTCTATGGCTATGGCCTCTTAATACCCACGTGGGAAGGAAAGGAAAGACGTGACTTTCTTTGAGAGTAGTAAAGGAAAGACGTGACTTTCTTTGAGAGTAGTGTCTTTAAGAATTAGTCGAGTTTTTGCTCGTTCGGTATGTTTGTCATTTGATATATAGAATTAGTCGAGTTTTTGCTCGTTCGGTATGTTTGTCATTTGATATATATATATATATATATATATATATATATATGATAATGTAAAATATACATATATTCAAATTATTATAATCTATGATAATATATAATATTTATGATATATTTAACATTTATACTATAATTGGATTATTTATTATTTATATTTAAATTTTTAATAGTACTAGTTAATTAATTAATTAAAAAAATTATTTATTATTAAATCTTATCTTAAAATGTAGACATCACAGGGTGACAAGGTGTTTCTTTGTGTCAGACCTCATAAAAGCTCAATAAAGTTTGGCAAAGCTACCAAACTAGCTCCACGATTCATAGGACCATTTGAGTTACTTGAGAAGATTAGTCATGTGGCTTACCGATTGGCTCTTCTGCCATCTCTCTCTCGCATTCATAATGTATTCCATGTATCTTTACTTAAGAAATATATTTCTGATCCTACACACAGGATTGATTGGTAGGCACTACAGGTAGAAGAGGTTGGAGATATCCACCTCGCACTGCTCACAATCATAGACAAGTGTAGCCTGCAGCTACGCAACCGCATCATCCAACAAGTTAAGGTCCTATGGGACCAGTATGGAGAACAGGGAACCACTTGGGAAGATGAGAATGTAATTAAATTAGAATATCCTTACTTGTTTAATTAAGCCGAGCCAACTTAATCCTAAGGGGGGAGTATGAAATATCCCCTAAGAAAAACCTTGACAATTTTCTTTCATGACCCTAGCCCCGGTGTAATTTGGACTAGGGGTGTGTGAAAATTCCTATTGCAGTCACTGATTATTAATCTCCTATCTCATAAGGATTATTTAACTGCTGAAAATAAATTTACAGCTGAATATCAAAAAATAACACAATTGCAACTTCACTAAAATACGGAAAGAAATAAGCAACACAATGAACACAATAATTTTGGACAATTGTCCCTAGAAAAACCCCTTTAGGGAAAACCAGTACTGCAGATGAGAAATATATTAAACTTCAGCAAACTAAGAGATACAAAATTCCTTGCCTCTCACTGGCAGAACTCCGACAATCTCCCAATTCCTCCTGCTGATATTTCTCCACTGCTATCCCCAACGCTATCACTGCGCCCTTGCTAATACTGCAAGATTGTTTGCTATCACTGCAAACTCATTTGCTAACACTGCAAATGCTTCTCTGACTTGATTATTTCCAAATGACCCAATGACCCCTTTTTATACTACTCCTGTTGGAAAACCAACGGCCGAGATTGATTCTCAATCAACGGTTGAGATTAAGACAACTCAATAACCACCAACAAACTTGGTTATG
>MU227259.1:349307-376443 GCA_018584345.1 Thuja plicata | reverse complement strand
TAAGTGTGATAAAAACCCATGGTCACCAATAAAAATATCAATTAAGTTGGGCCATTCCTAGAAACCGTGAAGTTCAATGAACAAAAATGTAAATAAGAGTGAACTTGCTATAAGGTGGTAGAGGTCAGAAAGAGAAAGCAGGACTTTTTTCTTCAATAACCACCTACAAATCACTTGATTGTTATGATGAAGCAAAACTTTCAGGTAATCCAGAATCCCAGATTGCTAATTGGTAATATTTAATACTGTCATTTATATACTTTGAATGTCACAGATACAAGTTCTAACTGAGTCACTGCCCTTAATCTGCAAAGGATAATTTGCAATTATAGTTTATTTTATTTATTTAAAAGGCTGTCCTAGTCAAGACATAGAACAACACTTGAACTACCTTTTTGATTGTTCTCAAGCTCATTAATAGGTAAGGCTTAAAATGTCATCTCTCATGAAAGGGTAGCTTAGGAGGAACACGGGTATCCTCTCATTAATTTCTATCATCAGCAGCAGTAGTCAATGATCCAAGGCACATGCCAATATTTTGCTTTGCAGCCTCCCATGTTTGTAAGTTTACTTCATTATACCTAGACATAAACATAGTGGAGTGCTTAAAGGAGAACCCAGAGACACTTGCATCTTTGGCATGATTATGCAAGCTACCTAGATCTTGAAGGTGGTGAAGATGGATAACAAGATGTATGAAAGTTCCAACTGAACCTTACCATTACAATTTTAGTATGACTATTGTCTACTCCGTACGGGGTTATGGGTTTCATGTACAGAGTAAACAAAGCAGTTCATACAGAAATCTACAGAACATAATAATCCAAATAAGTACCATACACATTGCATTTGACAGAAAGATAATCTTTTATTCCAATTAATCTCATAACCCTAGTCCATTCTTGGTGCCATCCGACTACATATAAAGTGCTCGACGGTTGGTTGAGTACACCAATCGTCGCCAACCTCCTACAACTACCCGAGAACCAACTATCATTACATTGCCTTTACTAATCAAAACATAAGTTATTTATTCCCACTAACTAAACTACAGCTAACATCAGCCCCCCCAAAAAAAGAAGTCGTCTTCCAGACGACTACAAAATAAATGGCTGATGTGTACACAAAGAAAATCTACTGTAAAGAAGGATGAGGGAACGTCCCTAGAGTGGTGGAGGACGTCGGATGTGGGAACTGCTGGCAGAGAAGCCTGAGATCTCGATCTTCTATTATCTGTTTCTCTCGTGCTGCCTTCAGCAATCTGAGTGCATCCATCAAATCATTCTGAGTGCTCTCCAGTGTCACTGAGGCAGCTGCTAGCTACTCCTCTTTCCCTGCACGGGCTATCTTTTCCTGAGCTAACTCATTCTCCCACTCCCTCGCCCTCACCTACACTACTGATGGGGCGACACGGTGATGAGCAAAGAGACTGGGCGCCATTAGCGCCACAGGGAGAGGGTATTGAGGTAGAAGTTGGGAGCACCGAGCTGGGGAACACCTCCCTCCAGGTGGAAGGAGTGACAGGAGCCATTGACAAAGGCCGTCATACTAGTCAACACACTTCCACCGTACCAGTAGCACACTTCCACCGTACCAGTCTTCACACTTCCACCGTACCAATCAATACACTTCCACCATACCAGTAGCACACTTCCACCGTACCAGTCTGCACACTCCCACCATACCAATCTACACACTTCCACCATACCAATCTGCATGCCACAATTCAGCACCCTTCGACACCCGACACTCGACACGCTTCGGCTCCCTTCTACACCCGACACCTTCAGAATTTTGATCATACCGTGATCATCACTTTTTTGCCAAAGGAGTTTACAAAGGTGTTTGGGGTACCATCAAAGGGTTCCTCCATGATGAAACCCACTACAAAAAATTTTACTCCCTACGGGGTTACGGGTTTCATGTATAGAGTAAACAAAGCAGTTCATACAGAAATCTACAAAACATAAGAATCCAGAATAAGTACCATACACATTGCATTTGGCAGAAAGATAAGCTTTTATTCCATGTAATGTCATAACAACCCTAGTTCATTCTCGGTGTCGTCCAGCGACATATAAAGCGCTCGACGGTTGGTTGAGTACACCAACCGTTGCCAACCTCCTACAACTACCCGAGAACCAACTATCATTACATTGCCTTTACTAATCAAAACTTAAAACATAAGTATTATTCCCACTAACTAAACTACGGCTAATCCACTAACTAAACTACGGCTAATGACTATCACTAAACTTATTGTAGTTAAGTATCATTTGACATTCATCATTGGAGTTAGGCTTATTTGTTAACAGATCCAACTAGTTATATACATATGCAAAGACCTTTAAATTCAATCAGCATGTGGTGGGCAGGACCATCCTGAGTGTTTACAAATTACGCCAAAGATCCTTAGGCTCTTTGCGTGCTTTACTATTCAGGAATTTCAGATTTATAAATTTGAAATATGTTTATCATGTTTCTGAGTGTGTTCAGAATCATAGTATCATCAAATATAAAATAAATCGGTTTTCAATTCCGTAAGCAAATGAGATTTTGTCTCTCATTCATGATGTATTTAAAAATACCTTTTGTTAGTATATAAAGAAAAGACTTTAAAAATAAAGGTTGCAAAACCAAAGCCATCAAATGTCTATTAAAAAACAACTGCATAGTTGCGATAAAATTTGGTGTACATTAGAACAAAACATCAAACAAAAGATGATAATCATCTTTGTATCCCACTATAGCTGAACTTTGCCAATTTTATCCTACTCTGGGAACAAAATGACAATAAAATAATGATTATCTTAAACAAAAAATGATATTTTTTTTCATTTTCTATTTGGATAGGCAGGCTTACACAGTAAAAATGAACTGTAAATAATAGGAAATAGCATCCACAGAAAAATATTAATATAGCAGTGAATCTCTGTTGTGGATAATTTCCATAATTGAATGTCATGTGCTGATGTCTATGGTAATAAACTATCTACTTTTCTGTATTTCTATTTTTGTTTACCCTCAAAAATCTTCTTTTCATCACCGTGCCTTCTAGCAAGTAATCTGTGAGACATTTTGAAAATTGAAGTCCCAAAATTTATTGCATCCATGTACAGAACACATTTATCCGATGTATGAGAACTATTAAATCACTACTTAAGGAGAACAGATCACTTGCTGTGATCTCTTCATGTAGGGTTTATAACTTTATACTGTAGTGGATAGGTGATTGTGCTAGATCTGATTGCAAAGTATTCTAATTTTGTTTCTGTATATATGCTAAATAAATAAGATCTGAAGTCTCGAGTGATTTTTGTGAGTGGCAATATATAAGCTTTTATTTCTAGGATTCATCCTTCCATGCTGATGGTTTTTTATCTGTTGTTGTTGAGCTTCTTTTTTATTTCACTGGAACTCCTCTTGCATTACTTAACATGGATATGGATAAAAACTTCTAAGTCAGTTTGCAGTGCTGTTACCTTTTACAAGAGCTTAATTTTTGTTTTGATTAATGTTGCAGAACGCTTATGGAGCAGCATGGAGGATACTTCTGGTGACTTGGTCACTGTCTTACCAAGATTAGAATATTTCAGATGTTTACTTAACCAACGTGGCATCCCTGCTGCTCCGGTGAGAAATGAATTAGCAAGAAAGCCACCTAGTGGTTTTGGCTCCTGTTTTATGCAGTAATTTGTGCCTGGGTTACCCTTAGTGGTGTTCTAAGTCATCTTTGCATTGGTTTGAAAGGGAAAAACTTGTATTGTGGTATACTTAAGATGCCTTCTCAACAAGGTTGTCTTGTTGTTGGAAGTGGAACAATGCTTCATATGATTTTTGTTTATCACTCAATCTAAATTGGGAACAGATCGGATTGCTAAATTCAGTTAATTGGAGTAAGGTGTCTCTTGGAATGGTGATGAGCAATTGATTTATATGCATTCAGGTTTGATATTTTATTATTTTATGTTAATACATGTTTTTGATATTAAGAGCAGCAGAACCAGGGTGCTGTCCCTATACACAACAGCCCAGAGGGCATATAGTTAACAGCATAGACAGTATCAGCACATTAACAGCCAACTACGAACATCAAAAACATCAAAATCTAACCATCAGAAGCATCATCAAAAATAAACTATTACCTCCGGAACTCATGTCCAGAACGCTCTCTAATCTAAATAAGTCTTATCAAAACGCCGCTTAGGGCCATTAACAGCATTAACAGTATCTAAGCTACTAAAAGTTTCAAGACCATAAACAGCAACTAAGCTAATAAGAGTCTTATGTTAATACATGTTATACTGATGTAGGTTCTGTTATTTTAATTATTGGCAAGGTAGTGTAGGTTACCAGATGGTTGAAAATAGTTAGACCCAATGGTTGAGTCCTAACCAACAACCATTGGTCCTTCAAATAGTAGTGCTACAGTCAAAGACAATGTGCTGATTTATGAGAGGCCCTACCTGTTCTACTTTCATTGTGATTGAACACTACCTCTGGAGTAGAGCATCAACTGTTGCATTCCTGTGCAATCACATTGGTATTTTGGCTGTCTTTGGTAGTTTTGCCCTGGCTCAGACATTAGAGAACAGATGACCTAGTGATTTCCATCTGCAGCAGATGTCCAAGTTGGGCTCTCTTCTCAATGGTCACTATTGAGTGCTTCTGGACCGTAGCCAGTGTCCAAGAATAACCCAAACAGTTGGCCCAGCAGATTTAGCTTTCCGAGCCTTGGGCTGCTAAGCTTCTGAAGTCTGTACAGGGATTAGCTCAGTTGAAGATAAGGGTGGCCAAAATTGCAGCAGAGAGGGATTGTGTTCAGGCAAGCTTTAGGAGGATATATACATGGTTAAAAACTTAAAAGCTCCCAAGAATGGGAAATCATTGCAAATGCCACCTAAAGAAGTATACAGAAGTCTACAACTCCAAGCTGCAGTCAAGCAGCTGTGACCTACTAAAAGAGCCTCCTTAGGAGCAGTTGGAGGCAGAGCTAATATACCGCCAAGAATACATTTTTCCCTTGAAATGGTGCCAAATATTAAATAATAAAACTACTCTAATAGATGATGCCGAAGTTTGAAACAATGTCCCACAGGGATGTGTACCCCACTAGAAAAGTGATGTTTTTGGAGATGGGGATCTCCTCGAGACTTGGGGATGGCTGGGAAACATCCTAACACTGTCCTGCCACCACCACCAATAGGTAGTAGACATACTTGAGATGTCTCCCTTGTTGGGAATGTTGGGCAGACTTTTAGGCTAAGTTACCAAATTCTTCCCTGGCAACCCCAAAGTCTGGTCCGGTTCTTGCAAAAGTCTGGTCCTTATCACATTCTTGCAAAAGTCTGCCCAAATTCTGTCAGACGAACCCGGCACAAGTTTTGCCCTTTTTTTATGGTGAATTTGGACTAAAACATTAATATATATGGTGGTGTATTTCGCTATGTTGCTTTACTATTAGCATAGTGGTGTATGAACTTATTTGCTGCTGCACACACACACACACACACAATATATGTTTTTGTACGAACGAACCCACCCCAAAAAAAATTGAACAAATTTCGAACCCTAATTTCGAACCCGAATCCGAACCGGCAACTTAGCTTTTAGGGGAAACTCCAAGCATCTCTCATGTGTCTCTGAGACTGCTGGCCATCCATGTGTCAAACACCTCCAAAATATTTTTTTCAAATCAAACATTTGTCTTGATGTTCATGCCTCCAACACTGACTCTAAAAGTTTATGAGCTCCACTTGCACACTAAGCATGCCAAAAAAAACTATAAATACACCTCACACTCTCACCCCAAATCACTATCAAAGCTTGTTAGCATCAAGCAAAGCTACAAGAGTGACAGCATTAGGAACAGGGAGAGCAATAACAAGAAAATAAAGTGCATAAAACATAGTGTAATGAAAATGGCATGCACCATGAAGGTACATGTGGAGTCAAAGACCTCAATTTGGATTTGGCGGCAGGGGTTCCATCCCTCGACCCCTCCTTGTACTACACCAGGGAAAATATGAAAGCTGCTGACCCCAGATCCCTGTGAGGGGCACTGCCCCTTAACCCCATTAGGGGTTTGCCTTATATCTCCATTTGTCGTTGTTCTCAAATCTAGGCCCTTAGTTTTCATCATCCCCCAACCCCCATCTCAAGACTTAGTGGAACATAGGTTTGAACTTTTGTGGTCAACTATACTTGTTGAATTAAAACTACTACCACTTACTAGTATTGGTATTAGTCTATTAGACACCCACTTACTCGTATTGGGATTGGTATCGCCAGCTATTTATTAGTATTGGGCTTGTTCTTGCACTATTGATTAGTAAGTTGAAGTGCCAAATAAGAATGACAATTCATACCAAGGATGATTGCATGAGAATGCAATAAATTAGCGCTTTATTCTAGAGGTATTGTACAATTAGAAAACAAGCAACATGTAACATGCTAAACCTAACTACCAAATAATAACAACAATTAATGAACAAATTAAAAAAAATTGTCTTTAAATCAATATTAACTAAAAGTAACTACTTTCCTTTTCACATTAACGAGATAACTGAAAGTTCGTTCAACTAACTGCAAGTAAAAGATATTACAACAATTACTTTCTTCTTACTACCTTTAAAGGAAAAATGAGTTAACTAACAAATCGATTACCATTAAAGCTGAAAGAAGGAATTCAATAATTGAATTCACTAACAATGCAGAAACCATGGAACCAAATAAGATGGAAACATTTGATCGTGTTTCTTTCTCTACAATTGCTCCTAAATGACCTCCAAAAGAGGGAGGGCATCATCGGAGGTTTTACCTCCCAACCATTGACCTTTTGGTCTCGACCTTACGGTCTCCCCCACAACTTCCTTTCAGAAGTGGCCCAACCCTACACAAGAGGTGCAGAAATGTGATCCAATCTTTATTGTCATCTAAGATTTGGTGTTTAGAACCCACAACTGTCTTAGCCAGTCATACCCTTTAGACTTCCTTGCCTATGAGAATGACCTTCCTAGCTAGACAATGCCCTATTGGTTTAAGTGATTGGTGGTTACTACACCATTGCATAGCATCACCTTGGCCAAGGTTTTATTATTGCAAAAGCATTGTACTTCATGTTGTCAACAACGGTTCAATGACCTTAGAGTGGTAACACATTGGCATAAGTAGAACTTATATGGTTTCTATGGTTCATGACCAATCTGTAGGGAGTCCCTTTCCTACAGTTCAAAGTTATAAAACATTAAAGTATGATTAACATTAAATAGGTTTTTTTTTTTTTTTTCCCTTCCTAGGATAGAAATGGAACCCTTCCCAAAATGAAGCTACGTTATAACTGATCAGGTTTGATCTAGAAATTTCTAGATGATACAACATTCTTTTTTGTTGACATCTTGTCATATTCTTATGATGATCTGATTTTACCCAACCAAAGGATTGTTCATCATCCCTGAGATTTACAGTGTTATTAAATTGTCGAGTTATCATTGCAATCCAAACTCATTAAGATATAACTAGAATCAGAAAGGTAGAATTTACAATGATATAATGATTCATAACAGAATTACATATTCATAAAGAATCACAGATTCAAAATAAAAAATACAGAATTCACATTAATGAAAGGATTTATTATAGTTATGCATGACATGGATTTTCATTCTTCTTTTGGTCTTCCCTGATCTTAAGGTATTGCTGTCCAAAATGGCAATTACTATGTCTTACTGATCAAGTACAATATGATTACATTTCTAAACCACTAGGCTGTCCCAATTCAGCCCATTCCTATGTGCTTAGGTTAAGGGTTAAGTTCAGTAAACTTCATAGACCTTGCTGGAGGACAAGCATTCATATGACATCTTCCGATCACAAGTTGTCAGTTATGATGTTCACCCTTCCCAAGGTATCATTACTTCAATTCCCATTAAGTTGCCCCAAGGTTTGCAAATATTATAAGATTCGAACAATTCTAATCTCTTTGTTTGATCAAATTCTTATTATCCTATTTTCAAATTTTAATGATTCAAATCTGCCCATAGATTGCAAGTTCAAAGTGATTATTGGTTCATGATTGTTCTTAAAATTCATTAATATTAGATAAGATTCACGAGGATCCCTCCTCTCAGTAAGGTTATGTTCCTTATATAATTCAGAAAATGATATTTTTCTTCTGGTTCAGATTCCCTTCAAGGTTGATTAAATTAGAATCTCATCCAATCATTATGCATGCCCAGAATGGCTATCTATGTCATATAGCATTCGTTATTTTGAAAACCAAAGAATCTTTGATGAATGCAACAGAAGGATAATTGTAATTGATTTCCTTGTGGGTATTTCAAGAGACACAAATTCAAGAGTTATTTCTTATCTAATTCATGGAGAGACTTCCATTCACGCATCAAACGAATGATTCAGCTATTCTGATGTACATACATCCTACTTAACCCAATAAAATGAGCAGTAATATGGATTCATTATTCTGAAACTAAATTCTTTCAACTTGATAATAATACCATTCCTAATGCATGGCGACTACAAATCTTTCCACAAGATCGTTAAAGAAGACGTAACTACATTCTATATGTGATCTAGATCTGAATGTGCATGCACAGTATTCCATTTCTTTTCGCATGCACAGTAAAATGTGTATTCTTATTGAATGCACGGTTAGACACGTATTCCTATTGAATGCACAGCAACATATATGTTCCTTATCGAATGCTTAGTAATAATTTTCCTTTAAAATGCATAACAATATGTGATTACAACTAAAGATCTAAAAAGATTGGATGCACTAAGAATAGATTAATCCATATCCATATCCGAATCATGATTTTTATCCAGCAGCAGTGACCACCGAAAGGGGTCTACCAAGCAGGAGCATATGATCAACAACCTAGTAACCATATTCGGAGAAAAAGCTATCACTCATTTATGGTTCTTCGATGATATAGCAAACTTGTTCTAAAATTCCCAAATTGCCAGGGAGGAATGAGCCACTCCCATGTTAGCATGAGCGATGGAAGGAGTGTAACTCCTTGTCACTCAGGTGGCAACGAGTTACCTTCACCACCCACTGAGATATAAGATTGTTGATAAGAAAATAATAGTAATTATTAATTACAAATTTGCCAAAAGCTTAATCCTTAACCATCTTAATATATGTATGTATCTATGCATTTTAAATGTGTACATGCTCAAATACTTAGTGCCAATTTACATTTCACATTGTTCAACCCATCATGTATGCATACAAAATCACTTATTATTTCATTTCTATATGTATGTGTTTACATATGGGTTCGATCAATTGCATTTATGCATTTAATGACGTGTGTATTTATGAATAAATGTTAAATGGAGAGATTGATAATGTTGTTCCATTCAATTGATAGAGGAAGATCTTAATGAACATTTTTCAACAGTGAATTACTAATTCTTTGAATAGATCATAAATAAGAAACAACAACCAACCCACTATGACCAAGGAGACTAAGGCTAACAACCCTAACCTAGTGACCTAATGACCAAGATACTTAGCTATGGGTTCTTGGGGTGGCTGCAAGAAGTTGAGTTTCACTTTTGGGCAAAAAGTGGAAGTGTTTTATTTATTTTTTTTCAAATTTTCTATCAATTGATATCAAAATTTGAGACACTCAAAGATTGAATCTCAAAAAACTTGAGTGATAAAAAAGTTAGTGCTCAGAGTCTACTTTTCAAATATGTAATTTATTTTAATACCCACACGATAGAAAATTTATTTTAATAAACATGTTTAAAAACCCATTTTTCAAAATGTTTGTTTCAGCACCATACCACACACGTGTACGACCACCCTATTTTGAAGTAAATAAATGCATTTGTGTGAATCCTTCTGGGCAAAGGTACCTAAAACATTAAAGATTAATGAGAATATATTTGTTTTATTAATTTTTAATTGACCGTAAAGTACATTTTTTAAATCTCTGGTGTACGACCAACATAATTTGATGAAAATTTCACTTTTTTGATTTTTTTTTTTATCTTGAAGGTAATTCTATATAGATTGATGTCATATAATTCATTTTTCAAAAAATTAAAAATTAAAAAAGTTATTAAAATTTTAGTTAACCTTACTATTTCAAGTTTAGGTACCATTTTGGCTTAATAATTATTGTAAAAATATTAAAATTAGTCATATCACTATGAAATTTATATTTTTATAATCAATACAATAAGAACTGTAAGGGGTTTTAATTTCGTCAAAAAAATTAAAATCTCCAAAAAATTATGACAAGATGAAATTTTTATATTTTAGTGCCTTAGCCATATTTTTGCAAAGCCAAGCACAGGCTTGGTGGGACCAATCATGTCCCTAACCAAAAACTAGGGTGGCGATACGGTTCCCACTCTTGGTTTTAAGAAACAGGCACCCATTTTTTTAAAATTCAAAAAATGGGTGCTCGTTTCTATTTGGATCGTTGAAATAGAAACGGGCACCCATTTTATAAACGGGCACCCGTTCCATTTAAATAACAGGTGCCCGTTTCTTAAAGATTTGTTGAAGACAAAAAAAATAAGACTGTGGGCATGATTTCAATGATTGACGATTATTCAATCATTTTTATGACATCAGTACTGTAGAAAGAGTATTTTGAATCAACATTCTCTTTTCTTGTCTTGGATTTGACGTGAAGAAAATAATTTGAATTCAAATTTTGGTGCAAACATGAGATTAAAGCAACGCAGAAAGAGGAAAAGGAAGGTTCTGACAGTTGATGAGGTTGCAGCAAATAGAGAGGAGACAAAATGACAACGAGAAAGAAGAGCAAGAATTCAAAAACTGAATAATGTTGGAGCATCGAGTTCAACAATCATTTCAAAAGAGAACATTGAGGACATCATGATGGATGCAAAGGTTGAAGAAGAAAATACAATAGGAGCAAATTCAGGTGAATCTTCTAATCCAGTATTGGATACAGGTATGTCTTCACAGCCAATTGAAACTTATTTTGATAAAGAACTTGATCTTTTTGTATTAGCAAGTTACTCTTTAAATCATTTGGATTTTGTTCCTGGAAATAGAGTAACAGATTTATTGCACATCAAACACCACAAATTAGTAATGTTAATCATAATGATAAAGGAATTGAAAGTCAAACCCCAATTGAAAGTTAAATTCAAACCCCAATTGAAATTGACAATCAAACGACAATTGAAATAACAATGTGGATGTAGACATAGAAACACCAATTGATAAAGAAACCCCTTTGAAAGATAGTGAAATGAATGAACAATTTCAAATTAAAAGTGTCGTGCCAGACAATCTGCGTGGTTTGGTTTCATGGAGACAGATTAGGACACACGCGACAAGATTGTTTAGACAATTTTTCTATAATAAGAAATTTGGGTTTCAATGTAAAATAATGTTACAACTAATTAAAATGACTAAAATGCAAAAAGTGATGGAGTTAAGCGTTTATGTGAAATCCAAGAATAAGGATGAGTCTCTAAAACAAGTTGTATCAACTGTTGCCAGTGCCTTTGACACAATCGAAAAGAAAAGTCGTTCTAAAGATAGGAATGCGGCACGACGAGCAATAACAACAATTTTAGTAAACAAAACTACTTCTGCTAAAAGAATGATGACAAACTTAAGTGGATATTTTAATATTCATCATAAAAATTTAGCAAGAGCTATAAAGAGAATAGTTAACTTTGAAAGTGATCTAGCAAACCATTTGTGGAGCTTTAGTGGCAGACTTTCAAGGTTCGACATGAAACTTACTGGTGAAGTCAAAACTTTGATTGAAATTTTTTGGCACGATAATACAAGAGTATCACCTAATGCCAGAGATGTTCTTAAATTAAGAGTCGGCTCAAAATTTTGTGATCCACATCCAAAACACCTTTTAGATATGACTCAAACTGAATTGTATAAAAAAAATTGGATGTTAAGGTGTTAACTATTAGTATTAGTCAAAGATCTTTTGAAAAATGTAAACCATAGTATGTAAGGCTTAACAAGGAAAGAGTCACGTGTTGTTGCAAAACTCATGTTCAGTTTCGTTATCATTATGATGTAGTTTGATCTATACGTTCTACCATGCATACTAATCAAATGTTGCAAGAATGTGGTATTAATATACCACCTCAAAATGTAAAGGAGTTTATATCTGGTTTATTTTGTAACCCACCTAATGAGTAATTTTTTTCTTTTGAAAGCATGTGTTTCTGGTGTATGTGATGTATGTGGCAATCTTGCATTTTTAGATGAATGTTTGCATGAAAATCTTTCAATTGATTTTGGACATGAATTAATTGATGTAAAAATATTTAAAACTATTGAGTGTCCATTGAAAGATGGAAAGGTTGGAAAACAGTGCAATCTACTTACTGAAAAAGTTAGTGTTCGTGCATTTATGAATGAATTCAAGAGTAAGGTTATACCTAAATATGTGAAACACTCTCAAAATGCTAGATGACTTGATGGACAGTTTCGCATATGCAAGAATACATTTCTAATTGGTAGTATACTTTCAGTCATTGACTTTCCAGAGAACTACACCCTTGCACCACAAGATGAGATCCAATCGCAATATTATAATTCAGTGCAATTAACAATTTTTGTTCATATTGTCTATAGGCATGCACCTGATAGTACAAAAGAGGATCAAATTTTTTGAGAGAGTACCATTTCTATATGAGTGATAATAAATTGCACTCATCAAAGTTTGTCTAGTATTGCTTTAAGACCTTTTATGAGAGTTTAAGAGAGAGAAATTCATATAACACAACATCTAATATGGTCAGATAATTGCACATGGCAATTCAAGAATGCTAGAATATTTTATTGGTTGAGTAGAACACATAAGAAAATTAATATTTGGAGCTTTTTTTAGGCTGGACACGGTAAAGGAGAACACAATAGTGCAAGTGCATTTGTTAAGAAAGCCCTTTGTAGAGAGCAACTCAAATTTGAGGAAAAAGTAAAATTTAAAGATGCACGTGCGATTGTTGAATAGTGTAAAACAAGTTTGTCTACAAGATCAAGTTAGAACTCTAAAATCAGACACTTCTTCTGGCTAGTTGAAGAGAAGAATATCCTTTCAAGATATGATTTTGATACAATCAGCGAGTCACCTATATGGCATTCATTTAGGAGTTCTAATTCTAACACTTGGACTATATGGACTAGGGAGCTCACATGTTTTTTGTCAATTTTGTGTTGCGCGTGAATGAGAGGAATGCGAGAATATGGAATGGGTTGAAGAATGGCAACAAAAATCCTTAACACCTAGTGAGACACATTATCAAGATGATATAAGAAATGCAGACCTAAATCATGCATTTACATCAGAAGATTATGATCATGTTTCAAACCTCATACAACCTGGTAATTTAATTCAATTTCTTGTAAAACTTTAAATTATATTATTAATGTATGTCATATAATTTATTATTGTATTTGAATTTTAAGTCTAAGAATTTTTATTTGTACATGTACTTAATTTTGTTTTGCAGGACATGTGTATGTTGTTGTTGCACCCGAGGATAATGAAGAGCATACTGAGTATTGGCTAGCTTGATTTGTAGAGCCTAAGAAAAAGTTGATATGTCATGAAGTAGATAATGATGGTTTTCAGTATCCAATTGGGTCTGTTGTGGTTGTTGGTACATGGCTACGCAAATACCTAACAAGAAGGAATGTTTTGATAGCTTTTGAAGACTAACAATCATAAGAGAATATTATACACTATTCCCATTTGGTAGTGGCAACAAATATCAAATTGGAAAGATACAAAGGGAGAACTGCTAATAAAATATTATGGTCACTTTCAATGGAAGAGCATGAGGCAATCGTAGACGCATTGCAGAAAAGAGAGGATGATGATGGTACATTAGGTTGAATCAAATTTATACATGTAATTTTTTGTTAATTTTTTATTTTTAAATGTAGTTCTATATGTAGATGTCTTCTTTCAAGTCTCATATGTAGAGCTAATTACTTTGGTTTTCAAGTGTCAAGTACAACTGGACAACATAGATGTCAGTCAACTTGTACATTTTACAACTCTTGGCTAATCAAAGTTGTAATCCTAGGTGAGTGCAATTCATTTATTTAACTTTTGGATCCTAGATTTAAATTTTCAACATAAATGGTAATTGACAAGTTAAATAAACTTTACATTTAAATACATATTTTCTAACATTTCAACATTCATTTTTATGATGCAGGACCTCTAGAAGAACATAGACATGAACTATTTATGTAGTTCAATGCACACTTGTATTCGTCCAATTTTGGTTTTATAAAACACATGAGTTCACTTTTATTCATCCTTTTTTGTTTTAAATATAAATTCAATGCATAGTTGTATAGTCCTATGTTCACTAATGGATAATGATATAGTTATTTGTACATCCATATTTCATAGTTCAAATTAATATGTCATGGTTAGATAGATGATTTTTTTATAGTTAATCTTGAAGTCAATATTAGTTACATCTATATTGTTTCATGTCAATTATATAATAAGTTATTTGATTAATGATAGTTTTAAAATCAATTTCTCTTGTCAATTACATGAATAAATAGCTACTATTAATGATAAAATTACATTTGATATTTATTTATAATTGATATTTCAAAAAACTCATATATCTAGATTCAAACCACTATTTAAAAAAACCATGAAATAGGATTTAAAAAGTCCATGAATAAGATAAATAACATAGAAAATCCTAGAATAATATGTATCATAATGCCCATCATATCAACTCATGATATATATAATCACACAATAAAGTCCCACTCTAACAATAAGTCCTGATAATGCAAGTCCAAATAACATGATAATAAGTCTCAATAACATGTATAACACATGCCATAATGAAATGTTCATCATATAATAACATAATAAGGTCTAAGACGTGCCAAAAAGGAGTGAAATAATGTATATAACACATAATCTAACTCTTCTTGTCAAGCTGATCTGCAGTCCTTTTCACTCCACGTGAAGGTGAGTGGGATGCACCATCATGCCCTATGTTCTCATGAGTGCCCTTGTCCTCCTGTACATTTTTAAAAGATTGCATCAGAAGACTATGTGTGGTAAATTCAAATGACTTGCATAATTCACTTAAACAGTAAAATTAATTTTAATGAACATTTAAAGTTTTTCCATGCGCCCATGCTTAGGAATACCCTCAGTGAGACAAGGATCTCCTCTCTCGGCAACATCAAAAGTGGATGTAGTCAAGTCCTGTAAAAAAGAGTGAAATAATGTATAATTCAAATGACTTTCATAATTCACTTAAAAATTAAAATTAATATCAATAAACATTTAAAATTTTACCATGCGCCCATGCTCAGTAATACCCTTAGTGAGACAAGGAGGTCCTCTCTCGCTAACATCAAAAGTGGATGTAGTCAAAACCTATAAAAAAGAGTGAACACGTGTATAATTCAAATGACTTGCATAATTCACTTAAAAAGTAAAATTAATATTAATGAATATTTAAAATTTTACCATGTGTCCATGCTCAGTAATGCCTTCTCTCAACAACATCAAAAGTGGATGCAATCAAGTCCTGTAAAAACAAATATTACAAAATTTTGATAATCTAGGTATAAAAGATAGGTACACAATAGACAATGCAAAATTAATTTTTTAATCACGACCTCAAAGGACTATGTTGATGGTTCCATTTAGCTCAATCCTGTAGCTATGTCAATATTCATGGTGGTGTCAACCTAAACAACATATACAAAGCATGAAACAAACTTGTATATACATAAATTTTGAAGTATAAAACTTGACTATAAATTTATTGAACAAAAGCATTTACATTAGATGTCTGACACATAGCCAACATCACTGATGAGTCGGGACGTAAATGTGATGCAACATGAGACAATCCAAAATCCTATAAGTGCAAAAAAATAAGCACAAATAAAAGTTGTACATAAATTAGTAAGCATATAATTAAACACTTAAAATTAATGAATGAAAACCATACTTCAGGTATATGAGGCTGAGTATCAGTGACCGGTATGACAGAGCGTGAAGAACTGCCAACCTCTGTATTACATGAAGCACCCTACAAAATTACAAAAAATATATCAAACACATTATCAATTCAAGTTTTAATTGTTTACTTTAAATGTACTTAAATGTATCTAGATCAAAATGCATACCGTGAATGGGTGGTCGAGATCTTGAGGTGTGGAGGTGATATGATGGTGGTCACTGAATGACCTAGTGTCAACCCTCCTCTGTTCACCAAAAAATCCAAATGTTATGGTTGATACATGTGTATAAATATGGAATTTAATATTGCACTCTAAATTATAATTAAATTTACCTCTCCAGGATGGTCATCGTCTACACAGAGAAAATCAACATATGATGTGATCTCATCTCCAACATCACCATGTGCACCACCGTCAGCATCATCATATCCACTATGGGAAACACCATCACTGCCAAGGTCATTCTGGGGACCCCTACATATATCCCTGCAACTCATGCAAACATGTGCTATGCTAGGGGCAACCCTTGTCTGGGTCAACTACTCTAACAAATTGCCCGAAAAGGCACTTAATGAACCAAGAGTTGATTGCACTGCTCGATTATGGATAGGTGCAGGAACTACTGGACCAGGAAGAGGAATAAGGGGCTCATTAGGCACATGATTTCTAGTTCTATCACTCAATGTATCCCCTACCCTGTTCTGTGGCATACCCCGACCACCCCTTAGGAATTCTCTCATATCAAAGCAATTGGGTTTCCTACCCAATTCAAATTTAGCCCATATTTTTTTCAAAAAATATAGGGGGACCTCATGATTAGTGTGTGGTGGATGGTCAAATACCATCCACCACCGCTACCAAAAATGATCATCTATCTGTGGGTGCTGACACCATCTAATAGAAATACGTGGCTTCTTCCCAACTATCTCCTCGCCTGTTTCAGGATTCACAAAATAATGTTCTATATCATTTTTCATAATTTTCAAATCATTGAACTCTTTATAAGAGAGATTGTCAGCATAATAAGCACGCATTGAATCCCTCCATGACTAAAAACTATCCAAATCAGAATCTAATGACTGTACCGAATCTAGAATGCCTTGCATGCGATCTGCAAGACGTAGTAGCTAGGGAGGTGGATGAGCATCATGTCTAATGGTATTAATGTCTTGCATAATGGCATTTCATTTCTCCAAATATTCTCCCTCAACTCTACATGAGTGGGTGGAGGCGGGGGTGGAGGTGCTTGTGCCTGCTGACCTAAGAGCTCATCAATGTCAAAATCATCCATGGATATATAATCTGCATATGTATACAAATAAGAAAATTTATAATTACTATATAAATTACATTTTACATTACAAAGAAATACTTATAATTAAATACAACATAATTTAGAAATTTAAATTTAAATACACGAGAGAGAGAGAGAGAGAGATCCTAATTGGTTCTAATTTGTCTTAAGTGGTCAAACCTAATTGGTCTTAATTGGTCCTAAATGGTCTTAATTGGTCTTAATTAGTCAATTATTAGGTCCTAATTGTTCCTAATTGGTCCTATTAGGTATTAATTGGTTCTATTAGGTCCCATTAGGTATTAAGGGGTCGTATAAGATCTTAATTGGTCCTAGATTAGGTCTTAATTGGTCTTAATAGGTCCTATTAGGTCTTAATTAGTCAAGTAATAGGTCCTAATTGGTATTATTAGTCACATGTTAGGTCTTAATTGGTATTAATAGGTCATATTAGTCCTATTAACCCTTAAGGGGTCCTATTAGGTCTTAGGGGCCCTATTAAGTCTTAAGGGGTTTTATTAGGTATTATTAGGTCTTATTAGGTCTTAATTGGTCTTAATTGATCCTAATTGATCCTAATTGATCTTAATTGATCTTAATTGGTCTTATTAGTCCTATTAGGTCTTATTAACTTCCTATAGGTCTTATTAGGTCTTATAGGTCCTATTAGGTCTTATTAGTCCTATTAGGTCTTGTTAGTCACATGTTAGGTCTTAATTGGTCAAGTAGGGGGTCCTATTAGGTCTTAAGTTTTCTTATTGGGTCTTAAGGGTCCTATAAGATTTCATTAGGTCTTAATTGGTCTTAACAGGTCCTATTAGGTCTTAATTAGTCCTTATTAGGTCCTATTAGGTCTTAATTGGTCTTAAGTGATCCTAATTGATCTTAATAAGTCCTATTAGGTCTTATTAACTTCCTATTAGGTCTTGTTAGGTCTTATAGGTCCTATTAGGTCTTATTGGTCCTATTAGGTCTTGTTAGTCACATGTTAGGTCTTAATTGGACAAGTAAGGCTATTAGGTCTTAAGTTGTCTTAATGGGTCTTAAGGGTCCTATTAGATCTTATTAGGTCTTAATTGGTCTTAATAGGTCATATTAGGTCTTAATTGGTCTTAAGTGATCCTATTTGATCTTAATAAGTCCTACTAGGTCTTATTAGTCCTATTAGATCTTATTAACTTCCTATTATGTCCTATTAGGTCTTATTAGTCCTATTAGGTCTTGTTAGTCACATGTTAGGTCTTAATTGGTCAAGTAAGGGGTCCTATTAGGTCTTAAGTTATCTTATTGGGTCTTAAGGGTCCTATTAGGACTTATTAGGTATTAATTGGTCTTAATTGGTCTTAATAGGTCTTAATTGGCCAAGTATTAGGTCCTAATTGGTCTTATTAGTCACATGTTAGGTCTTAATTGGTCTTAATACGTCCTATTAGTCCTATTAACTCTTAAGGGGTCTTATTAGGTCTTAGGGGTCCTAATAGGTCTTATTAGGTCTTAATTGGTCTTAATAGGTCCTAATAGGTCTTAATTGGTGTTAATTGGTCTTAATACACCCTATTACTCCTATTATGTCTCAGGGAGTCCTATTAGGTCTTAAGGGTCCTATTAGATGTTATTAGTAAGTATTAGGTCTTAGTACGTCTTATTAGGTCTTATTAGATATGTTAGGTCTTAATTGGTCTTAATAAGTCCTATTAGGTCCTAAGTGGTCCTATTAGGTTTTAAGGGTCTTATTAGGTCTTATTAATCATGTTAGGTCTTAAGGGGTCCTAAATTATGTCATAGTACTCATGTTCGGTCTTAATTGGTCTTAGAGAGAGAGAGAGAGAGAGAGAGAGAGAGAGAGAGAGAGAGAGTGTGTGTGTGTTTCTTGTTTCAGTTGTGTCTAGGTTTACGTTTTTGTTTTCTACCCAAGGTTTTTTAGTTTTAACAGTTTTTTTTGTTTTCTACGTAGGGTTTTAAGTTTTAACAGTTTTTTTTTTTGTTTTCTACCTAGGGTTTTAAGTTTTAACAGTTTTTTTTATTTTCTACAATGATTTACAAAGTAAATTAAAACTAAAAATAATTGTATTAAACATAAAATACAATTTATTTACATGCTAAATTAAAAAAACAAACATTAAACTTTAAAATTACGTGTCTAACTAGTAAAAAATAACTATAAACTATATTTTTTAATAAAAAACGTAATAAAAAATAATAAAAAAATAATGGTACCTACTTGGAATTGGGAAAACAATGGCGAGGGGGTTGGCGGTAGCACTAGAAACATGCACTCGTTTGCTGGAAAAGGTAATCCCATTTTGCAAGTTGTAAAATTGACTTGCAAAATGGTTTTAAAACCAAAATAAATATATTTACAAAAATGGGCACTCATTTTTTAAAAATCGGGTGCATGTTTAGCTCCGGGCACCTGAACCTAATAAGGCACCCATTTTTTTAACAAGTGCCCATTTTATATTTACGGCTCAGGCACCCGAAGCATAACAGATGCCCGTTTCTTAAAAAATGGGTGCCTGTTTCTTGCACCAAATTTTTTTGGTCACGGACTTGCATGGAATTGGCACCCAACTTCATGCGTCTACCCCTTGCTTGTATGGTATTTACAATCGTCACCTCGCATTTGCACCTTCTCTCTCGAGTGATACTTTGTCCCTTCTCAGGGTGGTCATCTCTTGCATCCACTACCATAAAATGAATTAGCCATGTTCATATATATTTCATAATAACATTTTAAACTAGCACATCTAGGTTATCATCAAGTTGTCAATATACAACATTATTCATCCATTAAATATTAATTTCCATCAAAAGATCATTTATTCAATAATCCTCATAATGAAACAACATAATATCATTAATCAATAATCCTCATAATTAGACATAGTAATTTAGTTACGCATTTCACTAACTTCATACTTCCCATGAAACATTTTGATGCAAAGTGGGCAGTAGGCAGCCTCCAAATGGCTCAAAATAGGGCAATGCACCCCAAAACTCTAAATTTCCTAGGGCCAAAATGATTTACACTTATGTGTGGGAAAGGACTTGGTTAAGGTTATCACAACCCCAAAACCCCAAGCGCAACCTAATCACTAGGTTTCACCAATCCTACGATACCAACTACCAAGAGTGGCTTCACAAGCACTTTACCCAAATTCTCAACAATACCCCCAAAGTGACTTATAGGACTAGGGGGTGACCTATTCTCATAGGTGTGGTCTATTTAGGTCCCTACCATATATTTCCAATGGTTCTTTCACTCAATTGCAACCCATAGGACATGGTTGCTTCACAAACTCAATACTAGACTTGTAGCCTTTTCCCGAAGGAAAATTGATCTTAAATGGGATTCTTCCACATAAACCCCTTAATTTATTAGGGATTTAGACACCCTTTATGGCCTAGGACTTTGGACTCAAACCCTAGAACATGGAAATGAGAAAGAGACAAGATGACACACAAAATTGCTTCTGCAATTAGGGCTAATTAGGCCTCCACTTACACTACAAGTGCCTTTATGATGCATCCAAATTATAAAATCATGATTGGATCATGTGAGGGTGTGTACAAGGGTCTTCTCCTCCAATTTAGATCCTATGATCAATCCCCAAACAAGAGTTATGATTGCTATCCTAATTCTGGATTGGTGCATACATAGTGATATACACCTAGGGCATCATTGTAACTCCATCTCTCTGCATTTTGGAGAACCTATCCTGCATATTCTTAGATATCATCATATAAACATTCTTCCCACCAAGGGTCATTGAATTCCCATGGTGGAAAGACGAATTACACTCAGTTTTCTTAGAAACCCTGAATTAGGGCCTACAAACCAGGCAGGGGAATTCCAAATTCAATAACTTTTAAACTAGGATTGATCAACACATGAAAACAAAATAAAATGGAAGAAGGTTCATAAGAAAAAATATTGGTGTCATATCTTCATGCCATCCTATCTGTACCAATCCGTACAGATCGACTATTCTAGGGATTTACAGAGAAATGCTTATGTTTTATTGACTTCAAAATGCCAAATTACATGATTCACCTACCACCCGCCTAAAAGGGATTATTGTAGGCACTCCCAATGTTTACATAACATATTTGAAATAATTTACCATTTGGGAGTTGTTTTACAAAAATTTGTCAAGTTTGCTCAAAAGTTGTTTGACAACTTTTGAGCAACTTTTACATATTTTGCAATTTTTCAAATCTAATGACCAAATTTGGTCACAACCTTATTTTTATGATCCCTAATGGATCCAAACATAGAAAACACTAAAACAACCTATTCCTAGGGTAATGGACCATTAATGACCAATAGTTGACCAAGGGCTCATAAAATGCCAAACTTGGAACTATGGCCCTACAAGGTGGTCCAATGATTAACCCAATATCTTAACATAGCTAAAGGCATCTTAGGACCTTAATGGAACCCCTAGACTCCATAGGAATGCTTGGTTCATTCAGGGTGCTCCTGCACCATACTCCCCATGAGATTTGAGCTCAAGTTCCCACTTGAGGTTAACTGGTCAATAGTGGTTCCATGTTGTTGGATCTGGTCCTCTGTCATCCAGGTAGCATCTATTGGAGGGATTCCTTTCCATTTCACTAAGTACTGCATGTACTTGTTCTTCCTTGTTTTCTTCAACACTTTGGATTCCAAAATTGTGTCTAACTCCATTGGCTTTCTTGGTGGGAGATCTGTCACATAGTCTCCATCATCTACATCTTGTGATCCCTGCACATTAATAATGTATGAAAGACACTTGTAAGGAGTGAGGTCTGCAATATTAAAAATAGGGGAAATCAGTAAAGTGGGAGGTAAGGAAATTTCATATGCATTTTCACCCATCTTTTTGAGGATGGTGCAAGGTCCAATTTTTTTCATGTGCAACTTTGAATATCTGCCTTTAGGGAGTCTCTCCTTCCTTAGGTATGACCATACCTTATCTCCAACCTTGAAATGAACTTCTCTCCTTCTCTTGTCGTCTTGTGCTTTTTATTTCATAGTTGACTATTGTAGTGACTCTTTCACTTCTGTCTGCACTTTAGAGATCAATTTGGCTAGTTCCTCTCCTTGTGCACTAACTCTGAAATCAGATGGTAACTCTACCAAGTCCAATGGGCCTTTAGGATGAAGTCCATACACTGTTTGGAATGGTGTCTTTCCAGTGGATCTGTTCATGGAATCATTAAACGCAAACTTTTCCTGTGGTAGGATCATGTCCCAACTTTGGGTGTACTATTTTGTTAGGAATCTCAAGAGATTTCCAAGAGATCTATTTACCACCTTCATTGGTCCATCTGTTTGTGGGTGGTATGCTGAACTATAAGTCAGATTTGTACCCAATTTCTTGAAGAGTGTCCTCCAAAAGTGACCTTGAAACTTCACATCTCTATCAGAGACTATGGTTTGTGGTAGACCATAGATCCTAACCACTTCTTTAAAGAATAGATGTGTTTTATGGGAAGCATCATTTGTGCTCTTGCAAGGAAAAAAGTGCACCATTTTACTAAATCTGTCCACAATGACAAAAACACTATCATAACCCTTCTTTGTCCTTGGCAAACCCATAACAAAGTCCATTGAAATTGATTCCAATGGCCTAGAGGGAATTGGTAGGGGTTGGTATAATCCTTGGTTAGTGGATACACCCTTTTCTTGCTAGCAAATGGTACAAGATTCTACAAATTTCTTGACTTCATTCCCCATCTTTGGCCAAAAGTAACTTCTTTTCACTAAATCAGTGGTTTTATCTATCCCAAAATGTCCTCCTAAGCCACCACAGTGTTTCTCCTTAATGACATTTGTTCTCATGGAACATTTAGTAATGCACAATTTGGCTCCTTTGAACAAGAGTCCATTCCGAATCAGAAAATCAGTATGGTATTTGCCAACCATTTTAGTGCATACCTCAAAAACTTCTCCAAATTCTAGATCATCAGTATATAAGTGTTTTAGGGAGTCAATCCCTACACTCTGAAGTTGTACTTCCTCAATAAATGTGACCCTTCTACTTAGGGCATCATCCACTTTGTTTGCCACTCCCTTTTTATGCTTTATGTTGAAGTATATGCCTTCAACTGCTCCATCCATTTGATGTGTTTGACTCCAAGCTTCTCCTGACTATTTAGAAAACTTAGTGCATGGTTATCAGTATAAACAATGAATTCTTTAGGGAGTAAGTAGTGTCTCCACTTTTTTAGGGCTTGTACCATTGCATAAAGTTCTAAATCATAAGTAGAATACCTATTCTTGGCATCATTCAATTTTTTTGAGAAAAATGCTATAGCCTTACCTTTTTGGCTCAAGACTACACCTATAGCCAAGTTGCTTGCATCTGTTTCAACAGTGAACACCTTGTTGAAGTCAGGGAGCACTAGGATTGGATATTGTGCCACTCTATTCTTGAGATATTGGATGCATCTGCATCTTCTTTAGTCCATTCAAATCTAGTCTTCTTTCCACCCTTTATTGTGTCCAACATAGGAGCACACACATGGCTAAAATTCTTAATGAACTTCCTATAAAAAGTTGCTAAACCATGAAAACTTCTAACATCACCTTGGTTCTTTGGTGGAGGCTAGTTGACTATTGTTGCAACCTTCTCTGGGTCCATTTTGAGGGTGCCTTGGGAGATGACAAATCCTAAGAAGACAATTTCCTTCTTCATGAACATACATTTTTCCAAGTTAATCACTAACTTGTGCTGATGGAGTCTCTTCAAAACTTTCTCAACATGATCAAGATGTTCCTCTTTGCTATGACTGTAAATCAAAATGTCATCCAAACATTTGACTACATATTTGCCAATAAAATCAATAAATACCTCATTCATGAGTCTCATGAATGTACTAGGAGCATTACTCAAGCCAAATGGCATAACAAGCCACTCAAACAATCCCTCAGTTGTCTTAAACATTATCTTCCATTCATCACCTGGCTTTATCCTAATTTGGTGATAGCGTGATTTTAAATAAATCTTTGTAAAATAACAAGTAGTGCCTAATTGGTCCAATAGGTCTTCCATTCTTGGAATTGGAAGCCTGTATCTTATAGTTATTTTGTTTATGGCTTTGCTGTCAGTACACAATCTCCACTTGCCATCCTTTTTAGGAGATAAAACTAATGGGACAACACATGGACTAAGACTCTTTTGAATGAGTCCCTTCTCTAACTATTCATTGACTTTCCTTGGAATCTTTGCATGTTGAACTGGTGTCATTTTGTATGGGGCCTTGTTAGGCAAGGAGGAACTAGGTATCATGTCTATTTGGTGACTGATATCTCTTAAGGGAGGGAGGGTTTTGGGTAGATCACTAATAGTGACATCATTGTATTTTGTAAGTAATTATTTTACTTCATCTGGTATAGGATCATCATTATCAGACCTTATACTATACTTAGGCTTGGATATTAAGACAAAAGCTTCTGTCGTGTCCCAAAATAGTCATCAATTGGCTATGTAATTAATAAGGAGTTTAATTATTTAATATTATTTACAAGTTAAGTAATATTAAATAATTTATATTTCAACTTTACTTTATTGAATAAGTGGTTCCTTATGGAACAATTCCCTTACGGGATTCAACCAACTATGGTTGGCAATAAGACGGGTTGGGAGTGGCCGTAACAGATATGCTTGAAGATTTATGATATTGTAGTGGAGATAAAACAAAAAAATATCCTTTCGTCAGGACTTCCGCCTCTAACCTAGTGGATCAACAAATGTCAACAGAGAAGTTATAGATAAGCACTCTGAATTTCTTCTGGACGGGACTGCCGCGGTGAGTCAAAGTATTGTTTTTCTTCATTTTCCTGCAGACAAGTGTCCACTAAACTCATAATTCTACCGAATTGCCACGAGTTGTCAATCACGACAAGTTACATTGTCGTGGTCTATCACAGGGAGGTTGTGATTACGGGAAGCGACAATACACAGCAACACTCTTATCAATGAAGATGCAACTATATATTTGCTGTAACGAAGTTTACCGTAGATTATGAACATTCACTATATATGCTACTTTTCGTGATAATTGATCAACGTAATTCCTTTGGTTGATCTCCAGCCGACATTGCAATCCGCACAGTGGACAAAGGGGCTAACATGCAGACTGCCATTCATCTTTTCCATCGACCACCTTCAATAATACAAAGAAATGAAAAGTAAGAGGGACTTAAAAAGACACGCCAAGGTGGATATGTTGTCGAGTCAAGGGAACACGTGGAAGTAGAGACTGTACGTGGGTGGCCATCCAGGATAGCTGTGGTGTAGCGGTCACTGTAGAATGCAGGAAAGCTATGTTTGTTCTACATGACACTCATGGAGACAGGTGCTACTGTTACATACTCTCTTTGAATAACAGTTACAAATAGTGAATAGAATATGATAGATTCTATTGTGAACATTGCAATGCATACTTTCATGAATTGAATCAAGATGTGTCCCTGAATAAATATTTGTGTCATTACTACAATAAACAAAGACCAATATTACAAAATGTTTTGTTAAAATTTTCTGAGGATAATTTTGAAATCAGTACCTAGAATCTGGGAATTTTACAGCTTCAGTTTCAGGTTCTTTTAAAACTTTTAACATTTCCTTTTCACCCATGGTTATGACAGTAGGTTCTTTCTCTATTTTGGTATCAGACAGGGGCTTCATGGTGAATGTTTTCCCATCTTTAGTGATGGAGTAGGTATTTTTCCTACAATGGTGTGTGGCATCTACATAATACTGCCAAGGCCTGCCTAGAAGGATGTGGGAGGCATCCATCTCAACAACATCACAAAGAACTTTGTTTTTAAAGTCTGCAATAGAAAACTCTATCCATGCTTGTTCAGTCACTAAGGTTTGTTGACCCATTTTTAGCCAAGAGACATGATAAGGAAAAGGATGAGGCTTCTTAGGGAGGTTTAAATTTTTTACCATTTCACAAGATACTAATTTTTAGTTGAGCCAGAAATCTATAAGTAAGTTACATACCTTCCCATTGCATTTGATCTTTGTCCGGAAGAGATTCTTTCTTTGAGGAGGTCCTTGGCTTTGTGGAACTTGAAGGAAGACTTGTCTCATCATCAAACATGCCCCTTCCTCTGGTTCTAAGTCCCTTGCATTTGCATTGTCTTCTTTCTTGTCCTCTTGAATGAGTTATGCTCTTCTTTCTCCTTGATTGCTATTGTTTCTCTTCTCAGGGCATCTACCTGTATGGTGTCCCAATTGATTGCAATAGTAACACCTTAGGGTTCCATTTCCTCTTCCAGTGTTTTTCCTTCCCCTATTGAAGGGTCTTCTCCCTCTATAGTTACCTCTGAATTTTGTATCATTGTTTTCTTTGTCTCCTTGGTCAGGGGTCTTGCTACTATTACCATTGTATTGTCCTCTATTCCAAGAGGTTCCTCTTCCTCTAAAGTTCTTCCCACTATCATTTCTCTTTCCCTTTCCAAAATCATGTTTTCTCTTCCACATTTCCTCTACCTTGAGTTCCATTTGATAGTACTTTTTCACTGTGGCAAGGCAATGTATGCTAATTTCCTCTTGAATGGATACCTTAAGACCATTCATATATCTTGCTAACTTTTCTTCTTCATATTCTACCACATTTGTTTTCATACATAGTTTTAGGAACTCCTCGGTGTATGAACCTAAATCCATATCCTTTTTCTTTAGGCTTTGTTTCCTCCTATGGAGTTGTACCCCATAGTCTTTAGGCACATAGGTCTCCTTGACCAATGCAATCATTTTGTTCCATGAAGAGATCATACTCTTCCCATTCTTCACCCTCTCTATTTGGATGAAATTCCACCAAGT
>MU227259.1:327225-349257 GCA_018584345.1 Thuja plicata | reverse complement strand
CAGGGATGTCCTCACACTCAAAGAAGCTTGTTAGGGCCTCTATCCAATCCAAGGCCAAATCTGCATTCATCTTTCCACTAAAAGTTGGTAGATCCAACTTCTCCTCCATGGTTCTTCTCCCCATAGATTTTAAGGCATCTAGAAGGGGTCTCCGGTCTACAGGAATGTTCACATCCTGATCAGGGGTGTCATCTTCTTCTTCACTCCCTTCTTCACCACCAGAGGTGTCTTCTTTACCCCTCTCTACCTTGTTCTCCAACTCTTGAAGTCTTCTTGTCAAGGCTGCATTTGCTGCCCTCTATTCTCTCACCATCTTTGCTAGTTCAATGTTTGTAACCCTTGAAGGGATATCTTCATCCTCAGGAGAAGACATAGCTATGATACCACTTGATGCAAAGTGGGTAGTAGGAAGCCTCCAAATGGCTCAAAATAGGGCAATGCACCCCAAAACTCCAAATTGCCTAGGTCCAAAATACTTCACACTTATCACAAGTGTGGGAAAGGACTTGGTTAAGGTTATCACAACCCAAAAACCCCAAGGAAAACCTAATCAATAGGTTTCACCAATCCTACAATACCAACTACTAAGACTGGCTTCACAAGCACTTGACCCAAATTCTCAACAATACCCCCAAAGTGACTTATAGGACTAGGGGGTGGCCTATGCTCATAAGTGTGGTCTATTTAGGTCCCTACCATATAGTTCCAATGGTTCTTTCACTCAATTGCAACCCATAGGACATGGTTGCTTCACAAACTCAATACTAGGCTTGTAGCCTTTTCCCGAAGGAAAATTGATCTTAAATGGGATTCTTCCACATAACCCCCTTAACTGATTAGGGATTCAGACACCCTTTATATCCTAGGACTTTGGACTCAAACCCTAGAACATGGAAATGAGAAAGAGACAAGATGACACACAAAATTGCTTCTGTAATTAGGGCTAATTAGGCCTTCACTTACACTACAAGTGCCTTTAGGATGCATCAAAATTCCAAAATGATGATCAGATCATGTGAGGGTATGTACAAGGGTCTCCTCCTCTGATTTAGATCCTCTGATCAATCCCCAAATGAGAGTTATGATTGTTGTCCTAATTTTGGATTGGTGCATACATAGTGATATACACCTAGGGCATCATTGTAACTCCATCTCCCTGCATTTTGGAGAACCTATCCTTCATATTATTAAAGAGAATCATATAAACATTCTTTCTACCAAGGGTCATTGAATTCCCATGGTGGAAAGAGGAATTACACTCAATTTTCTTAGAAACCCTGCATTAGGGCCTACAAACCAGGCAAGGGAATTGCAAATTCAATAACTTTTAAACTAGGATTGATCAACACATGAAACCAAAATAAAATGGAAGAAGGTTCATATGAAAAAATCCTGGTGTTATATTTTCATGCCCTCCTATCTGTACCAATTTGTACAGATTGACTGTTCTCAAGATTTGCAGAGAAATGGTTATGTTTTATTGATTTCAAAATGCCAAATTACATGATTCACCTACCACCCACCTGAAAGGGATTATTTTAGGCACTCCCAATAGTTACATAACATATTTGAACTAATTGACCATTTGGGAGTTTTTTTACAAAAAGTTGTCAAGTTTTCTCAAAAGTTGCTATATTTAGCAATTTTTCAAATCTGATGACCAAATTTGGTCACAACCTTATTTTTATGATCCCTAATGGATCAGAACATAGAAAACACTAAAACAACCTATTCCTAGGATTTTGGACCGTTAATGACCAATAGTTGACCAAGGGCTCATAAGGTGCCAAACTTGGAACTATGGCCTTACAAGGTGGTTCAATGATTAACCCAATATCTTAACATGGCTAAATGCCTCTTAGGACCTTAATGGAACCCCTAGGTTCCATAGGAACACTTGGTTCATTCAAGGTGCTCCTGCACCACATTTATTGTGGTTATTTGAAAGTCCTCAAGGAATGGATGTAACATATCCCCCTCTTGTGAATCATTGTCCCTGATAATTTAGAATCCCAATACTTCAGAAATAATAACATAATAGTTATTAATACATATTCAAAATTCTTAAGTCAAATGATGAAATTTTTGGAGAATTTCATTATAATCCTCCTGAGTAGCACTACACTCTCCATACTAGTCCCATTGGACCTAGCTTTGAGTAACCTTGTGGTTACATAAGCATAGCTTACGTACCTCAAGCACCTTGAATGATTCGATCATGACCACCCCTGGATCTTGCACTTGCAAAAAATTCCAATCAATTATGTGCTCAAATTTTTCTATGAATTTCTTTAAACATAAAACATGAAAAACATTATGTAACCAAGTGAGAGTTGGTGGTAGAGAAATTTTATAGGCTACATGGTTGACATATCTAGGTGCTAGTTTGGAAAACTTCCCACACTTGATGGATCTTTTTTGGGGTTTAATCCTTAGGAGAACCTTGTCCCCAATTCAAATTGCTTGGGTGTGTGTTTAGCATCTGCATGAATTTTATGTTCGTCATTAGCTTTGGTTAATTGTTTATCGATCAATTGAACCCGTTCTTCCATTTTTGAGAGCATCGCAAGTTCAAGGATTACCTTATCCTTCAACGTATCAACTAGATTTGTTCTTCCATTCGAATGAGTAGAACTTTTGTACAAATTACCATTTATGATTATTTCCCCAATATGTAGTGAAGGCCTTCTACACAGAATGAATAATGGAAAACATATTGTTAAAATGAGTATTAAATGTATTGACATAACACCCATTTCCATATGAAATACATGTGAATTTTGAATGGCAATGCTTAGTCTCCACCACTAAACCACAAGTGAATATACTAGATACTCATTTAAATGATGTAGTCTATATATTCTTTTACACTTGGTCAAAATGTAACTCTGGCTCCCCTATTCCAATAGTTTTTGGAAGGAATTCAATTCTACGGGAGAATATGATGTTATCCTATGAATTTTTTCTAGCTACCATGATCCTTTTCTCCAGCTATTAGTTTTGGGAGGAGCTCAATTCTAGTTAGGTGTTAATACAAATCTAATTACTAAGAGGTGTGTGGTGAATCAGTAATTAGCAAAACAATTTCAACCTCTTTAAACTTTATCCACCAAAATATACAACAAAAACTACCATAAGTAATACTTTCAATCCATACATCCACAAGTAATCAAATACACAATGTAAAAATCATATTTATCTCATGGAAACCCAAATAGGAAAACCACAATGTGAGATGATACCCACAAAATCTATACTCTTATGGAATACCACCTATTAGGAGTTTACCATGTTAAAGGTTTACAGAATGCTATTAGGTGTTATCCAATTAAGGGATTTTCCTTTAGATCTGTTAGGATCTTTTCCCTATTACGAGAAGCCTTGTTAGATGACTTAAAACATTCAATTAGAATGCCACCTTGTTAGAGGATTTACAATAAAGATTTGTTACGATCCACCCTGTTAAGGGATTTCATTGTGACAATGATTAGAAAGAAACAAATAAAAGGATCTATGAAATTTGCACTACCTCTACATAATCATAGCTTATTAAGCTTTGAAACTCATCATCATACTATATACTCTTCCTTGACTTGATCGCACTTGATTCTTTCACTTTCTTTGTCACCGAATCCTTCTACAATTCACAATCAGCAAATAACTTTTTCAACTTCCAATATATAGATTTACTTCCACCAACTTAAAATAAACCCTAGATCTAATATATGAATGATCCATATCATCTTAGGTAAGATACAGTGTATCTTGTCACTCATAAAACATTTTCCTCTTACCGCATCGACTTACTCATGGATTTTACCTTGGTAATTCAACCATTTTCAAGAACTTGTTTGACCAAAAGAAACTTCTTGAAGAATCCACCTCAAATACATACCTCAATCAATGTGATATAAACTAAGTCCCACAAATCACAGAACAAAATTACTCCTTTTCAAAAATCATCACCGATCCTATTGTCACTTTGAATTCCTTCACCGATCTACAAATCTTCATAGTTTGTTCAAGAACTTTGTCTTGTTTACCTGTTCATTCTGTTAATATCACTTGCAATCAATTAAACTAGTAGTATCAGTCAACATTATGAGTCATGAAATGAGCAACTTCTCAGGAATATTTTGACCCTTCACAATGGGGGCATGAAAGCTACTATTACTAACCTTAATGTGTTGTATGCTCTGCTGGAAGGAAATCACACGGATAAAAATTCTATTACTATTAATGATGATGTTGTTAAGCAATATGAGAAGACTTCTGGCACTGGTTCTAGATCCAAAGAAAGCACAAAGAATAAAATGGGCTCTTAGCCTAAAGATTTGACGAGCCTTGCGGATCTATGTAGAAGATTCAGGCCCTACTGGTAGATTCTGAGGACTTCCTCAAAATGTTGGACTGATTTGTTTTGCTCGGAGTTTTTTTATTTCCGTTTGCTGGAAAGTGTGCTGGTCATTAATTGCGCTTTTTTTAGGATGGTGCTTTAATTGTAAAATCTTGGGGTTTGCCCTCTTTTGGTTATGTTGTTTCTTTAAGGCATTCATTGTTTCTTGATGCTTTTAATGTTCTCTCTCTCTCTCTTAGTTTGTAAAGGGTTTCAGGGTCCCCTAGAAAATCTATTGTTACCTTAATCAAAAATATTATGAGTCATGCTCACAAACATAGTATCTTGACATTATTAACAATCATATCCTATGACCGCTCCACCAAATTCTTTACTAATTTGAGATAACATTAAAATCACTTACTGTTTGTCACTAACTATTTTAGCAGTTACCCAGTTTGAGTTCAATCAAACATAACCAACTCAATTCTTCATATCAAGAGTTGTGATGGAAAATTTAACATGAAAACACATGACATATACTTCCATTAGAATAAAAAATTTAGAAACATACTGCAACTCACGATTCACTTACACAATATCAGGTAACATGTTGAAAACACTAAGTCAGTCAGTTTACATCAATGACAACCAAATAACTGATTCACCTGTCATCAAATCTGTACCAATCCTCATTAATGCAACACTTAGCATCACTGTATTGGTTATGGTAACAATCTCCCCCTTTGATATTGATGGCAACACTCTTATCTCCACATCACAAATAGTTGTGTTCTTGGAAACACTTTAATATTCTCATCTTCTGATATACCAATCCTCTTACTGACTTCTGCAAAAAATTTCCACTTTTGTCTTTACCTCTCATCTTTCACTTTTGTTTGTATCTCTAATCTTGTATCTACTCACTCTCTCATACTAATTCAACATCTTCATATCCTGCCCCTTTCATCTTTATCTTTTATGTTCTTCTCTTGCTCGCATGATCTTTCCTTATACCAATGAATACATATTCTCCCCATGTAGGAAATACATATTCTCCCCCTTTGACAACAATTCCAGAGTTTCCAAATCATTCAGTCATCTCTGTTTACACTTGATTTATCCATGTATGTTCTTTCCTTATCACCCCATTACAACAACATAATTAAGACTTCTCCCCTTTGACTTTTCCACCACTACATCAATTCATACATACGATTTTATAATTAACACATGTGAACTCAAGCAATCAACATCATCCTCTAATTAACTTTAGATAGGGGAATAACCCCTAATCTACCACTAATATATTCAAAGGTATCCTTTGGTAATGGATTGGTGAATATATTAGAAACTTGTTCTTTAGTAGACACATAGTCAATCCTTACCTCCTTCTCTTGTACTTGTTCTCTTAGAAATGGATATTTTATTACAATGTGTTTTTTCTTCAAGTGCATCACTGGATTCTTGTAAATATTTATTGCACTAGTGTTATCATAGTAGATAACAATTGGTTGTGTGACCTTCTCATGAATTCCATCAAGAATCTATTTTATGCACATTACTTGCTGACAGCTAAGAGCAACAACAACATACTCTGCCTCTGCAGTAGATTGAGAAATACAATTGTGTTTTTTACTAGTCCTGGAAACTAATCTTTCACCAAGAAAGAATGCTCCACCACTTGTGCTCTTCCTATCATCAACATTTCCTGCCCAACCTGCATCAGTAAACAGATTTAAAGAAAAATTTCAATCCTTACCATACCATAAGCCATAATCTTCAATTCCTTTGAGATATCGAAAGATCCTCTTTATTGAAACCAAATATGACTCCTTAGGGTTTGATGAAAACCTTACGACAATACCAATAGCATGTGAAATATCCAGTCTACTGTGCACAACATACTATAGTTTACTGATCATGGATATATATAGAGTTTCATTTACCTCTTTGGATTCATCCTCCTTCGATAATTTTCAACGTGTGATCATAGGTGTTCCCACTGGTTTTGAGTCTTCTACACCAAAAAAATTTAGAATCTCCTTCACATATTTTGATTGACTTATATTATCCCTTTCTTTATTTGATGTACTTGAAGTCCAATAAAGAATTGTATTTCTCCTATCATGGACATTTCAAATTCCTTCCTTGTTTCTTCTGCAAATGACCCTCTTAATGCTTCATTTCCACCAAATATTATGTCATCAACAAAAATTTCAGCAATCAATGTTATATCTTCACATTCAGATTTTAGATATACATTGTTATTGTCACTAGCTCTTGTGAAACCAATCTGAATAAAAAATGTATGCAAAATTTAATTCCATTGTCTTGGGGATTTCTTCAATCCATACAATGATTTATGCAATTTACATACCATGTCTTTACCTTTTTCAATTACAAATCCTTCAGGTTGTTCAATGTATACCTCTTCTTCTAACACACCATTTAGAAAAGAAGATTTTACATCCATTTGATATACCTTAAAATATTTATAAGAAGCATATGCTAAAAGTATCCTTACACCTTCAATTCTAGAAATAGGTGTAAAGGTCTCACCATAATCCATTCCTTCTTCTTTTGCATACCCTTTGCAAACTAGCCTTTTCTTTTTTCTTGTCACTTCTCCTTTCTGATTCAACTTATTCCTTAAAACCCAATTAGTACCTATAAAAATTTTATCAATAGGTCTGGGTACTAAATTCCAAGTTATATTCTTCTTTGTTTGATCTAACTATTCTTTCATAGCCATAACCCAATCATCATTGTCCAAAGCATCTTTAACAGTTTTAGGTTCTAAGTCAGATAGAAAACAAGTGTTTTCTCTTACCTTTCTCCTTATCATCACTCCAACAATTTTATCTCCAATAATATGATCTTGTGTATGATTAAGTTTCACATACCTTGGGAGTATTGGTTCTATTCTATGGTTACCTTCATCATTATTCATCGGTTGTGCATCATTCATCACTTCAGTCACTTGAGGTATTGTATCTGGCTCCACCGGTTGAACATAAACAAATCTGCCATAGTCTTCTGATTCCTTCTTTCTATCTTCCTCATTCTTCTCAAAAAATTCATCAATTCTAACATTTTTACTTTCAATTATCTTGTTAGTATGTTTTTTCAAACACTTATAATCTTTACTTCTAGTAGAATAGCCAAGAAATATCCCTTCATCGCTCTTAGAACCAAATTTACCATTTTGATCATCATTCTTTATGTAATATTTGCTTCCAAAATTTTTGAAGTAATTGACACTAGGAGTATGACCATACCATATCTCATAAGGTGTTTTGTTTGTACCTTTCTTAATTTGTACCCGATTCAGATTATAAACAACAATACTTACAACTTCTTTCCAAAATATTTGGGCCACTCCCTTTTGTATCAAAAGTGTTCATGTACAATCAATTATGTATTTTTTCCTTCTCTCTGCAATTCTATTTTGCTGAGGTGTTCTTGGTGCTAACATTTGTCTCTTGATTCATGTTCTTCTCAAAATTTTGTGAAGTCATGTGAGGTAAACTCACCTCCTCTATTAGATCTAAGATACTTTAGTGCTTTACCTGTTTCTTTTTCAACTCTTTCTTTATACACCTTAAACATGTAGAATGCATCAGATTTATCCTTTAAAAACATAATAGACATCATTCTTGAGTAATCATCAACAAACAAGATAAAGTACTTATCTCCATAGTAGCTCTTTGTTATCATCAGTCCACACAAGTTAGTGTGTACAAGGTCAAGAATGTTCTATAAAGAATAGACTTTACTAGTAAAGGTAGAACTAGATGTTATCTTTCCCAACTGACACTCCTTACACATAGCATTTTCAGGCTTAGCTAAAGTAGGAAAACCTCTAACACACATATGCTTAGTGACCTTTACCATATTATCAAAATTAACATGGAAAAATCTTTTATTCCATAGCCAGTAGCCTTCAACTTTAGCAAACAAACAATGTTTATTAGTAGAGTTCAATTGAAATAGGTTACCTCTAGTCTGTTTGCCAGTAGAAATCAAATCTCCAAATATTCCTAAGATCTTGCAAACACCATTACTAAATTCCAAATTGAAACCCTTTTTATTCAACTGAGAAACACTTAACAAGTTATACTTTAATATGTCAGACCAATAAACATCATCACAATTAGTGTTATCATTAAGTGCTATTGAACCTTTACCTCTTACTACATATGGTGAACCATTACCAAATCTGACTACACCTCCATCACATTCTTCCATTGAAATAAATTATCTTTTGTCACTGGTCATGTGATGTGTACACGCACTATCTATTATCCAGTCACCACTGTAGTACATGCTTGAAATCAATATTTTCTCCTCACTATCTCCATCTACACTGGTTGAGGGTTCTTCTTTGACTGCCACAAAAACTATCTCTTCCTTATCATCTCTTCCATCTGATTCTTCATTATTCACTCCATCATCTGCTAGGTAAATGCCTTCTTTCACTTGTCTTTGAAGTTCCTAAATTTCTTAAACTTTTCCTTCCTATCATTTTCTGGACATCTAGATGTAATATGACCAATTTTGTTACATGAAATTTTTTTATGGGAAGTTTACCTTTGTACTTTCCTTTCCTTCTAGGTAATCTTCTTTCTAGCAGTGCTTCCAACTCCTCTTGTTCTCTTTCCTTGTATAAGATAGAATCATAGTCATGATTTCCTTCAGAATTGTTAGAGACTTCTTTTCCTTTCTTTGTTGAACCAATGGTTAGAGAAGCTTTGAATGCGGATTCTAATCAAGGCATATCATTATCAAAGTTACTTAACTCAAAAGAGTAAACTTGCCAATCAAAGAATCTAAAGTCACATTTGTATGACTGATAAAGTTCAGTTCTTTTATAGAAGAGACTCTAATAGCATACTGTGGTAGAAGGGTTCTCAAGATTTTACTTACCGCTTGATCTTCTTCAAGTTGACCACTAGCTCCTTTGATAGCAGAAACACCTTCCTTTAGCCTACTTTTGTATTGAGCAATGTTCTCTTCTTCCTGCATTCTCATTTCATCATACTTTCCTCTGAGACTGTCTACCTTTTCTTTTTTAACATGAACATCACCTCCATGGACTGTTACCAACTTATCCCATATATCCTTAGCATTATCCATTTCCTTGATATCTACAGACTCGACATCAGATAGAGAACTTGTCAGTTCTATCATTACAAAGTTATATTCTAGCTTTCTCTTTATTTGATCATGAGTTAGGATGCCAAAAGGTTGAACATACTTGGTTGCGAGATGATCCAATGCTTTCTCCCCAATACCTGACAGATGCAGCTTCATCCTGCTTACCCATGTAGATACATTTTCCTTAGAGAACTTAGGCGCTTTCTTCTTATACATCTTCGGATATTTTCCCTAAGTTTTTAAGCCTTCACAATCAAGGAACCAAATCTCTAATACCAATTGTTAATATAGGTCTAATTACTGAGAGGGGAGGGGTGAATCAGTAATCAAAAAAACAATTTCAACCTCTTTGAACTTTATGCACTAAACATACACACAACAACTAAAATAAGTAAGAATTTCAATGCATACATCCACAAGTAATAAACCACACAATATAAACACCATATTTATCTCATGGAAACCCAAATGGTAAAAAACCATGGTGTGAGATGATACCCAAAAAAATTGTACTCTTCTAGAATACACCCTGTTAGGAGCTCACCCTATTAAAGTTTTACAAAACATTGTTAGGTGTTACCCGGTTAAGGGATTTTCCTTTAGATCTACTATGATCTTTTCCTTGTGAGGAGCATCCTTGTTAGAGGACTTAAAAAATTCAATTAGAATGACACCTCGTTAGAGGATTTACAATAAAGATATGTGAGGATCCACCCTGCTAAGGGATTTCAGTATTACAATGATTAGAAAGCAACATATAAAATTATCTATGAAATTTTCACTACCTCTGCATAATCAAATCCTATTAAGCTCTAAAAATTTTCATCATTCTGTATACTCTTCCTTGGCTTGATCGCACTTGATTCCTTCACTTTCTTTGTCACTGAATCCTTCTACAATTCATAATCAGAAAATAACTTCTTCAACTTTCCAATATATAGATTTACTTCCACCAACTTAAAATAAACCCTAGATCTAAAATATGAACGATCCAGATCATCTTAGGTAAGATACAATGTATCTAGTCACTCATAAAATGTTTCCCTCTGACCATGTTGTCTTACTCGTAGATTTTACCTTGGTAAATGAGTCATTTTCAAGAACTTGTTTGACCAAAATAAACTTCTTTAAGAATCCACCTCAAAAGTATATCTCGATCAATGTGATTTCAAGTAAGTCCCACAAATCACAAAACTAACTTAATACTTCATGAAAATCATCACCGATCCTATTTCCACTTTGCATTCCTTCACCGATCTACAAATTATCTTCATAGCATGTTCAATAACTTTGTCTTGTTTACCTATTCATTATGTTGATACTACTTCCATCCAATTAAACTAGTAGTATCGATCAACATTATGAGTCGTGACTGTAAAAATAGTATCTTTACATTGTTGACAATCATATCCTATGACATCTCTACCAAATAATTTACCAATTTGAGATAACATTAAAATCACTTAGTGTTTGTCACTGACTATTTTAGCAGTTCCCCAACTTGAGTTCAATCAAACATAACCAACTCAATTCTTCATATCAAGAGTCGCAATGGAAAATTTAACATCACAACACATGACATATACCTCTATTAGAATAACAACTTCAGAAACATACTACAACTCGTGATTCACTTACACAATATAAGGTAACATACTGAAAACACTAAGTCAATTAGTTGACATCAATGAAAACCAAATAATTGATTCACCTATCATCAAATATGTACCAATCTTCATCAATGCAACACTTAGCATCACTACATCAGTTATGCTAATAGTAGGAACATGATTTTATTATTAAATATTAGTCTTTATGATCTATTTTGGCTAGTATGATCCTTTCCTCTATCTGTGATTGGTTGGAACTCTTATATATGTCTTCATTAGTATATGAAGTTTTAGAAGATTGACAATTATATTTGAAAAATAGTTTTTGAGGATGAACCAGAATTTACTCCTAATCCCTTGTTAGTTATCAATGTTAATTGAAAATGTGAACCATGAAGTAGCTTTTCTTGGCCTAGATTTATTGCACTATGACAGTTTTCTTTTTTAATAAAAGGGTAAAAGGATATAGTGAGAACGTGTTGCCCTTTAATGCATTTAAATTCATTAACATTGATAGTTCGTGTAAGAAATAGAAATAATAACACTGCAACAAAAATACAAACCGCAACACTTTGCAATAACATAGTATATACATGGAGAAACTTAATTGTGAGAAAAAATTCCACCATAAAAGAGCCAAGTTTGTATTAATCTTTAAATAAGTACATTCTGCCACCGAAAAGGCCCGATCTTGTATTAATCTTTAAACAAGTATATTCAACCAAAACCAAAAACCAAGCTCGTATACATTAATATAATCTACTTACCTCTAGTAATTTAACCGCATAATTTATTGTATTTTTTCAACTCAAGCACTCAAAATATATAGACATGAATGAAATCACAAGCCAGGAATTTTTTCTAAAGCCATGTGTTGGAAAAAAATAGCTAATCCAACCATCCATATCCATGCACAAATTCCATTTCCCAAATCAAGTCTGGTTAATCAATAGCAATTTACAAAATGCTACTACCAAACTTGGGTGCTCAAGGAGTTTTTTCTTACCTTTTCTATAATTACTTCATGATTTTCCTCAAAATCTTGATTAACTTGTTTCATCATGCTTTGTCCTTCTTGGCAATATTTACATATATTGCAAGTTGTAATAGAGGAATTGGCAACTTCCATGACACTGAGAGAGTCTTACACTTCCCAAAATATAAATTACAAGTAACACCAAGTCCAATTTAATTAAGTTTGAGACCCTGAAAACCTAGGCATGAATAATTAAATAAACAAGACCTAGGACAACAACATGAATGCTACTTCTTAATTGTATTTGACAAAGCAATACAAAACTTTCTATTTTATAGTAGAATTAATGAAACTAATAATAAAAATTCTGAATCAACAATATTTTGCAAATGCAAGTATAATCACACGCATAATACTTAAAATGAGGCTTGAAAGTCCTCGTGCCTCACATTACAAGAATATTCAATGGTGTCATTCAAAATAGGTTTTCGACAAATCGAACCACTAGTGTTGATATCCCCTTGCACAAAAGTGGTGACATCAGCAAGCCTTCAAATTACAACCAAGTTTGGGTCAAAATTTGAACCAAACATGAATTATCATAATGTTTTGGAAATGACATTGGGGTCAAGAAGGGTTGTCCATTATCCCCCACATTATTAGGGATGTACATTAACAAATTAAAGGAATGGATAGACAAGTTTTGTGGTGGGAGGGTGGGGGGAGCGGAGGGGGGATGGTTCATTTGAACAACTATGTAATAAAGTTGCTCCTATATGTAGATGACCTTGTTTTAATGGTAAAACCAACACACGATTTTAAGGAAAACTTAACATATCAAAATGATTTATCTATGACGTGGGGATGCAATTGAACACTAGAAAAACTAAGGCCATGATCTTTACCTTGAAGAGAAAGAAAGATTATATAGAATTTATTTTTGAAGAAAACCCTGCAAGTGGTCAATGAATATAAGTACCAAGGCCTTGATTTCTAAGCTCAATGAATATAAGCTCACTTCAAAAGAGTGAAAACTTGATAGCATGTTAGTGGTGGTTTTTCCCATATTGGGTTTCCATGTTAAATACCAGTGTCAACTTGTGTGAATATGTATGTTGTGTTTTACTGTTAAGTTTCTACAAGCTGATTATATCTGAACAGTAAACTGCATATTTATGTTGTTGACTTATGCTATCACTGCCAAGATGATCTGAGTTGTTCAATTGGTATAAATTTTAAATGGGCACATCTAGACCTAAGGATAACTGATTCACCCCCCTCTCAGTTATTCTAAATTGATTCTAACAGGTCATACATTACATGTCATCACTCACTTATTTGAAAAAGAGAAAGGAAATGGATATTAATCTTCTTGCTGGTCCCTCATCTGGATCATGGCCTGATCCTAACAATGCCATGGCCCCCTTTGATCCTCGCAGCCAGGTTCAACCTAAGGAGGTCTTGTTTGACCAACCTGAAGTCCCAACTCTATACCACGTAAGCCTTCATGAATCAACCAGTTCATGCAACCATGGTTAGTGGCATCATAGGCTAAAATTGCAACACCATTATTTCTAACTTCATCCGTGAAGGCTCTCCCATTCCACCCGAGCTGGCTCCATTCAACCTAACCTATCCTTTGTATGTCCTAGAAGACATATTTCAGTGTTTCATGGAGGAAATCGTTGACCCTAGTCTCAGGTCTACCCAACTTTCCACATCCATGGCTCTACTGCTCCAACCAGCTATCACTCAACCCATAGCGCATGCTTTGACATAATAAAATCCTTTTTCAATCACTAGGGTTCCACCCAACAACCCATCACAAACATTCACGTCACAACCATCCCAAAAAGTTTCCACTTAGGCCACACAAAAAATAGTCATGCAACCAGCTATTGTACAAAATACATTCATGCAGCTATCTATTGTCCAACAAACAATTACGCAACCGGTAGCCACACAATAAGTTACCATGAAGTAATCTCTACCACCTTTTTCTCTACCGCAATAAGCACCCCCACATTTCACTAATGGAATTCCACCCATGAGGCCATTAAATTAACCATTATTTCCTCCACACCCTATGATTACTACAACATCATTATCCATTATATAAAGATATCCCACTTCCAAATTGTCTCCATTTATGAAACCACAACAATCCATACATACACAACAACCTATATCTGTTGTGTAAGAATCCTCCACCCAATAGCCTACCATTACAACACAAGGCTATCAGGATACACATGTATCCTTATCATCCACATGAAACCTATCACAATCAAAACTATAGGTTATGGGCATTCAAACACAATCACACCTTACCAACCCTTTCACTTCTCAGCCTACTGTGCAACTTGCAGTGCAATCCACTCGGCCTCAACAACAAGCTACATCCACACCTGCATTTGTCAATTACATGGAAATGCCTTCATCCATCATCACTCAAACTATTCTACCCCCATGCTAGTAAAATTTTGCATATTCCCCCATCAACTATCTTGCACCCCCTCCTAGAGCCAGAAACATCCAAGGAACTTACCCATTCGCTGGTGGTGCTACCGCATACCCCAAATACATGGACCAAAGATACACTCATCCTGCTTAACAACCATCACAACAACAACAACATCCAACCTTCTACTAACAACAATCATACCCTTGACTGACATACCTAGCTCAAAAAAAAACACACATAGTTCCTCATTAGTATTCCACCCAACATTCTTGGCAGCACCCATCACAACCCCCCTACATTGCTACATAATCTCCTTATCAAACCCCATGGTATTCCTATCAAAACCTTTCTTATTCCTCAACATCATTCAACCCATCCTAGGTGTCTGGATCCCACATAATTGGTGCACCCACTCCACAACCCATTAACACTAAATGAGAAGAAATGAAGAATGCTCTTAAAGAGATACGAGCGGGTACAAAAACCAAAACCTTCAAGTTTGAAGAGTTTTGTCCTTATCCTTTGTATAGGTCCATCACAATAATCCCCTTTCCTAAAAATTTAGAGACTCTCAAGTTTGACAAATATAAAGGGAATGGTGACCCAGTTAGCCATGCCAAGGAATTCTACATGGCCTGTCAAGAGGTTGCCTACAATGATAATTTCATTATACACCTTTTTCCAAAGAGCCTAGGAGGGTCTGATCTAGAATGATTCTATAAGATCCCATACAACACAATTAACACATTCCCAAAACTGTCTGAGCAATTTTGGTCGCAATATGCATACAACATACAACATGAACAATCCCTCCTCTATCTCTGTAATGCAAAGAAGAAAGATGGTTAAATTTTGTCTGACTACCTCCAAAGGTGGAAAAACCTATCTACTCAGCTTTTGTATTTGTACAAACCCACTAAGAAACATATGGCCATATATTTATTGACAACTTGCATCCAAAAATGGACAATTATATGTGCATGAAATACATCCATACGTACAAGAACATCTGAGAGAAAGGGCTAGATATAAAAAAGGCCTTTTGGATGAAGGCGTTATCAAGCATTACAAGGAAAATAATTATGACAATCCCAGTAATGATCATCCACACTACTGGAACAAGAATAATAATGTTGTTAGTAACGGGGCCACTAACACAAAACATGTGCAAGTTGTTATTGCGGCCCCTAAATCACCCCTGCCTATCTGTCAGTCGATGTCCAATTGAATGAATGATTTCTCTATCCCCTAGGGACAATCTAAACCCCATGTCCAAAATAAGAAAAAGTGCATGTTCAACCCTTTAGGTGAGCCATTGGATGTTATCTTTCACATAATGGCCAAGGCCAATCTGATTGTTTATTCATAGACTCAACCCTTTGACAAATCTGCTCCTAAACCTACATGGTATAAGGAGAATGATTATTGTGATTATCATCAGGCTATGGGAAACACCACCATCAAATGCATGAACTTGAAGCATTACATCTAGGATCTCATAGATCACGAGGATATCAAAATTGAACTTAAATGCAAACCTAAAAATCTATCAAAATGTGTTTCCTAAAGAAAACACTAGCAAATCCCAAGACAACACTAATCAAAAGCCACTAAACCAAGGAAATCGAAAACAAGGCGACCGTGGTGACAAAAAATAATATACAAATGCTTGTTTCAATTACGACAATCTTATCAGATGCATCATCCATGTTGAGCCTTTTGTTGGTGTGATTAGCATTAGAGGTCTAGATAACCAATACACTGTCAGTATAATAAGAATATTTATTGCTAGTGTTTCTACCAAAACTTCATCAACTACATAATATAACCTTTTGGAACACCTTAGGAATATTCCTACACAAATCTCCAACTTAGATCTCCATTGTACATCACCTATCCATTAGGGGATACTCACAAAAACTTTACAAGATTTATGTGTCCTTGAAAACATTTATCCTACACACTTCCAAGCCCTTGTGGTCCACCTATCAGAATCTTGTGGCCTATCATTCAAACCATTTGATATGTAACCCATCTCACAAGACCAGAATCTTCCACTTCACATTACCATCATGGTTAACTATTTTTCAGTCAAGTGAGTCATGATAGATAATGGCTCAACCCTAAATTTGTGTACTTTAAAGTTTGTGACACACATGGGATATGCTGAGGATGATATAACATAATACATCATTACCATCAAGGCATATGATAACCTAGAGTGTACCTCTAAGGGTACTATTTCACTGCACATTCAAGTGGGCCCAAAATTACAAAATACGGTATGCCATGTCATTGATCTTGATCTCCCATTTAACATCCTCCTTAGTCACCCATAGATCCATTCCATTTGGGCTGGTTCCTCCACATTTCATTAGTGAATCAAATTTCCCCACAATGGCACTAAAGTCACTATTCATGTTGATCCCCAACCTTGCGCATACTACCATTCGTTAGAAACTTCATTCCTCCATTCAATCCATTGTTCAGGAATTGACATTGACACCTCTATATCCTTCTCTTCCTCCTCTTATCATGATCCTAAAACCATACTTTCATCCACTCTTTCCAGTGTCAAGTTCAACAACAAATCTTGTGGAGTGTACAACCTATTAGATGCATTTGTAATAGGGGCATTGCCCCTTGAACCCCACAATGAAGAATGTCTATCCCATCAAGATTAGACAAAAAAAAAGAACCCCAAATCAAGAAAATTAGGAACTCAACATTTATTTCTAGTGGGAAATTAAATGGAAAAGAAATGGAGGAAAACATAAACAGATGGTTGTATCAAGAGATTCCACCTCCTAATAACACACTCCTTGACTACTTCAAGGAAAAAAATCCCAAATCCCACAGACTAGCTTCGTAGAAATGGGACTATTAAGGTGGTAGTTTAGGCCATGAAGAAACTGAAATGAAAGCTCCTCTTAAACCTACTGCATGACCAAGAAACCAAGGTCTGCTATTTGGCTCAACCCCAACTGGGGGCACCAACAAGACTGACTGTACCTTTTTAAATTTCAAGGGTGACATTGTTGAGGTGGAAGATGTTCCTGAAGAGGAAGTTAAGAGATCATATGATGATATATCTAGTGATGAAACATTTTTACGAGACTCCATCCTTCGCCAACTCTCCATCAACTTCATTGACCCTGACCCACTCATACATCCTGAACTCATAGAATGGGATTAACCAAGCGTAGCCCATTTTGATGTGTTTCATAGCAAGGACACACTCCTAGAATTCATGGGAGAAACATAAAAGAAGTAAGAATGGGGGCATGATTCTTCACATGTCTACAAGATGGATCCCCATGCATATTTTGGGGAAGAAGAGGTCTTAGTCTGAAAAAATGGTAATAAAAAAGAAAAACATGAGTTTCCTATTGAAAACCCATCTAGGGAATTTATTGACTCTAAAAAGTAAAGATAAAGGACATATCTGTTAGATTACTAAGATGGGGGGTTGAATAAAAAAATATGATACTTTAAGCTTTAAAACTTAACTCTGATTCAACTCGGTAAGATAAACAACAACAACCGAAACACCAAATAACTTTAATAACTTAAACAATAGCTTGCATAAATAGTAAATATCCTTCACATGAAACATTCAACACTTTTAACACTAGATTTAACGAGGAAACCCAATTTGGGATTAACCTCTATGGGAATTATCACCCACAAATGAAAATACTCTTTTAAAGTATGCTTGGTTAAAATCTGATCCTGTTAAAGATTATAATACACATTATTATATGTGACCCTGTTAGGGTATTTACCTTAGACCTGTTAAGATCTTCACCCTGTTAGGAGTGGCCTAGTTAGAGGGATTTGAACACTCTTTTAGAATTTCACCTTTCTCAAGGATTTTACAATAAGACTGTTAGGTCCACTCGGTTAAGAGATTTCTCTGTTATAAATGTAAATAAGAAATAGTGTATAAAATGATCTATAAAACTGTAACTACCTCTTTCTTGATCAGGTCCCTTATGTGCTCTCTCTAAATACTGGCATGAATAATTCATCAATCTCTGCTTTAGAATCATATTTACACTTCTTTTCTCTTCACTCCATCACTCGGTAGCACTTCAACACTTCAACTTGCCAACCCTTTTTTATTCAAATTCATCCTTTAAATAGACTCTATTTTTGCCTCTTAATCTCCTTGTTTAGGTTTTCCTTCAATCACTCTCATTCATTAGATCAATTTTTTGAACTGATTCAATGAACTTTAAACTTGGTCAACTGCTTTGGTATCACCTCATAACTTGCACTTTTCTTGGAAATAAAACTTTCACTTTTTCCGCTTAATATATACCATAGATCTCTTCCTTGAATTTTCTCATGCGTAGATCTTGTAACCAACATCTTCATTCTTGGTATCATCCAAATCATTGTGGCTCACCATTAAATGCATTCTTATTCTTGTTTCAAACATTTTTTGTGCTCGACATCTAACTCTCAGTTCAACAACTAGCATGCACTACTCGGTGCCTTGATGTCTTGGTGTCTTGACCGACTTACTTAACCCTTTACCGACAAACTTCTTTCTGCTTAGTAACTTAACTCTTTAGTCTTACCAACATTCCCAATCGGCTTTACTGACTTGATAAAGTAGAAAACAATTATCTCAAGATGAACTTATCATTTTATGATCTTTATTAACTTGCCCATTTACATAAACTCTAAAAGATATGGAAATTCAATATGAACCAGAAATCAATTACTTGACATCAATGAAAAAATAACAACTGATCTAATCCTTTCTACAATTTTGTATACCTTCGATCTCAGTCTTCATCATCATCTCCATCAGTTGAGTAACAATATCCTCTGGTGAAAACCACTTTATGGTGTTAGAGGATGAAGAATCCTCTCTTCCTCTTATTCATAATTATCATTCAGAGAAGTCATCTATTCTAATTAAAGAGACCAAGCATGTTAACTTGGGGACAAAATTATGTCCATGAATCATGTACATTGTACCCTCATTGTTAGAGGCCAAAGAAATGGATTTTGTGTCCCTCCTCAAGGTGGAATTTATCAACTTTGCATGGTATTTTTCTCACATGCCTGGGATAGACCCCAATTTGGTAGTCTATTATCTGGTAGTTGATCTAAAGGCTAAACTAGTTAAGCAAAAGCTCTGAAAGATGCACCCAAAAGTGGCCTTGTTGGCCAAAGAAGATCTTGAGAAACTTTTAGATGCTACACTAATTCAAGCCACTGACTATTCAAAATGGATTTCAAATATGGTTCCTTTATCTAATCCTTCAGGTGATATCAAAATATGTATGGATTTATGAAATCTTAACAAGGCTTGTCCTAAAGATAACTTTCCATTAATGAACATAGATATTCTAGAGGACCTTACAAATAGACATGGGATGCTATCACTCATGGACAATTTATTTTGCTACAATCATATTCATATTGCACAATAATATCAACATAAGACAACATTTAGAACCTTATGGGGTACCTTCTGCTACAATATCATGTTATTTCGTCTAAAGAATTCAAGGGCTACATATTAGAGAGCCATGATTATAATCTTCCATGGCATGATATATAAGATCCTTGAAGATTATGTGGACAAAATTATAGTAAAATTAAGAGCACAAAGTGATCACCTCAGGATCCTTTAATGTACATTCAATTGATTCCAAAAGTATAAGATGGCTCAACCCAAAGAAGTGTTTCTATGGAGTTACATCAGGTAAACTATTGGTTTCATTATATCACAGTGAGGTAAAGAGATAAAACCCAAGAAGGTCAAGGAAATTATATAAATTCCTCCCCCAAGGAATCTTAAGCAACTACACAACCTACAAGGAAAACTCCAGTCTATGCGTAGGTTCATATCACTGATTGTCGATAAATGTCAACCCTTCACTTATTCACTTCACAAAGAAGTTACCTTAAAATGAGATCCTCTTTTTAAATAAGGTTTTGAAAATATCAAGTAATACCTATAAAATCCTCCAATCCTCATGTCACCCATTCCACGGAAACCTCTCATCCTATAAATATCAGCTACTACATTGACACTAGGGGCGCTTCTTGCTCAACATGATGATAACAGAAAATAAAGGGGCATCTAATACATCAGTTGTACACTTGTGGGATATGATATCAATTAGTATCCCATGGAAAAATCATGCCTTGAAATGGTCTTTACCACTCAAAAAATTTGGCACTATATTCTAAGTCACACAATCAAGCTTATATCCAAATTTGATCCACTCAAGTACCACCTCTCGCGCACTACTCTCACACGATGCATGAATAAATGGGTTATGCTTCTAAGATATTTTAATATCCAATATGTGGATAGATAATCTATCAAAGGACAAGTAATTGTGGATTAGTTCGCCTAAGCAACCTGGAGGATGCATATCCCCTAAAAATGGAATTTCATGATGAACACCTTTGCATGGTTGACGAAAAACCCACCAGGAAATTATAATTTGATGGTTCATACACATCTCATGGATTGAGGGCATCGATTATTTTTTTCACCCATGAAAGTGACTTCATCCCTAAGGCATTTAAGCTATGCTTCCTCTGTAAAAACAACATTACATAATTTGAGTCTCTCATTTCTGGTCTCAAAAAAACCATCCAATAGAATATACAAGAGCTACATGAGTTCATATATTTACAAATTATCATTAAACAAGACATGGATGAGTTCCAAAAAAAATATGATAAGCTACTTCCATACAAGGAAATGGTGGACACAATGAAACAAAACTTCCAAGTCTTATAGTTTACACATGTTCCTAGATTACAGAACAAGGTAGCTGATGCTATGACCACCATTGGTTCACTTCTTGAGATCCCACAAGATGCTACAAAGTATGAGTTCTTAGTTGGGAAGCTCCACACTCTTGCTTATGAGATTACTGATTTTGAAATAGTGAGTGTCTTGGTTGGTCCACAGTCCCCATGGTACCCTAACATTTATGCTCACTTAAAAGATGGTATCACATCCCCCATCTCACTCGTACCCAACAAAAAAACCTTATTCATTTTTCATCTTGTTACACCCTTGTCACCAACACGCTATATCACCGAGGTTATCACAACATAGTCTCTCAATATTTAGAACATCACAAAGCTGCCCTGGCATTACAAAGGTTCACGCCATAACCTATAGTGCCCACATGAGTGATATGGTTATAGATAAACAAGTTCATAGAGTAGGTTACTATTGGCATACTATAGTGTTAGAATACTTCAAGGATAACTGAGAGGGGGGGGTGAATCAGTTATCAGCAACTTGATCTTTATCTCAAACTTATTAATCTAGATTGATACAAAGTAAGTGCACATTCAGATAACACATTACAAAACACATCAATTTGGTTACAGGGAAACCAAATGGTAAAAACCCCGGTGGGAATTAGTACCCACAAAGAACTATACTGTTTATAGTGATCCCTGTTAAAAGATCTTCCAACCCTGTTAGGAGTTG
>MU227259.1:310761-322086 GCA_018584345.1 Thuja plicata | reverse complement strand
TCTTTCAGAGATGGAATTACAACCTCTTGTGTAGCAATTTCAAAGATCTCAAAGCCAACACATTGTAGATGTGTTATCATTTTGTTCTTCCAATCTAGATAGTTCTCTCCATCAAACTTAGGGCTCTATTTTCTAAAGTATGCCATCTGAGCTACCTTAAGCTATTAGGTTTTCTCTCCAAGGCACTTGGCTCTGATACCAATTGTTAGAATACTTCAGGGATAACTAAGAGGGGGGGTGATTCAGTTATCAACAACTTGATCTTTATCTTAAACTTATTAATCCAGATTGATACAAAGTAAATGCACATTCAGATAACACATTACACAACACATCAATTTGGTTACGGGGAAACCAAATAGTAAAAACCCCGGTGGGAATTAGTACCCACAAAGAACTATACTGTTTATAGTGATCCCTGTTAAAATATCTTCCAACCCTGTTAGGAGTTGTTCATTACAATGCAGTAGTATAGTGACCTGGTTAAGGGTTAGACCCTATTAGGAGTCTTTTACAATAACCCTATTAGGGGTGGTGGACTCACTGTCCAAGTGGTGAAGGCTACAACCTTCTGGTTATTTGATACACACTGTATCAACAAGGTGAACTATTGTTTGTGACACTACTTGTATGATCAGTTCCTTTTGTGCACCGATGCTTTAACCTCTTGTAAAGCACTATAAAAATCTTCTCTATGTTCTAAAAGCTTCTACTTCAATATCTATATTATCAATCTATGATAAATATAGCTCTGCTACTTTAACACTCTACTCTGCTTTTCTTATCTCTAGCTTTCACAACTCTTCTTATCACAAATGACCTTCTATAAGTACATACACCAAGTATGAGATCATGGGACCTGTAGGAAAAATCTTCTTAACATCCTTGTCATCTCTACTAAGCACGCAAGCATAATTACAACCACACAAGTACTAACTGGATAGACGCGTTGCTTCACTAAGTTGGCTTCACCAATTTAATCATAACTTTGCAATCTTCTTGAAATACGTTTGACACCTTTAGATTAATATTAACAACTCATAACTCATCATGAATATACACATGCATATCTTGAAGATAGGTGCAACTCAATAAACACGTTACATACATCGGCCTTAAACCGTTATTCCTCCATAACTGTAACCGTCAATAACATAATTACATATCTTTACTGAAAAATCATATCTGGGTCTGTGTGTATGAACATAGCATAATAAACATGTCAAAAACATGTATCTATCCATGCAAGTATTCATGTCATCATATGGATAAGTGCATATAGAAGTACTTCTGTGTATTATATGTTGTCATCAATGACAAACACACAATCAATCAACTGTTCACAATCAAATCTCCAACATATTGAACATGATGCATGTGAGTTTGTAAATAAATACCTACCATATCAGTAGTATGAAAATATTGTCCATTCCCCAACACATGAATTGCAACCCATTGCGCCTCCATGGCCTTTCTCATGTTGGGGCTTTGCCATTGTTGTTAAGATAACCCCCCTCTCATTTGATGGACAAAAATGAATTATTAATGCCACAAAAATACTTCACAAAGGGGATCAAATAAATTCTGCTAAGTCTCACTACTGGTGTCCAGATATCCAAGTTCATCCTCTATCATATCCTTTTCATCTTTGGCATTCCCTCCACCATTTTCACAGATCATGGTAAACCATTTACAAACCACCATATGGATGATCTATGTGAAAGATTCCACATACAATACCGTTATTATATCCCATATTACCCCCAATGTAATGGCCAAGCTGAGGCAACCAAATAAACTATTTTTAAAATCCTTAAAAAGGTTGTCAATGATTCTGGTCATGACTGGCATCTCCAAATCAATCCCTCCCTCTAGGAATACCATACTTCTATCCATATCCCTACTGGAGCTACTCCATATTCCCTTGTATATCATGCCGATTTCATCTTACCAATTGAGGTCAAGTTGCCATCCCTATGCGTTTCACTAAAAAATATGGTCATTGATGAAGACTACTGCATGATACCAAAACAAGATCAAGAGGAATTATAATAAGAAAAACCATTCTCACCACTTTCAAGTTTGAGATTTGGTCCTTAGAGAGAATTAGAAGGTACAACCCAACCGTGAGAAATAGGGAACGTTTGAACCGATTTGGCTTGGCCCCTATGTAATCACAACAAACTATGGTTCAAGGGCATATTAGTTGTCAAATATAGAAGGTGAAACTTTTAATGATACTCTAAATATCATTTATTTGAAGTGGTTTTATCCCCAAGTCATGTAGTATACCCCATTTGTTGGAAATTAAAAATAAAAATGAAAAAATGAAAAAAGTGCTAAAAAGATCCAAAAAAAGATAGTAAAGAAAAATAATCATCTAATCATGAAAACTTGGCAATCAGGCACCTTGTATAAGTACATTTTGTGAAAACCTAGAAACAAGTTCCATGTGTAGAGGGCCCTGTTATTATCTTATAGGTCCTTGTTTCACTCATATTCTCCTTCATCCCCTTATGCCTCTTCATCCATCATAATTCATCCCCATCCCATCAAATTCCATCCTACCCATATTCCTAGGGTGTTCCACTATCACATGTGCACATTTTATATCGTACTGCTATCCCAATCCCTGAGCTTTGTACCTAATAGTTTGTATATAGTGTTAATTCCCTTTTTAGTCATGTTCAATTATCTTTGGTGTGTCTCCACATTGGATCCCTTTTATATATTGTCTTTAGATTCCACCTTTTTAAGTTGCGTGTCGTCAAGATCTTGATCCCCTTTTAACTGAAACTTCACCAAATGTCTTTGAGCATCCTTGTCATCTTGATCATGCTAGGTGTCCTTTTTCAAGTAGCACTACATAAAAATTAATCCAATCATCAATCTTTGTAGGATGTATCCTTCCTCAAATTAGACCACATCAGTCCTATCCATCGGTCACCCTTTGGAAAAAAATTATTTGGGGAAATTATTGTGGCGTTGATTTCTTTTTGATCTTTGTTTATCTTTGTTTTGAGCTTATTTGTTTACCTCCTCAAGGTCACCATGATCATTTATAACAGGCTGTGCTATGAATGGTTAAACTTGGGGCAAGGTCTTGACCTTTTGTTTTCAAGTTAGTTAGATATAACCCTTGAATTTTCAACGCGTGGCCCTCGTGGTCACATGGTGCACTTGGGAAATATTTTTTTCTTGTGGGTTTTACAGAATCATATCCACCTTGATTCCTTTGTGAATAAAGCATGATGCTGGAGAAATCCTTGTGTTTTTGTTGTGTCAGTCCTATGAATGTGGTATAACATCACCTTGGTTTCTCATACCGTGGTTCATAGTATCGTATGTTAAGAAAATTAAGTGCTCACTAAATGACAACTCCCTTTTACGTTTCTCTTGCTGAAAATTTTATCACATCATTAATCAGCCATAATATTTCACTCCCATCCATCTATCCACCTTCCCTACTCCTTATAGTTAGAAACATGCACATGTGTCGTTGAGTTAGTCCTTTTCCTATTTGGATTTTTGTTGTGTGTGACTTGACGAGTTCATTTACATTATTACCTAAGTTCATTAGAATTTGCATCACATTTTGGTCCATTTATATTATATTATTCTAGTTATCATTTATTTTCATTCATTTTAGTAAATCACATTGCAACATATCTAGATCATAAATGTAAATATAGAATCATAGATAATGTATCTAACCATTACATCACATCCTGCATGATCACACAATAGGACATGTCAATATAATCATAATATAAGCACAATCATAAAAGAATCATATCTAGCATCAAATCATATTATTACATGTGCATATATAAGCATATATCATAAGAAATAAACATCATATATAAGAATCCATCATAAGAAATCAACATCATTTAACAACACCCGTAGATCACCATCAAATGTCCATCATATATATATAAAGAAGGTCTGAAAAGACTCAAGCAAAATACATAAGTACATCATATAAAAATCATCATGTATATGGTGTAGGAGCACCTAGGCAAACTCCCAATGCTTAGTCCAATTTTGGCTTGTAATTGACTATAGCCAAGTCAGTGACTTTACTTTTAAACTTAGAAGGTCTTGCAATGTGTGTGACTAGATGGATTAGTAGTTAGTACTAAATCTAATCTAGTTTAGGTTAGTTTGATTTCTAAGTAATTAGTCCTTAGTATAGGTATAAAGTGGGAAATATGGTCTCAAGGTGTCCTAGACCTAAGAAATGTGTGAAAAGTGCTTAAAAATTCCTTAATGATGTTAATTCATCGAATGAGATGGGTTAGAGGTCATGGAAGTTAGTTTGCATCATTAATGCAATAGATGCTAAAATGTTGTAATGACAACATTTACAATTTTGCAAATGTTGCATGCAACAATGACAACTTTGGATTCCCTTCAAATTAGGAATGGGAATTGAATGTAAGTGGCCTAAAAACATGGAGGAGGAATCTTATGATACCTTTTGGCTCATTTATCGAGGTAGAGTGGTGATGTAACAAGTTTTTGAAAGTGAATAAAGTAAGTGTTCTGGTTTTCTGATACAGTCGAGTTATTTTGATGTTAGCAATGTTTTGATGGATTGAAAAGCTTGATATAGTGGTAGATCCATGTAGTAGGAATATTTGTAAGAATTTTTCATTCAATGAGAATGTTTTTTAGAGTTGATTAGCTAGGCTTAGTAAATTGTTTAGGATTTAGTGTGTTTGTTGGTACAGTCTAGGTAGTTTTTAGTTTCATGGCTCACCCATAGAATCCAACAATGGGAAACTTCAAAGGGTGGATGAATATGGTAGGGGAACCTCTTTAAAGTTTATATATGCAAGTTGGAGGCCTAGAGAACCAATTTTCTATTTTTAAAGTCATTCCCTAGGTGAGCAATGACTGTCTGGTTATGTGCATGAAAACACTAAGAGTGAATGCCGAAGTATAGGTGTGTGCAAGTGATATGAACCAAGTTTGGTTTTAGAAGAATTAGGGTCGTATAGATCCCTAGTTATGAGCTAAGAGATTTTCCAATACATTTGGATATATTTCTAGGTAGAAATGAGTAGACTTCTTGTGAAGAGCCAAAATAGCCCTATTTGCCATACATTTTAGGAAACTGGTGTACGGATGACTTGGGAGCCCAAGACCTTGAAAATATTTTAGGTCTTTGAAAAGGGTATCAGGATCCTATGTTTTTTTTTGGGTTGTTTGAAATTTTTGAGAAATAATCCAGAAAAATCCTCTGGATATGGCTAATTGGACAATTAGGCCTAATAGGGCCAAATTGAGAATCAATCTTGATCTTGATTGATTAGGGATTGAAGACCCATTAAAATGGAGTTGGAAGGATGAAGAATGAGTGTTTTAATGGTGGATATGACCCTTACAAAATTTGTGAAGTTGGTATGAATGATTTGTGCATAGAATCCTTCAAGCTAGAGTGAAGCATTGAGACAAAACTAATGATAGTTGTCCTTCAAGGTTAAACACAAGAAGGCTAACTTTTAGAGTGGAGTTAGGATAGTCTTAGGATTGGAGAATTGAGGCTATTGGGGTTCTAGGAGAGAGATTTGGATCCTAAGGAGATTGGGACAAGTGAAGTCCTTAGTAAGCTTGTGTGAGCACACCTTGGAGCACTTCCATCAGATTGGTATCAGAGATTGTTTGATCAAGCTTGTGGTTAATGTTCCAACCAGAAGAGTTAGTAGGAGAATCTAAAATGGTGACCAATGCAGATTTGGATAAGAAGGTAGATGATCAAGAAGGGGATAATAGAATGCTCCGAGATAGATTCGCTCAACTAGAGCAAAAGGTGGATGAAGTTGATGTGAAAGAAGAAGAAGTGAAGGATAAGGTTGAAGGGAAAGGAAATGATATTGCCATAGATGATGAAGTACCTAAAGATGACCCTGTCCTTAATGAGGAACCATTCTTGAAAGATTTAAAGGCTATGAGTGGTAAAGCACTAGAAGGAGTTCCTATCTTTACTGTAAAGATGGAACCAGAGATAGTCCTAGATTGGATAGAAGGACTAGAAAACCATTTTGAGTGTGATGGCATCACTGAAACTCAAAAGGTGAAATTTTCTAAGGCCAGACTAAGAGGGTCTGCACTCACTTGGTGGAAATTCATCCAAGATGAGAGGGATAAGGAAGGAAATTATCACATTTCCACATGGAGAGCTATGGTTGCAAAAATCAGAGATGCTTATATTCCTGAGGATTATGAAATCCAACTACATAAAAGAATACAAGGTTTAAGACAAAAGGACCTAGATGTAAACTCCTATGCATAAGAATTTTAGAGACTTTTCATGAGGTCTAGAGTTGCATAGGATGATAAAGTGAAGGTAGAAAGATACCTTAATGGAATTAAGTGGACCATACAATATGAGATGAGTCTTCTGACTCTAGACACCATGAAGAAGTGCCACCAAATTTATATCAAGGTTGAAGAGAATCCAAGGAAAAAAAAATACACTAGCACTACCAGAGGAAGAGACAATAGAGGAAAGAGAGGTGGATATGGTGGAAGAAGTTATGAACCAAATAGTCAGGGAGAGACTAAGCTTACTGAGAAGAAAGAAAGAAAATCCAATAGAGGGAGTTCAAATAGAGGAAGGAACTCTTACAATATAGGAAGAGGCATTAGTCAAGGAAGGGGTAAGTATTTTTCCACTATGAAGTATTATCATTGCAATCAGATGGGACACCCTGCATATAGGTGTCTAGAGAAAGGAAAAAATTCCCAAGGAGGTGATAAAAGGGTAAATTATGTTCAAGAGGAGACTAGTGGTGGAGGTAAACACCCTGAAGTACCCTTAGAGTCAGAGGAAGGTGAAAAATTAATGATGAGGAGAACTCTGATTAAGGAGCCAGTTAAAGAAGAGCCTAGTCAGAGGAGATCACTATTTAGAGTGAAGTGTAAAATGATGGGAAAGGTTTTTAGAGTCATCATAGAATCAAGGTCTACTGATAACATAGTGTTAGAGGAGGTAGTCAACAAGTTGAAAATGAAAAGGATACCCCACACCAATCCTTATAAAGTCACCTGGTTAAAAAAGGACAACATTTCCTTGTCAATGAACAAGCTTGGGTGGAGTTTTTAATTGGGAGATATAAGGGAAAAGTATTATGTGATATGCTACCTATGGACACATGTCACCTAATCCTAGGTAGACCATGGAAATTGACTGGCAGGCCATGCATGATGTAGCAAAGAACTCATATTCTTTCAAGAAAGACAATGTGGCATTAAAGATACAATCACTATTGGAGGATGGAGAAATGAAATCATTTGGCCCCAATGTTCTCATGGTTAGTGAGAAAGATTTCTTAGAAGCCTTAGAAGAAGGAGAAGGAGTTGGTTTTGAATTGGTGTTGAAACCAAAAGAATAAATTGCAGACAAGACAGTCAAGAAGACAAAATTGCCAAAGGAAGTGTAGGAGATGCTGCATGAGTATGAAGGCATTGTTAGTGATGGAAAACCATCATCCCTACCTCCTAAGAGGAATGTAAGCCACCAAATAGACTTCATTCTAGTAGCTACCCTTCCCAATAAGGAAGCTTATAAAATGACTCCTCAACAAAATGAGGAAATAGCTAGACAGATTCAAGAACTCCTAAGCCAAGGTCTGATTAGGAAAAATATTAGCCCTTGTGTCATACCCACTATATTAGCCCCTAAAAAGGGAGGAACTTGGAGGATATATACTGACTCTAGAGAAATAAATAGAATAAAAATTAGGTATAGGTTCCCTATCCCTAGGATAGAAGACCTAATGGAGTGTCTAGGTGAAGCCAAAATTTTCACAAAGATTGACTTGAAGAGTGGATACCAACAAATCAGAGTCAATGAGGGAGATGAATGGAAAACACCTTCAAGACCAGAAAAGGACTGTATGAGTGACTTGTAATTCCATTTTGGTTATCCAATGACCCATCCAAATTCATGAGACTCATGAATTAAGTCCTAAAAGACTACATAGGAAAATTTGTGGTAGTCTACTTGGATGTGTAGACACCCTAAAATGGATAGGCTTGCGACTTTACATTAAAAACACTAATTTTCATCTATTAATTAATGGTTTTTTAATCACTAATTAATCATCTATTTTCCTCTAAATTCATTCCTCAAATCATCTAATCCAATTCCCAAAATTAATTAAATAATTATTTTTATTTAATTAATTAAGCTTTAATTGATTAATTATCATTATTTAATTAATTAAACTCAATTTCCTATAGTTTAAATCCAAATATTTAAACTTACTAATTAAATTCTTCCAGTTAAATTAATTTCAATTAAATTAATTTAATTTCATCAAATAAAGTAATTCTTAATTAAAAAGAATTCAATTATCTCACATGTTGAAGACAATTATTAAATAAATGAATTAAATACTCATTTATCCTCAAAGAGATAACTCCAATTAGATCACATGGGTTACTCCACCCATCTCTCCAGTCCACATGGGTAACTTCACCCACCTCTTCAGTTCAAAAAGGTAACTCATAATTAGCTCCTTAGTTAACCAAACTCTATCTCCTCTTAACCAAATAAAGAGGTAGAGTTTACTGAGGATCTCTCCTGTTCCTTTTGATCTCAACCATTCATCTCCCCATCTCTGAGATTGATCTCAACCATTCATTTCATCACCAATTCCTATATAATAAATCCTTCATAACTATTTGAAGGATCCAGGATTTCAAGCTCTCGTGCGCCATTACTCCATCAGTTTGGTTCTAGCATTCAAGCCATCTTGCAATCACACACACACACACATTTCAATTGTCAAATTATCGACGCTTCTCAAGTCATAGACGTTGCCCCGCCAATACTGAGCATCAAGAACAACGTTTCGGAAGGAGTAGAGAGAAATAATGGAAGCTTCAAGCATCGAAGGGTTTGCATTCGTTTGTCTTCCCTTATCTTGTTTGTACATTTTATTTCTCACATTTCTATTATTCGTTTAGTAGTTATTGCATACTTGATTTGCATTCACTTGTGAACCTTTGCTACTAACCCCCACCCTTGGAAAGCTGTGGGAATCCGAAGAGAGAGGCGTACATTTTGGTGAACCCGACGTGAAGAAACAACCTAAATATCCCTTGCAGACAAAGAAACAAATAGATCAACCACGGCCGTACGGTCACAAATTTAAAAATCTCACTTTTCTTTGATATGATTTGTATTATTTCGCAGTTGCTGGAATTTTTCCGCAATCGCTAAAACTGTGCTGTAATCGACTGGTTTAATACCGCAATTGATTGCAGGCTTTCGCAGTTATTCTGGCCATTTTCTTGTCTCTGACTTCTAGCATTTTATCACAATCGTCCGATCCATGCTGCAATCACAAGAAGTCTACCGCAATCACCATAATTCTACCGTAGTTGTCTGATCCATGCCACATTCGACAACATTCTGCCATAGTCGCAATTTAATTACCACAATCGATAGCACTTCGACGCAGTTGAATGTTTATTACCACAATAAATAGAAGTTTACCGCAGTTGCAAGAAGATTGCCGCAATCACAACAAATATTGCAAATATCAGATCCAAGTCTTCTGCCCATCTGCTTTTTAATTGACATTCTTTGTGGTTTCTGTGCAGGATTGGATCAAAGTCATCAAGGGCAGAGGAGGGTAAGTTTTGGTAAACACGATTTCATTTTCTTCAAAGTTCTCATTTTTGCAAATAATCCTTTTTGGTACTAACTGGTTTAAACAACACAAACTAAAAGGAATTCATTTTTCAATTTGGGCTTAAAAAGAATAGTGCTTGCAAAACATATCACACCTCATATTTTAGATTTGGGCTTTAAAATTGATGTGAGGTTTTAAAATTGAAACAAAAGGCAAAAAATCTTTCAGTTTGGTGCTTTAAAATTGAACAAGCAAACAACACCTACTTTTTGGGCTTAAAATTGGACATTTGTGCTTGTATGGTGTTGTAGCTTAGTTCACATTTCACAATTGGAGCTTAATCGATTAACCTCATGTCTTGAGTTTTGGGTGCACTTGCACAAACTGTTAAATTACAAACCTTTATTTTTTAGAAAGGCCTGTCCAGGGAAAGCGCTTCTTCCTTGGAGGACGACCTTAAACTGGGAAATCCTTCCGAACGGTATATAAACAAGGCGCGAACCAAAGTTCCATCTTATCTAGCCAAGCTCGGGCGAGGCGTGTTGATGATAGTCTAGATCGGGTGATTATCCCTAAGGAGCCAGCGTGATCAACTAGGCTCTTAAGTGAGTCACGCACGTACAAACTGATTGGAGAGACACCATAGACTCTTACTACAACCTTGATTAATTAGAGGCCAACCCGTTTTACCTCCAAATAGATATTTTATTATAGTGCAAGGGGTTGCAGAATTTCTCCCCAAGATTCCCAACATATGTGTCCCATGGTATTTGTGTAGTGAAAGAGATCTTCACTCCATGGCAACAATACCTAGAAACGGCAAAAACACGGGCACCTACAATGTGGATCTTCGTGTCCTAGTAGCATGACAATTGCTATGTGAGCTAATGGACATTCAAGCATTGGGCCTATAACATCATATTCTGAAGCCAATTTGACCTAGATTAATCTGATTGTTCATTGTTGAGACCTCGTGATAACATTGCAACTTGAAAAAGTTGTAGAACATACACAATCTCAAACTTCAAAACACAGTGTCTATTGTGCTTATTTCTTTGATCAGTTTCTGAAAACGCAAAACAAAAACATTCAAACTATCAAAACGAGTCAAACATGTTAAAAGTCTAGGGTTGTCAAAAGTCAACAATCTTGCATATCAAAACCAATCATTTTACCGCAATCAGTGAAATTGTACCACATTTTTTGACCAGTTATACTATATTCCTGTTCTGACCTAAAAACCTTGAAAGAATTATTCATTAGGTGTCCAAAACTAGTGTCTATCCCAGGAAAATGCAAAGAAAATTGTGTGAATCTCAAAATATTTAAGATTACCCTTTCTCTGTAAAGCATGATTACTGTCTAAAACATTGTTGGTTCAAAAGCTCAGACTAGAAGTATCTTGATCTCATCTTATCAAACATCTTCATCCTTTTCAAATTGACTTTGTCCAAGACAAAGGTCAGCAAATCCTATCTTTTATCACCACTTTGAGATCAAGTTATTATCAACATCTGTCTTTAGAATTACCTTTGTCCAAAACAAAACTCAGACTTTGTCTTAGAAAGGATCCTCTTCTTTGTTTTCTTTATATCACTTGTTTTAGTTACAAAACCTGGACCACACTATGTCTCAAACACCTCATGGAGGACCTTACACAAGGTCAATGGCT
>MU227259.1:279319-310362 GCA_018584345.1 Thuja plicata | reverse complement strand
GCCTTCCATCCCACCAAACTCCAGTTATTCTGAAACTATGCCGCTGCTGCAATCCGTCCACACTAACCTTGGGATCAACACTTCATGCCCGCAAGGATCCACCTCTGCAGGACCTATTTTTAGTCAAAGCCAGCCCAAAGTGACATCTTTTCCCATTCCTACACCCATCCAACCTCTGCAACAACAACCCCAGCTTCAGTTGCCTCATATAGTACCTCCGCAACAACAACCCTAGTTGCCTCATATACTACCTCCACAACAGAAACCCTAGCTTCATTTGCCTCACATCCAACCTTCGCAATAGCAACCCCAGTTTCAAACCATACCTCAGCCGCAGCAATACCTACCCCACCATTATCAAAACCAGTTTCAGTCATGACAGCAAACACTTCCAAACCCGCCTTGGGCCACTCATGTCGCTACAGTTACAAATCACTCAGTGGAAAATCAATATCAAGTCCCTAGGATGAAGTCCTATGTTCCAACTCAAGGGACATAGAGGTGCAGCCTCATACCCACCACAGCGTAAAGGAATGTCCACACGCATCAACCGTAAAATCAAACGGACATACTAATGCAACAAATGCAAAACCTTCAAACCCAAATGTTGGATATGCAGAATCAGGGGCAAACAAAATCCTATACCGCAGAGGATTTATACCCATATCCCTTTGATCATTCAATACAGATGTCTCTGTTCCCAAACCACTTCTCAGTGCCAAAGTTTGACAAGTATAGGGGAAACACTAACCCCATTGAGCATATATGAGAGTTCTTTGCTAGTTGCGTTGAAGTCGCTCATGATGAGACATATCTTATGAGGTTGTTCCCATAAAGTTTAGTCGGACCAGCAATGGAATGGTTCTCACATCTACCTCATGGCATTCAGTCTTGGGGAGAATTGGCTGAAAAATTCATCTCCCATTTCCATCATAACATCAAGCGCAAGGTCAGCATCAAGGACCTTTGTGACATAAAACAGAAAGATGGAGAGTCCTTTGTGAAATTCCTACAAAGATGGAGGAACACGACAAATCGCATAACATATGATGTGCCCAAACAAGACTTAATAGTCATGTTTGTTGACAATCTGATCCCAGATATGTCATTTACAATGGAACTACAGTTGGCGCCAAACTTCACACAACTCATTGAAAGAGGAGTTAGGTGTGAGCAGAACTTGGTCAAAAGAGGAATCCTTGGAGACCCTACACAAACAAATACAAATAAGAATGCAAAGAAAAAGGCAAAGTGGTGGAACAAAAACAAGAATGTCACTAGTGATGGTGTCATTGATGTAAAAACTGTCAACTACGCGTAACTCAAGGTATCATTGCAAGGCGCACCTGTGGTAAACCAAAACCCCACAGGGCCAACTCAACAAGCATATGTCCAGAATCAACCTCCCCCTATGCAAGCAGCCACTGTGTCAAACAATCAACAGCAGAATCAACGCAAGCCACGGTTCCAATTCCAACAAAGAGATTTCACACCATTGGGGGAGCCAATAGAATCTGCTTTGCGTAAGCTGATACAATCAAACACCATCACTCTCCCACCAATCAGAGACTTTGAACAAGAGGAAATCAAACCAAGGTGGTACAATGACGAAGACTTCTATGAGTTCCATCAGGTCAAGGGGCACAAAACAACCAACTTCTACCGATTGAAACATGCTATCCAAGATCTCATTGACATAGGGATCATCGATGTGATGAACACTCAAACTAAAGGCACAACTAACCACACCATTTTTAATGATACCTTCTATGATCACAAGGGAAAAGCCTCCGGGTCTGGTGGACAAACCAATAAAGTTAACTATACATATGCCAATAGCGATAATACCATAAATTGCCTAAATCCTTCAGATAATCATGTGGCCGCAATCACCATCAGGGACCAAGGCAACAATTGCGCTGTAACTACTCGTCATGCTAGAGTCATCTTGCAAGGCATACCATCCACAGCTACTACATCAGCCAATCCTATAGCTAACTCGGATCCACAAACAAGCATAATGGACCAACTAAAGTGCACACCTTCCCAAATATCCATGTTTGACCTCTTGCGCATATCTCTGCAACATAAAATAGCACTTGACCAAGCACTCCAAAATGCAGCAGTCCCAAGGGACATAACACCAGAAAGATTTCAAAACATGGTCAATCATATAGCAGCAAACAAACATGCCACATTCACAGACCGTGATGTGCCACCGCATAAACCCTTGCACAATGATCCGCTTCACTTGCTTTTCCAAATCCACAAAAGCACTGTACGTAGAGTCCTTGTTGATGGTGGAGCTGGTTTAAACATCTGTACTCTAAAATTAATCAAGCAACTGGGCTATTCTGAATCAAGCATTGATGTCACCTGAAGGATAAATATCAGAGCATATGATGAAGAGGAAAGATCCTCTAAAGGTATTATCATTCTACCTGTTCGCATTGGTCCTGTGGTAAAAAATACACCCTTCCAAATTTTAGACCTTGAATTGGGATACAACATGTTACTAGGGAGACCGTGGATACATGAAATGCAAGCTATACCATCAACATACCATCAATGCATCAAATTCCCTCACCAAGGGGAGGAGATTATCATAGAAGGAGATCCCAATCCCTTCCAATATTGCAATGCGGTCCAAATCAACACTAATAACCAAGTACCATCAAACTAGGATGCAAGTATCCCATCCTTGTCAGAATCAAATCCCAAGGATGTCAAACGAGCAGCAGGTAAGATAGTCATTCAAAAAAATACCAATGTCTCATCTAGTTCAAAAATAGACCTTAAAGATATCACAGAGAAAGCAAGTAAGATATCCATCACGGATAAAGGATATGGTGAATATAAATATGAAGAGGCCTTCACAATCACGCACATGCCTTTAAGTCCCAGAAATCATGGTATGCCACCACCTGTCATTGCAACAGAAACTCAACAACCAGTCCTTTTTAGATGTCCACCAATGACCTTTGTCCGATGGGGGGACATAGCAGAAGAGAATCCTTTTGAGCAAGACATTAACGCATGGTTATACAGAGACATTCCTGAGACAGTCCAGCCACCCTTACCTTTGGCAAACTATGGAAATAGTTACACAATGATACAAAGGTTTGGGTACAATGGTACAACTAGACTGGGGGCAAGGCAACAAGGCATATATGAGTTGCCTATCCCACCAACCCAAAGAAACACTAGAGTTTTGGGCTATGGACAACAAGGCACTAATTCTGTGGTTCAAGACATCCAAGTCAATCACACGTAAATAGCACAGATGCACCGGGGGCACAACACTGAGCATGTCCTAATAAGCAACATATTAGCGCAGTTGTTGCCCGCTGAAGAGGGATCCACACAATCCCAAATAAACCTACACTTAGAAATCAATGATACCCAAGGAAGTGAGACATCGGACGAACATTCCTTTGAGACTGACTCCAATGAGTATGAGTGGCAATCCCTCCACAACTCTGAACCATCAATCCCTTACTCATTCCATCAAATCGATATTATCATAAACCTAGCAGACCTGTTTGAACAACTGACCATTACCGAACAACCTTGTATAGACAAACATATCATTCATCATACCTCAAGTGGTGCATCCTCATCATAGTCCAATTTCGTAGGAACCATATCTGCAGTCCCATTCGGTCAACCAAAGCCATACAGTAGTGAAAATTTCTATCTTGTACACCTTGAACTTATAGAGTGGGATCAACAAGGACCACCTGATCTTGATGTCTTTGAAAATGACAAAGCAATAGCTCATTTTATGGGACTAAGAGAAGGCATTCCATCAGGAGATCACAAGGCAGGATTCTCTATCAACCTAGACAGAGCGGCATACTTCAGGGAGGAAGCTCCTATTTCCAGTCCACAAAAGAAAAAATAATAGAAAGATAAAAAGCTAAAGATTGACGTATCTTCTAGCGAAAACCTCATAGAGGTGCTAGAAGATGGAAAGAGTGAACTCCTCCCCTTAACAGAAGAGAAATCAGAACTACTAGCTGAGGATACATAAGAAGTCAACTTGGGGGATGACAAGAACCCAAAGAACATCTCTTTGGCACTATCTCTCACTCCTGAGGAAAGAGAATAGTTCATCGGTTTCTTCAAGGAGAGAATGATCAATTTCACATGGTCTTACTTAGATATGCGAGGATTAGATCCAGAGTTGGTACTACACCATCTCTCGTTGTTACCAAATGCAAAACCTGTCAAACAGAAACTAAGAAAGATGCATCCTCAAGTTGCATTATTAGTCAAAGAAGAATTGAAGAAGCTCCTGGATGCTAAATTCATCAGACCTATACCATATGCGGAATGGATATCAAATCTGGTATCGGTTACGAAGCACAGTGGGAAAATACGGATTTGCACATATTTTTGAGATCTCAACATAGCATGTCCCAAGGATGACTTTCCTTTACCAAACATCGACATGATAGTGGACCTAACGGTAGGGAACAAAATGCTCTCATTGATGGATGGCTTTTCAAGATACAACTAGATAAGGATAGCACCAGAAGCCCAACACAAAATAGCTTTCACATGTCCTTGGGGAACTTATTGTTGGAATGTCATGCCATTTAGTTTAAAGAATGCTGGAGCAACATATCAAAGGGCCATGACCACTATATTCCATGATCTCATTCATAAGACAATGGAAGTTTATGTCGATGACATACTAGCAAAATCCATACTTCAAAAGGATCATCTAAAAGTCTTGGGACCTATCTTTGATAGAATGGAGGAATTAAAAGTCTGACTAAATCCAAAAAAGTGTGCATTCGGTGTCACAGCGGGAAAATTACTAGGGTTCATAGTATCACACAGAGGAATTTAAGTGGATCCAGCAAAGGTCAAGGCAATATTGGACATGCCTCCACCATCGAACCTGAGACAACTACGGGGTTTACAAGGAAGGCTCCAATCAATAAGATGCTTCATAGCTCAACTGGCAGACAAGTGCCACCCATTCCAACATCTATTGCATAAAGACACCAAATTCATATGGACAGAACAATGTGAGCAAGCATTTGAGATATTCACAGACTACCTTCTTAAAACTCCTATATTGGTACCACAAGTGCAAGGTAGACCATTATTACTATACATTTCAGCAACAGAATCAGCATTAGGGGTCCTTTTGGCACAACATGATGATGCAGGGAAGGAGAGGGCCGTATACTATCTAAGCCAAATGTTGGTGGGATATGAGCTAAACTACATGCCAATAGAGAAGTCATGTCTAGTAGTGGTGTTCGCTTCTCAAAAGCTAAGACACTACATGTTGAGTCATCAAACAAAATTGATTGCACATATTGATCCTCTCAAGTACCTATTAAGCAAAGCAGCGCTCACTAGAAGACTGGAAAAATAGGTAATGATCTTAAGCGAATTTGACATTGAGTATGTAGACAGAAAGGCTATCAAAGGATAAGTGATCGCCAATCAACTAGCAGAGGCACCGATTCAAGACCACCAACCAATTATCTCTAACTTTCCTGATGAATCTATCATGACACTACAACCAGTGATTGAGATATGGCAACTATATTTTGATGGATCATGTACAAACCATGGAGCGGGGGCAGGGATAGTGCTTATCACCCCAGATCATGATACGATACTAAAGTATTATAGACTCAACTTCCAATGCACCAACAATATAGCAGAATATGAAGCATTGGTCATCGGTCTAAAGATAGCCATTCAATGGAGGATCAAGAACCTGAAAGTCTTTGGCGATTTGCAGTTGGTCATTAGCCAAGTTAACAATGATTACATGACCAAGGATGAGAAGCTCATACCTTACAGAGCACAAATGGAATAACTACGCACCAAGTTTCATTATATTCTCTTCGAGCAAGTCCCAAGAGCACAGAACAAAGCGGCAGATGCAATGGCTACCATAGCATCATTGATTGATATGCCAGGCAACGATACCAAATTCTAGTTTCTAGTGGAGCAACTCTTGGTGCCATCACATCAAGCATCTATCACAGAATCATTGTGTGTCCTTGTTGGTCCTGAATCCCCATGGTACCAAGAAGTCTATAGTTATCTTCAAAACAATGTCTTACCCCCAAACCTGTCTAGAAACCAAAGAAAAGCCCTCATACGACAAGCCTCTAGGTATACGATCCTCTCCACTACTCTATACAGACGAAGTCTCGATGGAACATTATTACATTGTCTCACTTCTATGGAATCTCAGAAAGCTTTGTATGAGGTACATGAAGGAATATGTGGAACCCATGGAGGTGGCAACAACTTAGCTAAGAAAATAATCTGCATGGGATACTATTGGCCAACAATAGAGACAGACGCACATAAGCATGTTCAAAGGTGTAAAAAATGTCAAATTCATGGAGACCTCATCCATGCACTAGCCCAGGAATTGAATCCCATCACATCACCATTACCATTTTCAATGTGGGGATTTGACCTAGTGGGCAAGATAACACCTTCTTCAGTAAACAGACACAAGTACATCATCACAGCAATAGAGTATTTCAAAAAGTGGGTGGAAGCAATCCCCCTCACCTAGATCACAGGAAAATAGATAGCAATGTTCATACTTAATCACATCATCTGTCGATATGGGATCCCCCAAACAATCTTGACGGATCACGGTACCCCTTTTCAAAACAAGGATGTTGAAGACCTATGCGAACAGTTCCGTATCAAACAAGGTTTCTCCTCATTTTACTGCCCTCAAGGTAATGGGCAAGCCGAAGCTACAAATAAAACAATCTTGAAGATCCTGAAGAAAACAGTGAACGAATCAGGAAGAGACTGGCATCTACATCTTAGTCCTGCATTATGGGCATACAAAACTAGTGTGAGAACACCAACGGGGGCAACTCCTTTTTCCCTAGTCTATGGAATAGAGGCGGTATTACCCCTCGAAGTGGAAATCCCATCCCTGAGGATATCATTGAAGAACCTAGTTTCCGATGAAGACTATAGAGTCACAAGGCTCAGTGAACTAGAGTTGCTAGATGAAAGAAGGCAACATGCTTTCGACCACTTACAAGGCTATCAAAATCACCTTAGAAGGAACTATCACAAAAAATTAAAGCCACAAACATTTGAGGTAGGAGACCTTGTCCTCATGGAGAATCAAAAGAATCAAACAGAATGGGTCAAACCTGGGAAATTTGAGCCTAACTGGTTAGGGCCCTATGTCATTATCAGCTCTACCCAAAGTGGGGCATTCATACTAGAAACACCAGAAGGAGATCAACTCCCCAGTTACATCAACAACATGCACTTGAAGAGGTTCTACCCTTAAAGGTCTCTATGGTTAAGGCATTTATCTACATATTCTGAAAATACCAAAAAAAAGGAAAAATACAAAAGTTACCTTGGTGAAAACCTGGCAATCAGGCGCCTTGGTGACAACAAAAAAGAAAAAAAGTAGAGAGAAAAAAACATCATTCTCTTAGTGAAAACCTGGCAATCAGGCGCTATTGAGTAGGTACCTTGGTGAAAACTTGGCAATCAAGCGCCTTGGTGACAAAAAAAAAGAAAAAAAGTAAAGAGAAAATAACATCACTCTCTCAGTGAAAACCTGGAAATCAGGCGCTATTAAGTAGGTACCTTAATGAAAACTTGGCAAACAGGCGCTATGTGTTCAAAACCAGCTTTACCATCAATGAGCTCCAAAAGCTTGAGCACACGTCAAATGGCAAAGTTGACTATCCAATGCTATATCCACTAGCACAAATCTGACATGAGCACCAAGCACTTACCCATGGTTACTTATTGGTCCACCAGACTAGGGGGGGCAATTCCAAAGGTTCAAAAAATCTTAAAAATTGAAAAAATCATCAAATAATCCTAAAAAGATCAAATTCAAGAGAAAAATCAATCTTCACCAAAAACATTCAAAAAAATAACAAAATCCCAAGCAATAAAACCAACTCGGTTATCAAAACAGAAAGGGGCAAGCGCGCCCAGTCAATCAATTATCACAATCATTGGCTTTGCAAATTAGCATTGGGCCCATCTGACACAGCTTGATCAGCTGAAAACTTGATCATTTCAAACATTTATCAAACAAATTGTCACAATCATGAGCTTTGCGACCAAGCATTGGGCACATCTGACACAGCTTGATTAGCTGCCAATACGATCAATACAATTCAAATCTATCAAATCATTACTGTCACAATCATGAGCTTTGCAAACAAGCATTTGGCCCATCTGACACAGCTTAATTAGCTGCCAACACGATCAATCACAACAAGCCAAACAAGCCTATCCAAAGATTTGACCAATCAAGGGATCCACTACATTAGAGAACCAAGCAAAAATGTTGATTAGGTCAGTCAAGTCAGTCAGATGTCAGTCTATATTTTGGGGTTATGTTCTTAAGCTACTCAAGGATCCACCATGTGAGGAGAGTAGCTATGATAGATCATGACTTATTTTCTTTGATTGCTGTCTGTTAAATGTTCACTTTGATTTCAGGGCAATGATGATTAAGGATAAATGTGGTAGGCGATGTCACTTATCTGGTAGCCACGCAGTTCCACGATCTGAGACTAAACCTGGGTTTGAATTGGACATTCCTTCTCTTTTAGCTTACTTGTTTTCTTTATAGAAATCAAGAGCTCGCAACAATATCCAGATGGACTCTGAGTTGTTTTGGAGTTCTATCTCGGTTTCTATGGTCTTTCCCTTTATGTTTGCAAACAAGAGCTCATGATGCTATCCAGATATTCTCTAGGGGCGTAGGAGTTCTATCTTGTTTGCTTGTCTTTCCCTTTTCAGAAATCAAGAGCTCAGTGTGTTATCCAGATGGACTCTGGAGACATAGGATTTCTATCTTGGTTTCTTTGTTTTAGATTAATTCAGAGGACAAGCAGTATCCAGATGGTCAAAATCTGGGTGCTTTTGTGTCTCTTCCTTTTTCAAACAGGGAGCATAGTGTTGACGGGGTTTTGCTGACCAGATCCGCCAACAGTCATAAGTTGTCACCGGGTTCTGGGGAAATCGGCCAACTCCACCTGCAAAGGTTGTCCGAGGAAATAAAATTCTCTGGGCCTTCAAGCACCTGGGTGTCGAGTCATGACGGTGCAAGGCTCGGTTGGGAGAGGTGACTATTTTTTAGGGGGATAGCTGGTTACTTCAACTCATTCTCCCGGAGATTCAATTTGGTAAGGGTTTCCCAGAGCATTATACACTTAGCAAATAAAATGAAAAAGATCTTGCAGGGTTAGAAATATGTTCCATCTAACTACAGTCATGCCAAAATGTCCGAAACATCAATAATACTCTGAAATACTACACTAAATACCAAAGGAATACACAACCATCAGTTAGCATTTTATCAGTAGCGGGAGTAAAGGGGTCAATCTACTTAAACATATATTCAGAGTAAAGGACATACAGAACACTAAAACATGAAATACCATTAACTTAGAAGCTGGGACATTAACAAAATCATTTCCATGAATCCTTCCTTCTTCATTAATGTTCTTTCCAGCAAGCACTGGTGCGTGATACAATGGTGGCTCCAAGGTAGCGTTTAACTACCAAGAACAGGACACTGGAGCATTGAGCTTTGCAATGAAAAAAGGAATCACTTTGCTATTTCTTATGGACAACAAAATCATCAATTTTGCCAACCCTTAGAAATGGGCCGATCTGCCTATTTATACAACTCTTCGACCTTAACCCTATTTCATTGTGCTTCAATAAAATACAATATCTGGGGGCCGGTACTACCTGCGCCACCCTACAAAAGACCTGGATATGGAATAGGTCTGCCACGTCAGAAGAAGAAGACAAGAATATACATTAGAAGAATCAGCCTCGAGAAGAGAGCCAGAGAAGGGAAAGTAGAAAGTAGGTCCCCCGGGGATCGAGGCTACATGCCTCATAAATGGGAAATGCGACGCCCTGTCTCCAATGTGCCAGGTGTACCTTTGAACGGCGCCTCGAGGAGACCACCCTGTCAGAAACCAACTGCCGAGCCAATGCCGCTTAATGTGACCAACTACCCTCTGACAGTCTTTATTAACCACTTCTGAAAATGAACGGTTGGCCTCGGGGACCGGGACACATCATTTTAAAGAACAAAATTTTGGATCTGGGACTCCGGGATCCGGGAACTTACATCCCCAAAAGAATAAAGAATACTTAATGCTCAAATTTCCCTGGTTTTCAGAGAACACTCAAGGCTGTTTATTATCACCGAAGGCCTGAAGGAGGCGGAAAATGCCATCTTCATCAATCTTCTTTAGGCTGGCCCTTCTGTATCTGGCCGCTTCAACTTGTTCCCCCAGGTCTGGAACATTATTTCTGAATTCATCTGCCAGCCTTGCGGCGTCATGGCCCTTAAGTACCATCTCAGTCAATTTCGCCATCTGGGCCCCATCCATCCCGTCTAGAGATTGATATCGGGATGCCATCATTTCATCAAAATTCTCCAAAACTGACTCCTCAGGGGTATAAGTATCTGTATGAAGGGGGTCAACCCCGGAAGCTTTTATCACAAAAGACTTACATAAATTGAAAGAATACTTCACTGTGTTCACCTTTTCTTGTAAGGACTCTACCAGTTGCTTGGTTACCTCCAATGTGAGGTCCAGTCTGGAGTGCTGAGTCCTTACGAAATCAAATGATTCCTCACCCAGAATTCCAGATTCAGAAATTATGTCTTCCCCCAGGGTGAGGAGCTCTTCGAGCTCTGCCTTCCACGCCTGGTAATTCTCAGTGTCACTCTCCCATTGCTCAATCAGCACTTCTGCCTGGAGAATAACCTGCCAGGCCGTATATAGGTCTGGGAGAGTGGATGCTAGGAAATGCCAGGTGTTTCCTATCTGCAACGTGACCCATTTGTCTACTACTTGGGCCTTCTTTTTCATTACTCACAGGGAGTCTATGTCGCTCTGCGGTAATTCCTCTGATGTGGAGGTTTGTGGAGGGGTGGCGTTGATGGGTCTAGCCAGCTTAGTAAGCAATCCCATAAGGTTTGCATTCTTCTCCTTCTCCTCTTTGAGCCTTTGGGCCTCCTTTTCATATCGGGCCTCTACTGCCCTTGTTGCTTCCTTCAACAAGTCTACTTCGCCCTGCTTTCCTCTCTTGCCCAAGGATACCTCTGCGATATTGTAATCTGTGGGGTCTGCGGTTGCTTCATCAGCGTCTGGGGGAGGCATTGCCACTACTGCAATTGCTTCTCTGCCCAGCCTAGTTCGTAGGGTATGAACTGTCTGGGCCTTCTTCACTTTTGGCAGCGCCTGAGCTAAGGCCATCATTTCAGCAAGGGAGATAGGGATTACCAGAGCGGATTGAGCTTTCCTCTTTCTGCTTTCTACCAGCCATGGAGGTGCGAGGGGTGGCCTTTCTGCCAGAATTTGTTCCTCAGATTCTCTCCCGGTGTTCGGTGGTGGCTACTCCTTTTCAACATATGCTTCACCTATTCCTCTCCCTGCTGGCACTTCTTCTGCAGCAACATTCTCAGTTTCTATTTCCTCAGCCTGGCCCTGGATGTTAATTGATGAGTCTAGACCCTGGTCGGCTTCCTCTGGAATTTCCTCTTCAAGCTACTCTTCTTCTTCATCTTTTGGCAGTAGGGGAGGTATCGGGCCGAGATTTAGAGTTTGGGCCACCGTGATTACCTGCCCGAAGGTTGCCCCCGGGAGTGGCCCTTGGAATGCGGCGGCTGGGGTTACGGTTGCTCCTGAAGGTTCGGGTCCAGGTTCCCTAGCGGATGCCTTCCATTCACTTAGTTATTGTTGGTCCACTCTCATACCTTGTACTACCTGAGCCCCAGAGACAATCTCCGGTCATGATTCTTCTGTTTGCTGCTCTTCTTTTTCTGCAGCTTCTTGTTCCAGGTCTTCTAGGTCCATAGCCTCTTATTCTTTTTCTGGGACTCCCATCTCTGCCTGTGTGTCGTCCCCTTGTAGGTTTTCAAATTCATCGGCTGCAAATAAATCAAACTCCTCTTCCGGAGGGGGACTGGCTGGGACCTCTGCCTATTTTGTTTCTTTCTCCAATTCCAGGGAACTGGAAGAAAGAATCTCCACTTCTTTAGGGAGGGATGCCTTCGGCGCTGGTTCTGCCTTTGGCTGCTGGATATGCTTTCTCTTCCTCTAGGTGACTAAAGGCAGCCCCGCATCGGCTATTGCCACCACTTCCATAGGATACACCCCAGTTGCCTTCATCATTAAGGCTACCAGCGACGGGGAGGAAGGGGGACGAATCAGTCCAGAGATGAGCGGGAGGGTGGCCAACCTCGTCATTAACTGCTCCCTCATTTGCTGGGAGGCTGCCACGGATTTCTGGATTTGTTCTTGTATAGGGACCTGTTGTGCGGAGGGGGTTGTGGCTATCCCCTTTCCTTTGTCTGCGCCCTGCGCAGAAGTCCCAGCCTATGAAGAAGTCCCGGCCTATGAAGAAGTCCCAGACCCCGGAGTCAATCTTGGTACCGGCGGTGGTGTTGATTTCGGTACCGGTCGGGGAGCCTGGTGCATACTCCCAGAGAAAATCCTTTTAAAATATGTGTGACTTCACTCAACTACTTCCTGAGTAAAGTCCTTAATTGTGTGCTCTTCCTGGGTAGCCCAATTTATTGCCGGTAGTGCCATTTTATCAATCCCCTTCTCCTTGTACTAGGGATCTGCGGTGGGGGCGGTGTCTGAGAAACCTGCCAGGAACCTCCGAAGCTTTAGCTCCTGCATCATTCCAGCTGTCATTCTATCATAGTGGTGACTGTGCACATCCACATCATCCTGGCAATTAGCCCAGAAGTCTTCCATGTGTGCATGGTGGGGCTCCGAAGCCAGGGGCAGTGCTGCTGCAATTCGGCCATGCGGATCAAAATTTCTCCACGCCAGATAAAATTCCTGCAAGTTATAACATTTTAGCTCATTGTCTGCCTCCTTTGTGGTGGCTAGATTGCAGGTGTAGTTCCCATAGGAGATTGGGAATGAGATGTTAGGGACCTTCTTGTGGGCCAAGAAGGCATGCAGTTCCATCATTTGCCAGCAGTATTCCAGCAGCACGATCTTGTCCCCACAATGCTTGGGCAACAAGTAGGGTTTCCTAGAGAAGCTAGAAACCCTAATGTATGTATGCTGCTAGAATTGGATATAGTAGTGCCTGTTACTACTAACCAACTTCATCACCTCAGTGGACAGGCGGTATCCAGCATCCCGGGTGGGCGTGAACAGATGGTAGTAAATGAAGGAATTGTTTACCTGACAGAAACTGGGGAAGCTGGCCTCCCATTGGATCTGTGGGAAATGGTCCCACGGTGCCTTTTGTCCTGAGCCAATCCCAAGAATTCCATCTGTAAGCAGACCATTGGAGTGGGGCCTCTGTTGGGCCAAAGCCCATAAAATATAAGAAGTCATGTAGAACTTCTTCTTCTCGTTCAACTGCTGGAACTGGGAGTTGACATGATTGGAGATTATTGTTGCCCAGTCGAAGAACTCTCCCTTAGTGGAGATGCTGAGGAGGAACTAGTACATCCACTTTGCAAATTCTTGGGCGGAGGGTTGCCCAAATACCCGAGCCAATGCTATCATCCCCATCTGAATGCTCTCCTTGAATTCAGAGCAGGGGATATCTATCTTCATTCTCTTTGGGTCCCTCTTCAGGACCTTGAGCTAGTTGGTGTTTATGTACACCTGGGCAGCATCCTCCAATTGAGTGAATTGTTTCAAGGCATCAGACCTTGTGACCACCGTGGCCTTATCAAATTGTGGGATGCCTAGGCCTGCTTGGAAAGTGACTGGGTCCAGGGACACCAGTGGAGTGGGGAATCCCGTGGGTTCTGCGGCTGCGAGCATGACAGCCCAGACAAAAGCATTGTAGTTGGTCGCCAATGCTAAGATAAGCTCTGGGGACTACATGGAGCATGGGATCAAGCTGCCCGGAGGATTCTGGAACCCCCGATGTTTATTGCGAGTTTGTCTCCAGCCTGCCGCTAGATGTGCATTATCTTTACCAGGGCCTGCATTTCTCCCCAAGTTCTGACACTAGCGTCGGTCATTAGTTTCATCTCACACTCAACCTTTGAGCCCACAATCTCATTGTCTTGCACAAATTTCATAGTGAGGGGTAGCTTTGCCAGGGCCTTCTCTATCTTTGACTTTGCTGCTGCCCTGGTCTCGGTTGTGGTTGGTAATTCTAGACTTCCAGGAGGAGATGATGCGGATGCTTCAGACATGGTTGGAAGATGAAGTCCGGTCCTGCAAGACAAAGTGAGCATCAGAATATTTTATCAAAATAAAACAATTAATCTGGGGTCCGGAGAACTTACCACCGCTCCGTTTGCTTTTCCTGAAAAGTTATTTTTATGCAAAGATATCCGAAAAGCAAAATACATTGTAAACTTGGGATTTTCACCATATCTCTGGGTCTGGGAGATTTTATCACACTTGTCGAAGACATAGGATGAGTGGTGGTAAAGGGGCCCGAGGCCCAGAGAAATGACCGTTAGGAAGAATGTGAAGGCGGGTCCATGTGGACGCCACGTGTGTTGGCATTGAATAGATGTGATGGCACTGACGGCGGAGCCAACTGTTCGAACACGTGAAAAGGGAAAGCCACTTGGCTAGAAGTAATTGCGCGCATGGGAAATAAATGAGGCTCTAACAGCCTTGATGGAGGAGAGAGAAAACTGCCTGTTTGAAACCGGCCGAGAGATGAGTTTCAAATAGGTGGTTTTCTGCCTCAAAGCAAGCTTAGAGGCAAAAACCAGAAGCAAAGGAAACTCAACCAGCTTGTCAAGCCACCTGGAAGGATACACATAGAGCCAAAGGATATGTATATGGAGAGGAGATATACAAGGGCTATCTACAGATATGTATATATATACATGAATATACACACGGGGTGACTCCTACGGGAAAACCAGACAAGGCAGAAATGAATATATACAATTATTTACATTATGTACACGCTATTCACAAACAAGCAACCTCTGCACAGAAGGCGGACAACCTTCTGGCAGAGCCAACCCACCAACGGGCTGCAAAGACCAGGAGATGAAAGAACAGACGATAGAGAAATGACACGAAACAAAACAGACAAAAAGGGCCAAACACGGCAGAGAAATAAAGCACAACAGAAACAAAACCAGGAAAACCCAAGGAAAAAAATAGAAAATGGAAGAAAAACAGAGAGGAGGAAGGGCAGAACACCAACCTGAAAATGCAGAAGGTGGAGGAAGGGATTACCGAGAGAACTTTGCAACAGCTCAAATCGTCAGGCCGTCAAGATCACCACCACGAAGCACTTGCGTATGTCTGAGAACAACAGAAGGTGTTAAGCTTTGATTATCACAAATTCTTTATAAATTCTCTGCTAATCGCTTCAAAATCACTCTATTTCTCTCTAAGTGCTTGAAGGTTTTAATCGCGGTAAGTGTGAAAATGACAGGTAAGTCTATTTATACCCGCGGTAAAAGGTAATCCTCCTCCTTCCAGAGATTTTAGGTTAGGCGAAACCTCTGGACTCCGGGCCTAGGGATTCCTTACGATAATATTCCTAAGAATATCATAGCAAAGAATCCCAGAGTCTGGAATCCGGCTTCCAACAAAAGACAACCTCTAGGACCGGAATCCCAGAGGAGAAAACCAAACCAAGAAAATAACACACACCGGGGAAGAAAACCCCAGAGAAAGAAAGCAAAAGGGAAAGAAGGACAAGGCAAAGCCACAGCAAAAAGCAAAAAACAAAAGAAAAAATGGGTACCCAACATTTTGCACACAAAATGTAGGGACGGGGATGCAGGGCATAACAAATGGTGACTATCTGGGATAAAGGCCTTAGCGCATTTGAGAACTATAGAATCTTTGGTTAGCACAACTAGAACAAATCCACCTCCCGAAGCGTTTGACAAGCCAAGAGCAGCATATCTGAGAGAACCCGACCACACAGGAGTCAGTTCATAGCCTTTCATCAGTGGTGTCATGTGTGCTTTGGAAGGAAATCAAGCCGATGACCTCTGGGAGGAATAGAGAAGAGGTACTAATTACATCGAACCAGTCATCAATTTGCTTGTTTCCCCCTAGAGACCAAAGTTTAATGTCGTTCTTCGTTATTTTATTTATTTCCAAGTGGGGAAGGCGGTACTCCTTTCACCATTGAGCCTAAGCTTAGCTAAATTCAAATGGTGATACTTCTTTCACCTTTCCACCTATATTTAGATATTTGAAGAGGATAAAACTCTGGACCCGGGGAGAATTTTGTTAGATTTTAAGACATAGGTCAACCAATCAATACGACCGATCTACCCCCGGTGTGTCCGATTACTTGTTCCTTATATTATTTGTATTCACTGATTTCCAGACTCCCGGAGATAACACCTAATGGAGATTACTCAAGAATGTGCCATAACCTGTGAAACAATCCCGAAGACCGGGTTGATTCCACCGTGCTAAAGATAGATTCTAAAATTTTCCATGCCATAGACATTTCACCAGAGGCCAAAGTTACGCGAAGAATTCCAATTCCTGTAAGGCAGAGAAAAATGCTGGGACCAAAAGAAAGTCAAAAGCGAAAACAAAGACAACAAAAACCAAAAAAAGAAAAGGGGGACTGCCCCGGAGGACAGCCGACAAAACTATTTACAAGGCAGGGGATCTCGCAACGAGGCACCCGAAAGAGATATTTACAAGCAGATATTTACATAAAATACAACTTTGGACAAACTTACCCTACTCAAAGTAGTGTTTGAGAAACTGCCCATTAACAGGCAATATGACAGGTTCTCCAGTCAAGGTGTTAAGGTGGTAAGTGTTTGCCCCACAGATTTCTGAGATCAAGTATGGTCTGAGCCAGAGCCGTTAGAACTTGGTATGCTTTCCCTTCTTCTCCCAGGCCTTGTCCCACAACAGGACCAGATCTGAGATCTGAAAATCCTTGTATTGGGCTCTTCTATCGAACCATCATTTTACCACTGCTTGATGACGTGCAAAATGTTCAAGTGCCGCGTCTCGCTGTTCTTCCATTTGCACCAGATTCAAAAGTTGAACCTCCACGATGTTATCCCTGTTATTGAATTTTTGCATAAACTGTAAAATTGGGATCTGTAAGTTTACTGGGAATACCGGGTTCTGACCGTAAACCAGGTGGAACGGGGATGTCCCCAGGGTGGCCTTAATGCGAATGTGATCCGCCCAGAGGGCGAATTTCAACTTTTGATGCCAATCCTGGGGATTTTGTTCTAACAGATGTTTGATCACCTCAAGTAAATTTTTGTTAGTTTATTCAGCAATGCCATTCCCCTGGGGGTTATAGTTGCTAGAGAACTTCAATGTGATATTCTGATTGTAGGTCCATTCGAGTAACTGTGCCGAAGAAAATACCGGACCATTGTCACATACCAAAGCAAAGGGCATTCCAAACCTTGTGACGATGTTTTCTTCCAAAAACTTGATAACTACATCCACCGTGTTGTTTTTGCAAGGTATAGCTTCAGACCACCGAGTGCAATAATCAGTTGCGGTTAGAATGTATCGGTGATTGGCAGACGAATTGGGGTTGATTTTCTCAATGAAGTTAAATGCCCACTGGGCAAAGGGTCTAGCCTCGTAGACTGGTTGCAGAGGCATGGCTGGGTTACGGTGATGATGTGCTACAGTTTGACAAGTATGGAATTTATTAACATGAGCGTAGACGTCTTTGAATATGCAGGGCCAATAATATCCAGCTCGGAGGATCTGGTGGGCAGTGGCGTCAGCTGACCCATGCCCAGTCCCAAACTGTCCATGGAATTCATTAATTATTTTCATAGCTTGGTCTCTGTCAACGCACCGGAGGTACACTCCCTCGTAGTTTCGACGGTAAAGTGCAGAATTTTTGATCATGAAATGGGTGCTTTTCATCCGTAAGGCACGATGTTTGTGGGGAGGTAATCCCTCTGGACATTTGTTGTTTATCAGCAAGTACACCAGATTGGTATACCACGGGTCTTGAGTAATGGACTCCACTGTATAAGTCTGACATTCTATGTGGGGAGTCCCTTCTGCCATTGCCCGACTTAGTCCCTGGCCTCAGACTATCTTCATGGGCTGCATCTCTAAGTCATATTCCTAGAGGATGTCCATCCATTTTCCCCATCTCTCACCCAATTCACTCTGCATCAGCAGAGATTTGACGGCCTAGTCCGGAATGATAGCATGTACTTTTCTCCAGAGAATATAATGCCAAAACTTCTTCACGACGCAAACTAGAGCAAAGGCCTATTTTTCTAGTGATGAATACCAGACTTCGGCATTCTTAAAGGGGGAACTCATGAAAGATATTGGTCGTTCTTCCCCTTCAACTTTTTGGGTCAAAACTGCCACGAAAGAATGCGGCAAAGCAAATGAGTAAATGTAAAATGGGAGGGAGTAGTCTGGACTAGCCAGGACAGGAGCCTCCATTATGGTCTGTTTGATCTGGGTGAACGCCCGCTTTGCTTTAGGACTCCACTCAATTTTGGTATCCTTTTTCATCATTTCATTGAGTGGTTTGACGATTTCTTCGAATCCTTTGATGAATCGTCGCACAAAGTTGATTTTTCTGAAGAAGGATCACATCTCCTTTTTACTGTCAGGCATTTGTAAGTTTAGCAATGCTTCGACTCTATCAGGGTCTATGGATATACCCTTCTTAGAGACAATATGCCCAAGCAATTTCCCTTCAGTGACCCTGAATATGCACTTCTTAGGGTTGAGGGATATTCCATACCGGTGACATCTCTCGCAGATCTGAGTGAGGTGGGTGGGATGATCACGCCTATCCTGATAAAAGATGGTCAAATCATCCATGTAGATGATTATGCATCAGTTTACGAGGCCCTCGAATGCAATGTCCATGGCCTTTTGAAACGTAGCCCCCGCATTGATTAGGCCAAAGGGAATTCTTCTATACGCAAATGTTCCCCACTTAGTGGTAAACGCTATTTTCTCTCTATCCTCATACTTGACCATGACCTGGTTGTATCCCGAATATCCATCCAAGAAAGACATCATCTGAGACTCGTTCACTATTTGTAACACCTCGTCCAATGAGGGGAGATGGTGATTATCCTTTTTGGATGCCTTGTTTAAATTTTGGAAATCCACGCATAGGCGGATTTCACCATTCTTCTTTCGCACAGGGACCAGGTTAGCAATGCACGTGGTGTGTCAGATCGGGAAGATAATCCAAGCTAACAGTAGTTTTTCTACCTCTTGACGAATTAGAGGCTCTATCAGGGGGTTAACTGGTCTTTGCTTTTGTCAAAAGGGCTTAGCATCAGGTTTCAAGGGGATGGTGTGGGTCATGATGGATGTGTCATATGTCTTTAAGTCTTCATAACCCCAGGCAATTACCTCGATGTATTCTTGGAGAACTGCGAGAATCTTCTCCTTTTCCTCAGGGGTGCAGGAGGTACCAATGTGAATGATCTTCTCTTCACCGGGCTGACCGATGTTAACCTTTTCAAACTTTTCTCCCTCGGGGGAGGATGACACTTTCTCACGGGCCTGAGGGTCCGAGTCGAAGATCCATTCTAATGCAACCATCCCCTTAGGGATGGTGTTAGTGGGAAAATCCATGATCCCGTCATCTTCATCACCCTGCCCAGTATCATCGTGGTCTCGTTCTTCCACTATCTGATCTTCAAAGACACCAACATTCACCATGAAGGCCAAGATATGTTGATCATCCTCAAAAACCTGAAAGTGGGTGACATTATCTGGAATAGAAGGGGTGGGGACCATCTCGACTGAAAATCTCCGAAGTCGTGAGCCGGCCATCGGCTCAAGTGTGCTGGCAGAAACGGCTAGGGCATCCGGGACATAGTTCCGCCGCCGGGGAATAAGATCAATGCCAAAGGCATCAAAATCCTCAATAAGGCTCCAAGCCCGGTTGCGGTATGTGGCCAGCCTTTTGTCATGACATGTGTATTGACTCTCGACTTGTTTAACAACCAACTCTGAATCACCCAGAGCCCGGAGGTGGGTGATACCTTTCCTTAGTGCGAATAGGAGTCCAAGGAACAAAGCCTCATACTCAGTGACATTATTCATACAATTGAACTATAGCCTGTAGGATGCGAGGAAGGATTTCCCCTGCGGGTTGATTAGTTCTACCCCAGCCCCACAACCTTGTTTGGATCGAGACCCATCGAACTTCAGGGTCCATAAGTCATTGTTTGTAATCTGGGGCTGAGAAAAGGGGGGCTTCTTTGGATTATCGCCAGGAGACTTGGGGACTTTCTCCCAGAATATCAGTGTGGTAGTAGGATTTACCTCTGGAGGTGTGTAAACTTGGGTACTGGTTCTGGGAGAGTCAGTTGTATGTTTTCTCTGGAAGGCATCAAGTTGCTGATTAGCGATCGAGAGACATGGCTCACACTCAAGCTCTGAATATCTTTGGTAGTGTACCCGGCACCAAGTGCCAAATAGGAGTGTGGCTGGGGTTGCCTTAGTGCCTTATGAGTTGAATTCAGTTCTCATCTTTTCTTCTAAGTCTTGGGTTCTTTGTAGCACGACGGGATCCTCTCCGGGGATGAAATCGAATGTTAAGATTTCAAGAGGGCGGTATACCCCTGGAGAAACTTCAGAGAATAGGACTTCATTGACCCTCCCGACTTCGATAAGGGCCTGCTTCATCCGAGGCTTGCTTTCAACCCGGATCTTGTTTGATTCTCCTTCCCATGGAAGCCATAAGTGGGTGAAGTCAGTTGAAAAGTATCCATTCAAGGACTTGGACCAATTCTGACTTAGTAACATCCCATAAGTCTCTGGGATATCCACCACTTGGATGTCGATGATGTTGGCTATCCTGGGGTCCTGGATAAGGTGTATCTGGATGTTCTTTAATTCCCCCACCATTTTCACAGCAGTCTTATCCAACTAGATTACTGCACCATTAGACAGGGTGGGGTGGAGTCTGAGCTTCTGACAAATGGACAAGGGCATGATGTTACCTGAAGCTCCAGAATCTACTAAGCAGTTGTGTATATTCTTTCCATAAATGTTCAAGCCTAACAAGAAGGGAGGATCCTCATTATTCCCCCGGAAGACAGCCGCATTAGCATCTTCAAATGAGACGGTCTTGGGTGGGCGGCTAACAACCTCCGGGTTTCCTAAGAGCTTCAGAAGTGACTTCTTCTGCTCGAGACAATTTAGCAAAACTTTCATTAAGGTCATGGAGGTGGTGGTCTGTTCTAACGCCTTCGTAATATCGAATCTTCCTCTCAGGAACGGGTGATTTTCCTCTGTGAGGTCTTTTTCTTGGTTAGGGCTAGGACCTTTTGGAGGGACGGGTCGATCAATCACGTTGTTTCGGGGAGGGGGAATATCTTTGGTAGGAGGTACGGACGTGTAAGTTGGTCCTTTACCAGCCTAAATCTGAGTATTATATGGGGTCCATGGGTTGGTAAAGGTGTTGGCCTTGAAGGGCAGAATGGATTCACCAAAGAATCTTGGCAATTCAGATTCTTCTTCATCTCCCCCGAAAGCTCCAAAGAAGATGGTGTCACAGGTGAAGGCACTGTGGGTTTGCTCTTAGACAGGGGGCTCTGGGGGAGCGGTATCGTGCGATTGCTGCCTGTCCAGCTGGGAGATCATTATGACTTTCTCCAAAGTGGCACAATTTACCTCATTGTGTGAACTCATGTCGTGTAGCCTACACCAGTTAGTCATGGGCTCGAAGTCTGTGACTGGTGTAAAATGGGATGGTCCAGTGCCATTTTAGTTGGTGTTTTAGTTCAGAGGCGGGCCTCCGGTGTTAGCGTTGTTGTTTCACTATTGTTGATTGGGCCTAGGCCCGTTGCTAAAGTTTCTTCCCCCGACATTGTTATTTCGCTGGCTGGAGAAGATGTTTCCTCTCTGAGAATTTGAGTTTTGGGGGGCGTAGGACCCTGCCTTCAGTTGACCCATGTCCATAGTCAAAGTGGACAACTTTTGTTGGAGGGACTCGACCTCGGCGGTCAACTGAGTGTTAGCATCACAATGTGATGGCTATGGTTGTTGTTGGCTTCCCGGGAAGGTAGTAGTATTAGCTGGAGTCGAGGGCGGCAATCCTCCAGTCATAGATGACTAGAAGAAAGGCACTCTGGATGATTATGTCTGAGTCTGTTGTGTCTGCTAAGGTTGATTCCAAGGGAAGACTTCCAGACTCAGAGTTATCAGGGTCTGGGTTGGGTAAACATATCGTGCCTGTTGGTCTATCAAAGGTGGCAGGGGATTCACCGCCATCGAGGGGGCACCTATTGCTAGATTGGGATTGTATCCATCGACATACGTGGTTCTGCTAGGGATCATATTGAAGGGTGTATTCTGCCCAATCCCGCCTAGGGATTTATTGAGACCACGAGACAACTCTAAGGCCAGGTTGTAGACTTTTTCCAGAGTGTCTCGGTCACCCACGGCGGTTGTTCTCTAGAGGAGGGTGGCAACAAACGGGTCCATAGCGTTGAGATAGGTCTGTATGGTCACATCTGGGGATGGAATGAAGGGGCCCGTGCACCGCTTCAAGGCACACTGGAACCTATGGTTGAATGCTGCAAGAGGCTCATTGGGTTCCTTTCTGATGGAGATGAACTTTCTATGGGACCAAGCTGGGTCCACATACATGCGAAAGGTAGCCAGGAAGGCATCCTCCATATCCTGCCAAGTGTTTATGGAGTTGGCGGGAAGGTTTAAGTACCAGTTCAATTCGCTTTGTCCTAGGAACAAGGGGAACATACAGGTCACAACATCTTCATGCTGGATTCGGTGTCAGTTTAATGCATCTTTGTATTCCTTTAAATGTTCTTCTGTGGTTCGTGAGCCTAAGTGCTCATATCGCGGGCAAATCTTCTTTGGGTGAGAGGGTAAATCATTAGTTGCGCTCAGAAAAGTGCCCATTGGGGACCTAGTGTTTCTGAAATATGTAGCCATTGGCGAAACTATGCGTTGGGTAGTTTGGGTATTAGTTCCCGAGACCGTCTGGGGAGTTTGAGTATTTAGGGGTATGGTAGACCCCCAGACAACAGTGGCTGGTAGGACCTTCGATGTCTGCTTCTTTCGAGAAGGAAGCTCGAGTTTGACAAACCTTCTGGGATTCAGGGCAGACCTAAGGACTCTTTCAAATTTAGCTGGGGAAAAGGACCCAATCCCACTAAAGGCTTGTCTCCTAAAACTACAACTCGAGGAACCCTTAGGAGGTGTAAAATTTGAATCTCTGGGAGGGGACAAGTTCATGCACTCCTTCTAGCGCCAGTTTCTGTTGACGGGGTTTTGCTGACTGGATCTGCCAACAGTCATAAGTTGTCACCGGGTTCCGGGGAAATCGGCCAACTCTGCCTGCAAAGGTTGTCCGGGGAAATAAAATTCTCTGGGCCTTCAAGCACCTGGGTGTCGGGTCATGACGGTGCGGGGTTCAGTTGGGAGAGGTGACTATTTTTGAGGGGGATAGCTGGTTACTTCAACTCATTCTCCCGGAGATTCAATTTGGTAAGGGTTTCCCAGAGCATTATACACTTAGAAAATAAAATGAAAAAGATCCTGCAGGGTTAGAAATATGTTCCATCTAACTACAGTCATGCCAAAATGTCCGGAACATCAATAATACTCTGAAATACTACACTAAATACCGAAGGAATACACAACCATCAGTTAGCATTTTATCAGTAGTGGGAGTAAAGGGGTCAATCTACTTAAACATATATTTAGAGTAAAGGACATACAGAACACTAAAACATGAAATACCATTAACTCAGAAGCTGGGACGTTAACAACATCATTGCCATGAATCCTTCCTTCTTCATTAATATTCTTTCCAGCAAGCATTGGTGCGTGATACAATGGTGGCTCTAAGAGAGCGTTTAACTACCAAGAATAGGATACTGGAGCATTGAGCTCTGCAACTAAAAAAGGAATCGCTTTGCTATTTCTTATGGATAACAAAATCATCAATTTTGCCGACCCTTGGAAATGGGCCAATCTGCCTATTTATACAACTCTTTAACCCTAACCCTATTTCATTGTGCTTTAATAAAATACAATATTTGGGGGCCGGTACTACCTGCGCCACCCTACAAAAGACCTGGAGATGGAATAGGTCTGCCATGTCAGAAGAAGAAGACAAAAATATACATCAAAAGAATCGGCCTCAAGAAGAGAGCCAGAGAAGCGAAAGTAGAAAGTAGGTCCCCTGGGGATCGAGGCTACATGCCTCATAAATGAGAAATACGGCACCCTATCTCCAACATGCCAGGTGTACCTTTGAACGATGCCTCGAGGAGACCACCCTGTCAGAAACCAACTGCTGAGCCAATGCCGCTTAATGTGACCAACTACCCTCTGACAGTCTTTATTAACCACTTCTGAAAATGACTGGTCGGCCTCGGGGACCGGGACACATCATTTTAAAGAACAAAATTTTGGATCCAGGACTCTGGGATCTAGGAACTTACATCCCCAAAAGAATAAAGAATACTTAATGCTCAAATTTCCCCAGTTCCCGGAGAACACTCAAAGCTGTTTATTATCATCGAAGACCTGAAGGAGGCAGAAAATGCCATCTTCATCAATCTTCTTTAGGCAGGCCCTTTTGTATCTGGCCGCTTCAACTTGTTCCCCCAGGTCTGGAATATTATTTCTGAATTCATCTGCTAGCCTTGCGGCATCATGGCCCTTAAGTACCATTTCAGTCAATTTTTCCATCTGGGCCCCATCCATCCCGTCCGGAGATTGATATCAGGATGCCATCATTTCATCAAAATTCCCCAAAACTGACTCCTCGTGGGTATAAGTATCTGTATGAAGGGGGTCAACCCTAGAAACTTTTATCACAAAAGACTTATATAAATTGAAAGAATACTTCACTGTGTTCACCTTTTCTTGTAAGGACTCTACCAGTTGCTTGGTTACCTCCAATGTGAGGTCCAGTCTGGAGTGCTGAGTCCTTACAAAATCAAATGATTCCTCACCTAGAATTTTGGATTCAGAAATTATGTCTTCCCCCAGGGTGAGGAGCTCTTCAATCTCTACCTTCCATGCCTGGTAATTCTCAGCATCACTCTCCCATTGCTCAATCAACGCTTCTGCCTAGAGAATAACCTGTTGGGCCGTATATAGGTCTGGGAGAGTGGACGCTAGGAAATGCTGGGTGTTTCCTATCTGCAGCGTGACCCATTCATCTACTGCTTGGGCCTTCTTTTTCATTACTCGCAGGGAGTCTATGTCGCTCTGCGGTAATTCCTCTGATGTGGAGGTTTGTGGAGGGGCGGCGTTGATGGGTCTGGCCAGCTCAGTAAGCAATCCCATAAGGTTTGCATTCTTCTCCTTCTCTGCTTTGAGCCTCTGGGCCTCCTTTTCATATCGGGCCTCTACTGCCCTCGCTGCTTCCTTCAGCAGGTCTACTTCTCCCTACTTTCCTCTCTTGCCCAAGGATACCTCTGTGATATTGTAATCTGTGGGGTCCACGGTCACTTCATCAGTGTTTGGGGGAGGTGTTGCCACTACTGCAATTGCTTCTCTGCCCGACCCAGTTCCTAGGGTATGAACTGTCTGGGCCTTCTTCACTTTTGGCGGGGCCTGAGCTAAGGCCATCATTTCGGCCAGGGAGATAGGGATTACCAGAGCGGACTGGGCTTTCCTCTTTCTACTTTCTACCAGCCATGGAGGTGGGAGGGGTGGCCTTCCTGCTAGAGTTTGTTCCTCAGATTCTCTCCCGGTGTCCGGTGGCGGCTACTCCTTTTCAACATATGCTTCACCTTTTCCTCTCCCTGCTGGCACTTCTTCTGCAGCAACATTCTCAGTTTCTATTTCCTCAGCCTAACCCTGGATGTTAATTGATGGGTTTGGACCCTGGTCGGCTTCCTCAGGAATTTCCGCTTCAAGCTACTCTTCTTCTTCATCTATTGGCAGTAGGGGAGGTAGCGGGCTGAGATTCAGAGTTTGGGCCGCCGTGATTACCTGCCCGAAGGTTGCCCCCGGGAGTGGCCCTTGGAACGCAGCAGCTGGGGTTACGGTTGCTCCCAAAGGTCCAGGTCCAGGTTCCCCAACAGATGCCTTTTGTTCACTTAGTTGTTTTTGGTCCACTCCCGGACCTTGTATTGCCTGAGCCCTAGACACAATCTCCGGTCTTGATTCTTCTATCTGCTGCTCTTCTTTTTCTGCAGCTTCTTGTTCCAGGTCTTCTAGGTCCACAGCCTCTTGTTCTTTTTCCGGGACTCTTGTCTCCGCCTGTGTGTCATCCCCTTGCAGGTTTCCAAATTCATTGGCTGCAAATAAATCAAACTCCTCTTCCGGAGGGGGACTGGCTGGGACCTCTGCCTGTTCTATTTCTTTCTCCGATTCTGGGGAACTTGAAGAAAGAATCTCCACTTCTTTAGGGAGGGATGCCTTCGGCACTGGTTCTGCCTTTGGCTGCTGGATATACTTTCTCTTCCTCTGGGTGACTAAAGGCGGCCTCGCATCAGCTATTTCCACCACTTCCATAGGATCCACCCCAGTTGCCTTCATCATTAAGGCTGCCAGCGACAGGGAGGAAGGGGGACGAATCGGTCTGGACATGAGCGGGGGAGTGGCCAGCCTTGTCATTAAATGCTCCCTCATTTGCTGGGAGGCTACCACAGATTGCTGGATTTGTTCTTGTATAGGGACCTGCTGCGCAGAGGGGGTTGTGGCTATCCCCTTCCCTTTGTCTGCGCCCTGCGCAAAAGTCCCAGCCTGTGAAGAAGTCCCGGCCTGTGAAGAAGTCCCAGCCCCCGGAGTCAATCTTGGTACCGGCGGTGGTGTTGATTTCGGTACCGGTCGGGGAGCCTGGTGCATACTCCCGGGGCACACTCTTTTAAAATATGTGTGACTTTGCTTGACTACTTCCCGAGTGAAGTCCTCAATTATGTGCTCTTCCTGGGTAGCCCAATTTATTGCCGGTAGTGCCATTTTATCAATCTCCTTCTCCTTGTACTGGGGATCTGCGGTGGGGGTGGTGTCTGAGAAACCTGCGGGGAACCTCTGAAGCTTTAGCTCCTGCATCATTCTGGCTATCATTCTATCATAGTGGTGGCTGCGCACATCCACGTCATCCTGGCAATCAGCCCAGAAGTCTTCCATGTGTGCGTGGTGGGGCTTTGAATCCCGGGGTAGTGCTGCTGCAATTCGGCCATGCGGATCAAAGTTTCTCCGTGCCAGATAAAATTCTTGCAAGTTATAACATTTTAGCTCATTGTCTGCCTCCTTCGCGGTGGCCAGACTGCAGGTGTAGTTCCCACAGGAGATTGGGAATGAGATGTTAGGGACCTTCTTGTGGGCCAAGAAGGCATGTAGTTCCATCATTTTCCGGCAGTATTCCAGCAGCACGATCTTGTCCCCATAATGCTTGGGCAACAAGTAGGGTTTCCAGGAGAAGCCGCTAACCCTAATGTATGTATGCTGCTAGAATTGGATATAGTAGTGCTCGTAACTACTAACCAACTTCATCACCTCAGTGGACAGGCGGTATCCAGCATCCCGGGTGGGCGTGAGAAGATGGTAGTAAACGAAGGAATCATTTACCCGGCAGAAACTGGGGAAGCTGGCCTCCCATTGGATCTGTGGGAAATGGTCCCACGGTGCCTTTTGTCCTGAGCCAATCCTGAGAATGCCATCTGTAAGCAGGCTATTGGAGTGGGGCCTCTGTTGGGCCAAAGCCCAGAAAACATAAGAAGTCATGTAGAACTTCTTCTTCTCGTTCAACTGCTGGAACTGGGAGTCGACATGATTGGAGATTATTGTTGCCCAGTCGAAGAACTCTCCCTTAGTGGAGATGCCGAGGAGGAAACAGTACATCCACTTTGAAAATTCTTGGGCAGAGGGTTGCCCAAATACCTGGGCCAATGCTATCATCCCCATCTGAATGCTCTCCTTGAATTCAGAGCAGGGGATATCTATCTTCATTCTCTTTGGGTCCCTCTTCGGGACCTTGAGCTAGTTGGTGTTTATGTACACCCGGGCAACGTCCTCCAATTGAGAAAATTGTTTTAAGGCATCAAACCTTGTGACCACCGTGGCCCTATCAAATTGTGGGATGCCCAGGCCTGCTTGGAAAGTGACTGGGTCTAGGGACACCAGTGGAGTGGGAAATCCCATGGGTTCTACGGCTGCGAGCATGACAGCCCAGACATAAGCATTGTAGTTGGTTGCCAATGCTAAGATAAGCCTCGGGGACTGCACGGAGTATGGGAAGCAAGCTTCCTAGAGGATTCTAGAACCCCCGACATTTATTGTGAGTTTGTCTCCAGCCTGCCACTGGATGTGCATTATCTTTACCAGGGCTTGCATTTCTGCCCAAGTTTCGACACTGGCGTCGGTCATTAGTTTCACCTTGCACTCAACCTTTGAGCCCACAATCTCATTGTCTTGCACAAATTTCATAGTGAGGGGCAGCTTTGCCAGGGCCTTCTCTATCTTTGACTTTGCTGCTGCCCTGGTCTCGGTTGTGGTTGGTAATTCTGGACTTCCAGGAGGAGATGATGCGGATGCTTTAGACATGGTTGGAAGATGAAGTCCGGTCCTGCGAGACAAAGCAACTGTCAGAATATTTTATCAAAATAAAATAATTAATCCAGGGTCCGGAGAACTTACCACCGCTCCGTTTGCTTTTCCTGAAAAGTTAGTTTTATGCAAAGATATCCGAAAAGCAAAATACATTGTAAACTTGGGATTTTCACCATATCTCCGCGTCTGGAAAATTTTATCACACTTGTCGAAGACATAGGATGAGTGGTGGTAAAGGGGCCCGAGGCCCAGAGAAATGATCGTTAGGAAGAATGTGAAGGTGGGTCCACGTGGACGCCACGTGTGTTGGCATTGAATAGATGTGATGGCACTGACGGCGGAGCCAACTGTTCAAACACGTGAAAAGGGAAAGCCACTTGGTTGGAAGTAATTGCGCGCATGGGAAATAAATGAGGCTCTGACAGCCTTGATGGAGGAGAGAGAAAACTGCTTGTTTGAAACCGGCTGAGAGTCGAGTTTCAAACAGGTGGTTTTCTGCCTCAAAGCAAGCTTAGAGGCAAAAACTAGAAGCAAAGGCGACTCAACCAACTTTTCAAGCCACCCGGAAGGATACACATAGAGCTGAAGGATATATACATGGAGAGGAGATATACAAGGGCTATCTACAGATATGTACATATATACATGAATATACACACAGGGTGACTCCCGCGGGAAAACCAGACAAGGCAGAAATGAATATATACAATTATTTACATTATGTACATGCTATTCACAAATAAGCAACCTCTGCACAGAAGGCGGACAACCTTCTGGCAGAGCCAACCCACCAACGGGCAGCAAAGACCAGGAGACAAAAGAATAGACGACAGAGAAATGACACGAATCAAAATAGACAAAAAGGGCCAAACACGGCAGAGAAACAAAGCACAACAGAAACAAAACCAGGCAAACCCAAGGAAAAAAATAGAAAATGGAAGCAAAACAGAGAGGAGGAAGGGCGGAACACTAACTTGAAAACGCAGAAGGTGGAGGAAGGGATTACCGAGAGAACTTTGCAACAGCTCGAATCATCAGGCTGTCAAGATCACCACCACAAAGCACTTGCATATGTCTGAGAACAACAGAAGGTGTTAAGCTTTTATTATCATAAATTATCTGTAAATGCTCTGCTAATCGCTTTGAAATCGCTCTATTTCTCTCTAAGTGCTTGATGGTTTTAATCGCGGTAAGTGTGAGAATGACAGTTAAGTCTATTTATACCCGCGGTAAAGGGTAATCCTCCTCCTTCCAGAGATTTTAGGTTAGGAGAAACCTCTAGACTTCGGGCCTGAGGATTCCTTACGATAATATTCCTAAGAACATCATAGCAAAGAATCCCAGAGTCCGAAATCCGACTTCCGACAAAAGACAATGTCCAGGATCAGAATCCCAGAGGAGAAAACCAAACCAAGGAAACAACACACACCGGGGAAGAAAACCCCAGAGAAAGAAAGCAAAAGGGAAATAAGGACAAGGAAAAGCCACAGCAAAAAGCAAAAAATAAAAGAAAAAAGGGGGACCCAACATTTTGCACACAAAATGTAGGGACGGGGATGCAGGGCATAACACATAGTTGTATCCAGATGGTCAATATTTGGGTGCACTATGGGTCTCTATCTATTCAATCTCTCTACTCCTTCCGCTATCAAGAGGTCATGGGGGTATTTAGGTAGTATGTGACCTGGATCATTCGACGCTCTTCCGGAAGATCAGAAAATACAAAAAGATGCAATGATGACAATTATTGGAACAGGGGCAGAAACTTGAGATATACTTTCTATCCATCATATCATATCTATCCAAAAAATAGAAAAAAGAAAATTTTCTATCATTACATCTTATCAGATCAATCCCAGAGATCACATTCCAAACTAACTTCCTTCTAACTAACACATGCATTACTCAAAAATTTTGTGCATGGTAGATTGCATTCATTTATTGCATAAGAAAAATCCTAAACTTGTGCACAGTAGATCATATAATCAATGCATCCATCATCAGTAACATCATAACTAACATAGGAATGCATTCATCATCATCATATAGTGATTCAATTTTTCAACAAATTAATGCTCATCTGACGCATTTTCTATGCCTAATTTGTTGAGGGGGCATAAATATGCCTACTCAATACCGGGGCAAGCTGGGGAAAAATCAAAGATTCTTTGACATACTGTGACAAGTCACATCACATCAAAGAGGGGCAAATATAGACACCCTAAAATGGACAGGCTTGCGACTTTACATTAAAAACACTAATTTTCATCTATTAATTAATGGTTTTTAAATCATTAATTAATCATCTATTTTTCTCTAAATTCATTCCTCAAATCATCTAATCCAATTCCAAAAATTAATTAAATAATTATTTTTATTTAATTAATTAAGCTTTAATTGATTAATTATCATTATTTAATTAATTAAATTCAATTTCCTATAGTTTAAATCCAAATATTTAAACTTACTAATTAAATTCTTCCAATTAAATTAATTTAATTTCATCAAATAAAGTAATTCTTAATTAAAAAGAATTCAATTATCTCACATGTTGAA
>MU227259.1:239778-259724 GCA_018584345.1 Thuja plicata | reverse complement strand
AGAGCTCATGTATCACTTTGATTAATGATGGTATATGTGGCTAGAGGATTGTTCACTTGTTCATATTTATTGCTAGTAATTGACACTTGTACAATGTATAAAACAAGTGGGATAATGCTGGGAAATAGGTGAACTATACAACTTACATACTAATGTTTATCATTGTTGTTAGAATTAATGGGAAGTGTGTACTGACAGGGGAGGGGTGAATCGGTACCTCTAAAACTTTTTGTATCCTTTAATCAATTAACCTTTGTAATCAATTGTATATCCATTCAATCTAATCTATATTATCTTGATGTGAGTTATATCAATTCATAACATTAACTTACATGTGAACATTCATAGAAACATTCATGAAAGTAATTGACACATAACACAAGATATGATATCACATAAAACTCCTATTAGGAAGTAAAAACTGTGGTGGGGATGACACCCACAAAATCTTCACTATCTGTAGATTGGAAGGGGCTGGTTAAGGCTTACAATTTTATCACTTCTGATGATCTACCCGGTTAAGAGTATCTATGGAGACCTGTTAAAGTCTACTCAGTTAAGAGCTTTAGCAACATTGTTAAGTGTGCACTCAGTTAAGAGATTTATAGTTGGACTGTTAAATCCACCTTCCTTGAAAGGATTTTTACACTTTGCTCCACTTGTTAGAATGATAGAAAATTACAAATTAACCTGGTAAATGCAATCTCCTATTTTTGATACATATCCATTGAAGTTTACATGAATGAGATTATCACCTAATGTGATTGAGTAATACCTCTGATTCTCGGTAGCCTCTGTTCTTGGTTCTTGCTAACCAAATTCACCTTTTACTGTTCTAGTTCTTGAAACTTTCAATCTGATCCATAGATGTGCTTGTAGGATTCATTCATCCTCTCCTCTATATTCACATCCTTGTATAATGAATTATTGCATCATCTATTTATAAGATGGATTGGCATCATCAAGTTTCACGAAAAACAATGTTAACTCTAAGATCAAGTTTACAACTTGTACCTTGATCTCCTAGTCTATGTGTTTTAAATCAGTTAGAATGATTAAAGAACTTACATTCATGTTTCTTGTGCCTAAAGAAATGGATTTAAAAACAAATCAATTTCCTATTAATAGAATAAGACTGCTTTATCTGACGTGGAAGTCAGATCCACTTTTTGCGGGCTGCAACTGATTCTCGATTCCTGACGGTCGATTATGCTTCTATAATCAGTTGACTGTCTTTTAGTTTTATTCTCTTGGTTTCTCTTTAACTGAATCTTCGGTTTTCAATTTATCTATCTCTTAGTTTGCACTTTATTTTGCACATCGGGTTCCTCTTTATCTTTCTACTTTGCAATTTTGGTGTACACACAAAGTTGTGTCATCAGTTCTCTTTGTACTTAGTCATTTTCGTGATCTCTTTGTATCTAATTTTTGGTTTTCTCTTTGTTTTGTCTTTCGGTGTATGCTTACTAAAAGTGTTGTTTGCATACTAATGAAAAATTAATGTCATCAATCTCCCCCTTTGACATTAGTATAAAAAACTGATATGTGCAAAATACTAACAAAATGTTAAGTATATACAACATATATAATCCTTATTCATTTAAGGACTCCCCTATGTATATGCCAGTATATCATTATTGTTGGTAGTATTGTATAGTGCCTGCCTATCTGTACATATCATTTTCCCCATATAAATATACATATACATATTTTCCATTTTCCATTTGCCCAAATGAATACATATCATTTTCCCCCTTTTTTGATATTAAGGGAAAAGGTCTATACCTTAGAGCTTATGAAAAATGTGGGAGTGTGAAGACTTCATGTCTTCCATAATTTTCTCCTATTATTCCTTTAAGATTTCAAGAGCCATATGCTCGAGTGTGATCTTGGAGTGCATGTCATAGATGTTGTCTACTACAGACATCTCAGGAGTTGCTATCAGTTGCCGTGCTGAATTGATGTGCTGTTGGAGCAGTGTGAGATTTGGTAGAAGTTGAGCTTGGAGCTCGGTAAATTCTTCCCTAAAGTGTGTCTCTACTTCCCACAGTTCTTGCCTTAACCTTTTTATCTCAATGATCTTTTCATAATGCAACTTAATTGCATTGTCTTCATCGGTGGTTAAGCTATTAGCACTGTTAGCTAGATCTGTATCTAACTTTGCTATGTTGTCACTATTCTCTTTACTAAACTTGTCTAATGTGCTCAGTTGTTGAATTAAGGTTATAGCTTCAATTATAATTGGATCCAATTCAGTAATGAATTATGATATCTTTACCTTATTGAATGCCACTTCTTGGCTGATGTTCTCAATGAGCTTCTACTGGTACTTCTGCTCTACTCTCTCCTCAATTTCCTTCTCTGCATCAATATTTTGAGTTGTTATTGCTTTGGTGAGAGTGGCTAATTGATCAAGAATTGGCTTGTTCTGATCAATATCAACATCGGGTACAATCTGGTGTAAGATGTCCCTAGTTATTTCCAGTACCATTGAATCTCGGTGTCATTTCTTCAATTTGTCCTGTAATTCCTTCCTTTGGCATATTTCACCGTATTATTGTAATGCTTCACAATAAAGTGTATTTGGGTCACATTTTGGTATTTCAATAAGTTCATCCAAGGTGACTTCCAACTTATTCTTCTCATTGCCAATTTCTCAGCTTTCTCAGTTGTGCTTGATGAAGTAACCTGATGTGATCCTTTTTGCTGCTGTGTATTGGTTTTAGCTTGTCGGGTGTCTATAGACATCTCCACATTCACCTTAAAATTATCAGTAGCACCTTTTTTAGTTTCCTCAGGAGTGCCATCTTTAGGTTTATCTCCTTCATTGATATCCTTAGCTTCCTAATTATTTGATTCTACATTATTCTCTCTTGTATCTGCATCTTCTTGTTTTGAATCTCCTCCTGTAACCTTATCAATATTAGTTACTGTTTGAGTGTCTCTTATGTATTTCTAATCATCAATGTTGTCTTTCTTTTCCTCTTCCCCTACATCCTTGGGAGTATCCTTTTCAGGTGGCTTGTCCTTTTCTTGTAGAATATTGATAGCTTGTATCAATATTGGCATGTTTCCTGGTATGTTCACCTGTGTAGTTTCAACTGTTGTGTCCTTTGCAACATTGACATATTCATCTTTATTAACTTCCTCTTCTGGGTCACCGGTAATGTCAATGATATTGTTATCCACAATGTTGTCATTTGTGGTATTTGGCCATGATTCATTTGCAACATCTACATTTCTATTTTTGGTTGTGTCATTTTCTTCCTTGTCTAACTCAACAGATGTGTCATCTTATGTATATTTTATTAAGACCTGTTCTTGAGTTTCCTTTTCAACATCTTGCTATTGTAGGTCTTTCTCAGGGCTTTCTTCCTCAGTAGGTCTATTTAGAATCTTACACCATTTCTTATGGCTATCCTATTGAAGTTCTATAAGCTTTCCTTTTATAAATTTATAGGCTCTCAACTTCGGTGAGAAATCCTTTTTGTGTTTCTCCATCATTTCATCTATTTCTTCCTTCTTGGATTTAGTAGGCATGAGAGTAACAAGTACTCTTTCTCTTATTTCCCTCTCATTCTTCAAAACAAATGTCCATCTAGAGTATAGTCTGTCTAATAGTTCCCTTGATATATTATTGCTTTCAAACTGAATTGATACATATTTAAAATTGTACATTTTTGCTATGATGGCATCTTCAACTTTATTTTGATCTTCTGGATCTAGTTTCAGCCATCTTCTTATCTTAGAATCTGTAATAGATCCTAAATTTGCAATAGATTTACAAATGTCATCAATAGATTCTAGAGCTTTTACCTTGACATTTTATGCCTCTATAGCTTCATCTTTCTCGGTATCTTCAATGTCTTCTCGAGTTCTGATGAGCTTCCTTCCTCTTTTGTTTTTCCCTCTCTTCGGTGTGGCAACTTTCCTCTTGTATGTTCTGATTTCTTCAAAGGTGAAGGAGTAGAATCATTTGATGTTTGACTTCTTTTTCTAGAAGCAACTGTGGTCCTTGGATTTTTAGTTGGTGGAGTTGGTGGTGAATCTAACTCTATAGCCTCTCAGTCATCCTTTTCTTTAGCTTCACTGATAGGTAGCTATTCTTTGGTTTCTTCTTCTTTTTAAGTTTCTTCCTCCTTCTTAGTTTCTTCCTCAATTGCCGATAGTATTTTCTTGAGGTTCTTTACCATTTTTCCCTTCTTCTCGATAGTTTTCTTAACAACCAGGCCAGATTTTATTCTTATCTTGGCCTCCTCATATGTTCCAAACTTGGGTTGTTTCTTATCCATTGGCTCATTAATCAAGACATCAATTTCCTTAGATGCAAGATCAATGTTTATCTCATACTCCAATGGTTGTAACCATGCTATCCTTGGTACAACAAGTTTGATATAAGTATGGTCTGTATCAACCATGAAGAATATTTCATCTTATACTTCTCAATGAGTTGTTCGGGGATCCTTACCCTCTTTTTCATTCGGTCTTTGAATACATTAAAGTATTCATCCATGACTGTTTCAAAATTTTCTCCTAGTGAGGCTATATGTTCACTGATCTACATGGTGATTGGTTTTGTGCTATCCCATTTCACATCTCCTACCGATGGGAATGATTCTTGAAAGTAGAAGAAAATACACATTATGAGTGAGCCAAACTTACATGTGTTTGACTTTGCACTCCTGATAGTCTTTAAATTATCTTTTTACTGATTTAGTAGTAGTTCAAATAAATCCAACTGTGTTCCTTTCTTCACAATCTTATACGTTGTGTCCACTGCATCGGATGTAATGCTGTTCAATCTTCTAGCTTGGAAGAATTTGTAGCCTAGAACACATGCACCAAATTTCATCTCATCATCAGTTATGGTGGAAAGTTTCAATCCTCTACCATCCCATTTGGCTTCTGTCATCTTCTCAGTCTTAGCCTTGGGTGGATGCTTAAGTGATTTAACCTTCTCGGTTATAGGGTAACCGGTGACCACATGGATAAAATCTTGGGTTATCATCTTTGGTTCATCCAACCAAAGCTTATGATTGTGCATTCAGCTTAGTACTAACCGAATCCACTCAGTTTTGAAGACATTCAAGAATATTAGGGCATTGGTGAGCCCTTTTACTTCTATATGCTTATGTTCATCTTTCAGTGTTCCATCTTTGTTGCATAGCTTCTTATAAGCTTCTTCAACCTCTGAATCTCCTATCTCTACAATCTTGTAGTGTATAGAATATCGAACATCTTCCATAAGCAAAACCCTAGCTGGTACTCATGAGAATGCTCCAGCATCATCACGTTGTGAGGAAACCTCAGGGTGAATCTTATAGTTTGGTTCCTCACATGCCTAATTCTTAATGAGCTTGAACTCATTGTTCTTTGTGTTCTTTGATTTCATAGTTCTTGATGTCGAGGCCATTTTTCAATTTTAGGGCTTTCTGTGAAATGCGTGAAACTGAGTTATCAGTTCTGTAGAACTTACTTTTTATGGTTGCAATGATTTCTGATATGCGTGGAGTGCTCTATGTCAAGTTGTGGTCACTTTGTTATCCTTTCATTCTCTGCTCATAAAAATTGCTCTTCGTCACTCTACTCTGGTTGTGGTGAACAATGAGACCAACTAGTTGCCTTTTTATAGTTGTTTGACCTAAATGTGTGTCATTAATGCTTACCAACTCCTCGGTGTGTGAAGATAGAGTTCGTCAGTTAAGACTTCAAACTTTTCTTCGGTGACAACATGATGTTTTGGTTGGTCATTATACCTCTTGCCTTTACTAGCAGGTTTCAGTATTGCAAACCACTTATTCACTTTTATTGGTTACCAATGAGGCTCAGTTTATACTAGCAACTTTTCTTTTAACCAATGCTTCTCAATAAGTGTAGGTAGTCTCAGCTTTGAGTGTGTACCGATGGATTTTGATATATATGCCCAATAGCATATTTATCATAGATTTTAACAAGTAATACCATGATGCATCTTTATTATTCTAATTTGGAATGTAATCAATATATTATGGAACTGATGTAAAATAATAACTTGGGTAATGTAGTTCCATACTTACTTGTTCTACTTAGGTGGGGGTGGTGATGTCACCAGATCCATTGGATGGGGTGTCACCATTTGCATTTCTCTATCCAGCTTCATCATTGTGTGAAGCTTTTCTCCACATTTTGTCTCTTGCCCTTCGGATGTCTTCAATGGTGTTTCCATTGGGATATGTGCTGTTTTCTATCATTCGGTCTCTAAAGTCTTTCTTGAGATGACCAACTTTATGACAGTGTAAACATGCCATTCTGGGGTTAGTCCAACCTCTATACTTTCTCTTCCACTATCTCCTATAGTTTGTAGCAATGTGACCATATCTTCCACATGTTGTACAATTTGTCCAAGTGTTGTAATCCAATACATACTAGTTACTGACTCTCCTTGGTTGATAGGGAGTTTCTTGACCTTTAGGCTTCCATGCTTGGCTTTTCTTTTTCCAGCATTCAAGAGTTGTGTGCCCATTTATTTTGCAAGTAGGACAGTATTTGTCCATTTAGGTTTCCTTCTTTGTTTGTTTTATCTCAAACTTACATTCATATGCATTATGTCCTTTCTTGTTAAATTTATAACAAAGTCCTATGAATGAAGATGTAGATTTAGGAATACCTTTCATTTTGCCTCTGCATACATTTGATGTATGGCCTTGCTTTCCATAGTGATTGCATGTAAGCTTTCTTGGTCTTGAATTTATATAGACATTCTTTAGATCAGTTTGATTTGATGATTCTCCATTCTTGGTAAAACCTAGACTGATATTGTTGTTGACTCTTCATTTTCCTTCAAGAAAATCATCCATTATTTTATTGCTTTCTTTAGATTTCTTGATAATTTCATTATGCTAATTCTAAATTCTTATTTCATGTTTCAACTTTTCATTCTCATCCCTTAGTTCACCGATATCTTCTATTCTTTTAACGAGTTCAACATTTATTCTTTTTGCCTCTTGACTCATAAGAATAATCTGATTTGTAATCTCATGGTGATGCTCTACAAGTCTTTGTGTCTCAGACTCTTTTTCTTTTAGCTTTTCTATAATCTTTCTTCTATCATCAATATCTAGTGTTCTTTCTGTCTCAGCTTATCTAGCATGGTTCATGACATCAATCATCCTTACCATCTGTGTCTCTTGACCAATTTGTAGATATTTAACTTGTCCATCCAGATGTAGATTGATTTTAGTTAGGCTTGTGATGCTTTCTTTTGATGTATCTGATGATTTTCTTGTAGTTGATCCTGAAGACTCAAAGAAATATGGTATCTCTTCCTCATGATAATTTGTCTCATTACAACGAGATGCCATAATATTTCTTTCATCTAACAATTGTCTCATGTTGATTCTGGCTTCTTTATATTATTCATAGAACATCTGAATTTCTAGCTTCTTATTCTCAATATTCTTATCAAGTCTGTACTTCTCCATTGTATGATCTTTTCTCTTAATTCTTTAAGCTTTTCCAAAGAAGAGACTTAGCTCTGATACCAATTGTTGGAATTAATGGGAAGTGTGTACTGAGAGGGGAGGGGTGAATCAGTATCTCTAAAACTTTTTGTATCCTTTAATCAATTAACCTTTGTAATCAATTGTATATCCATTCAATCTGATCCATATTATCTTGATGAGAGTTATATCAATTCATAACATTAACATACATGTGAACATTCATGAAAGTAATTGACACATAACACAAGATATGATATTGCAGAAAACTTTTGTTAGGGAGTAAAAACTGCGGTGGGGATGACACCCACAAAATCTTCACTATCTGCAGAATGGAAGGGGCTGATTAAGGCTTACAATTTGATCACTTCTGATGATCTACCCGGTTAAGAGTATCTGTAGAGACCTATTAAAGTTTACTCAGTTAAGAGCTTTAGCAACACTATTAAGTGTGCACTTGGTTAAGAGATTTGTAGTTGGATTGTTAAATCCACCTTCCTTGAAAGGATTTTTACACTTTGCTCCAATTATTAGAATGATAGAAAATTAAAAGTTGACCTGGTAAATGTAATCTCCTATTGATAATATAGATCCATTTAATTTTACATGAATGAGATTATCACCTAATGTGATTGAGTAATACCTCTGATTCTCGGTAGCCTCTATTCTTGGTTCTTGCTAACCAAATTCACCTTTTGTTGTTCTGGTTCTTGAAAACTTCAATCTAATCCATGGATGTGCTTGTAGGATTCATTCATCCTCTCCTCTATATTCACATCCTTGTATAATGAATTATTGCATCATCTATTTATAAGATGGATTGACTTCATCAAGTTTCATGAAAAACAATGTTAACTCTAAGATCAGGTTTATAACTTGTACCTTAATCTCCTAGTCTATGTGTTTTAAATCATTTAGACTGATTAAAGCAATTACATTCATGTTTCTTGTCCCTAAATAAATGGATTTAAAAACAAATCAATATCCAATAAATAGAATAAGACTACTTTATTTGATGTGGAAGTCAGATCGACTTTTTGTGGGATACAACTGATTCTCAGTTGCTGACAGTCGGTTTTGCTTTTGTAATCAGTTGACTGTCTTTCGGTTTTATTCTCCCAGTTTATCTTTAACCGACTCTTCAGTTTGCACTATATCTGTCTCTCATTTTGCACTTTATTCTGCACATCAGGTTACTCTTTATCTTTCCACTTGGCAATTTTGGTGTACACACAAAGTTGTGTCGTCGGTTCTCTTTGTACTTAGTCATTTTGGTGATCTCTTTGTATCTGATTTTTGGTTTTCTCTTTGTTCTATCTTTCAGTGTATGCTTACCGAAAGTTTTGTTTGCATACTAATGGAAAATTGATGTCATCAATTGTAATATTTTATTTATTATGTATGTTGCACCTAGGATAACCTAGATAGATGTTCAATACATAAATATTCATTTATAATATTCTTGGGGCCACTTGATGAGTTCTATTATAAAATTGTAATAATATAATTGTTGTAAATATTTAATATTAGTGAAATAAAATTAAATAGAGTACTCAATATTAATGTGGGATCAATGGGTTAGGTAGAGCGTGTGGTAAAATGTGTGTTAAATATCTACAACTAAACACTTCAATAAACCATTATATCAAGGGGTTAGTGAAAACATAAGATTCAAAGCATTACCATAAAAACCATTAAAACTGGCTTATTGCTTCCTAGTTGAAACAAGTTTCATTAAATGCTTAATAATTTAGAGTCTAGCGATAATTTCTTGGATTTAGGATTTATTAAGACCAAATATTTGAGAAAAGGGGGCTATGGGTTTGCTAGACTAATTTTAGGTGATTACATTTGCCCCTCTTTGACTAATGTGTGATTGATCTAGAAACACATTGGGTCAAAGAACATTTGAAGCTTGATTGAATCTAGAAATAGATTGATGTAAAGTGATGAAACTATCCTGCAAAGCAAAATCAATTCCAAACTTGATTTAACAAAGATCGATTGAAGAGTTGAAGATATTAGCTCTGGAATTGATTGAGCGAAGACTGATAGAGAGATCTGAGTATATCAGCTCTGGGCTTGATTGAGTGAAGAATGATAGAAGAGTCCAAGCATTTAGCTTGATGTGAAGCAATGAAACTAAATGTCTATCCTCCAAGAATATTTCCTAATTTAAGATTAAGTTTGAATGAAAAACCAACCTGATGTGGTGCGATGAGACTGATTGCCATTCAATTGATTGATTGGGATAATCGACTTGATATGGGTTCTGATGAAGCCAATTACTAGATTGAGGGGAGTTCTCATATTGATATGGTGCGATGAACCTGATATGCCCCCGGAGCTTTAGATTTTTATGTGTAGTGATGAGAATCACTTGATTGGATCTTGATTTGAGTCAGGGCCTGATGCCCCTAGATTGAACTTGTTGATGTGAATCAAATTGTCGATGTAGTGGTACTACCCCCCTCAGGAATGAAATCAAAAGGAGGGGAGACACAAGCCTGATAGATAAAAAAGAATTGAGAAATTTGAGATGCAAGCCTGTTTGAGGTTTGGTTGACCAAGTTTGACCAAGATTGACTTAAGTTTACTTTTTTTGAATTAAGGAGGGAAATGCGCAAGAAATTTGATCAAGAGGAATCTAAGATCAAAATCCTTTGAGAGAGAGTCAACGATCAACTACATTTGTTAAAATAGGTTAAATTGTGTTTTTGAGGATCAAAACATCATTGGATTTTGATTTTGGTCCCGAAAATGGATTCAGAGTAGGCCGATTAGCCAAGGGTGCAATTTTTGTGTCCATAGGATGACTTTGAAAAATTAGGTCAAATCTCTATATAGGGCCCAGAGGGGTCATTTTCAAATCATTTTCACCATCCACATTTTTAGTTTTAGAGAAACTTCTTTGAGTGAGAATGGTCGTCCCCATGTCAACTCATCGATTCAAGTGCATGCAGAGGCATGGATGACCTAGAGATTATGCACCACCTGTAAGTTGTCAATAAACTTCATCCTTGTATGCAAATTTTTCCTGTTTTGGTCAAATTTTTCATCTTTTTGCACATTTTTATCAACCATCCACAGTTTGTTGTACGGTCATGTGAAAGGGCTCGTATAAAAATCTGCTAAAAATTCCTTTGTCATATGATGAAATTAGTTTTGTGACACAAGACAAACCCACCTATCACAAGACAACATTCTTGATTGCCCCTTTTATTGCATCATACCATTTCAATTGTTGCATCACAATGCTTTTTCATCTGGCCTTTAATCCTCTATCGTATGAACCTTGGGGCTAGTTTGGTCCTGTCTTCATTTTGTCGTATGGGAATAGAGGCATTTTTATCATGATTTTGTCATCTAGTTGCGTGTTCGCCTTTCTTAGTAGCCTGTTTGTGAGCTTTTTTTATTACGTTGTAGTGATTTCATGTTGATTTGATGCCAATACTGATGACATTAATTTGTCATTAGTATTCAAATAACACTTTTGGTAAGATTACACCGAAAGATAGTAAAGGGAAAACTGAAGATCAGATTGGCAGATCACCAAAAATGACTAAGTACAAAGAGAACAGATGACACAAGGTAGTGTGTAAACCGAAAACCACAATGTAGAGAGTTAAAGTGGAACCTGATAGAGGAACCTAAAATGCAAGTTACAGTGCAGACCGATGAAACAAATTTAGTGGAACTGATAGTGAAAACCAAAGGATAGTCAAGTATGACCAAAAGATAGAACCGAAAGTCAGTTGCAACCAGCAAAAAGTGGATCTAACTTCCACGTCAGATAAAGCAAGGGTATTATATTTATAGGATATTTAATTATTTTTAAATCCATTTCTTTAGGGACAAGAAACATTAATGTAAGTGTTTTAATCAGTCTAACTGATTTAAAACACATAGACTAGGAGATCTAGGTGCAAGTTGTAAACCTAATCTTAGAGTTAACATTGTTTTTATCATCAACTCGATGAAATCAATCCATCTATAAATAGATGATGTAATCAATAATTAGAATGTGTGTGGAAGAGAGAGGAGAACATAAAAAGCACATCAATGGATTAAATTGAGAGTTTCAAGAACTAGAGCAGAAAAAGAAGAATCTAGTTAGTTGAACCAAGAATAAAGGACACCGATAATCAAAGGTAATATTCAATCACAGTTAAGGTGATATTATTTTGTATGTGAACTACATAGGATCTGTATCAGCAATAGGATATTGCACTTACCAGGTCAATTTGTAATTTTCTGTCATTCTAACAAGTGAAGCAAAATGTAAGAAATCCTTCTTGTAAGGTGGATTTAATAGTCCTTTATCAAATCTCTTAACCGAGTGCACACTTAACAGTGTTGCTAAAAGCTCCTAATAGAGTAGACTTTAACAGGTCTCCACTGATACTCCTAATAGGGTAGATCATCAGAAGTGATCAAAATTGTAAAGCCTTAACCGGATCCTTCCATTCTGCAGATAGTGAAGTTTTGTGGGTGCCATCCCCACCGTAGTTTTTACTTGCTAATAGGAGTTTTCTACGATATCATATCTTGTGTTATGTGTCAATTATATTCATGAATCTTTCTATGAATGATTCACATGTGTATTAATGTTATGAATTGATATAACTCTTACAACGATAATGTAGATAAGATTGAATGGATATGCAATTGATTACTAAGGTTAATTGATTAAAGAACATGAAAAAGTTTTAGAGGTACTGATTCACCCCTCCCCTCTCAGTACTACTTCCCATTAAACCCAACAATTGGTATCAGAGCTAAGTCTCTTCTTGAAAAATCTTAAAGGCTTAAGAGAAAAGATCATACAATGGAGAAGTACAAACTTCATAAGAATATTGAGAATAAAAACCTTGAGATAAATATGTTCTATGAACAGTATAAAGAAGGTAGAAGCAAGATGAAAGAACTGTTGGATGAGAGGAAAGGAATGGAAACTTGAAGAAATGAATAATATTATCAAGAAGAAGAGATTCCATATTTCTTTGAATCTTCAGGATCAAATACAAGAAAAGCATCAGATACATCAGAAGAGAACGTCACAAATCTAAAGGAGATCAATCAACATCTGGCAGAGAAAATAAAGATGCTACAAATTGGTCAAGAGACCTAGATGGTTAGAATGATTGATGTGCCGAGTTCTGCTAGACAAGCTAAAATAGAAAGAACACTAGCTACTGATGACAGGAGAAAGATTATAGAGAAACTACAAGAAAAGGAGTTAGAAATACAAAGGCATGCATAGCATCACCATGAGCTCACAAATCAAATTATTCTCATGAGTCAAGAAGCAAACATAGTGAATGTTGAACTCATTGAGAGAATACATATTATCAGTGAAATAAGAGAAGAGAATGAAAAACTAAAGCATGAGGTTAGAATTCAGCAACAACATAATGAAGTTATCAGAAAGGCTGAAGAGAGCAATAAAAGAATGGATGATTTTCTGGAAGGACAATGAAGAGTCAACAACAACAACGGTCTAGGCTTTACTGAAAATGGAGAATCATCAAATCAATCCAATCTAAAGAATTTTTATGAAAATCCAAGACAAAGAAAGCTTACATGCAAACACTGTGGAAAGAAAGGTCATGCAACAAATATGTGCAGAGGCAAAATGAAAGGTATTCCTAAATCTACACCTTCATTCATAGGATTCTGTTATAAATGTAACAAGAAAGGACATAAGGCATATGAATGTAAGTCTAAGATATAACAACCAAGGAAGGAAACCTACATGGAAAAATACTGTCCTACTTGCAAGATGAATGGGCACACAAGTATTGAATGCTAGAAAAAGAAAAAGTAGACATGGAAGCCAAAAGGTCAAGACACTCTATATCAACCGAAGCATGTCAGTAACCAATATGTATGGGACTACAATACTTGGAAAAATTGCACAACATGTGGAAGGTATGGTCACATTGCTGCAAACTGTATGAGACTATGGACTAGAAATTCTAGAGGATGGACTAACCCTGGAATGGCATGCTTATACTGTCATAAAGTTGGTCATCTCAAAAAGGACTGTAGAGACTAGGTGATAGAGACAAGCACATACCCCAATGTAAACACCATTGAAGATCTCTGGAGGGCTAGAGACAAGATGTGGAGAAAAGCTTCAAGAAATGATGAAGCTGTAACGAGCAATGCAAATGGTGACACCCCATCCAATGGATCTGGTGACATCACCAACCCTACCTAAGTAGAACAAGTAAGTATGGAACTGCATTAAACCTAAGCTATTACTTTACATCAGTTCCATAATATGATTATATAATTCCAAAACAACATAAGATAGATGCATCATGGTTATACTTGCTGAAAAATGTGAAAACTATGTCTTTGGGCATATATACTGAAACCCGTCGGTATATACGTAAAGGAAATACTGCGTATATTTATCGAGAGATGTCGCTTACAAACAAAATTTTTTAATACTGACCAAGACTCATTGGTAAACAAGCACATGAACAAGATTTCTGTGTTACCAAAACCTATCGGTAGAGTCTAAGTCAACTTTGACTGCTCAGAAACATTGTAAGAATGACCGATGGTAATAAAGTATCCACTGGTGAGCTCAATCTTCAAACACTGACGAGTTGGTGAGCATTAATTACACACATTTTAGGGAAATAGCTATAAATAGGGCATCAAAGTGACTCATTTGTCATGACACCCAGAGTAGAGTGAGCAAAGGCAATTTTGAGAAAAAAGGAACAAAGTTGTAGAGCAATCACGACTCGACCACCAAGCACTCCAAAATAGTTTAGCATTCTGTGCAAACACAACAGTAAGTTCTAATAGACCAATAACTCCATTCTTTATGCATTTATGAAGAAGCCCTAAATTTTTGGAAATGGCATCAACATCACGATCCATAAAATCTAAGAAGGCTAAGAAGGATGAATTTGAACTCATCAAAAACAATGCATGTGAAGAACCCAAATATAAGATTCATCCAGAGGTTGCCTCACAGCTTGATGACACTGGTGTGTTCTCACACATACTAGCGAGGGTTTTTTCTAGTTGAGGACGTTCAATCCTTCATACACTGCAAGATTGTAGAAATTAGAATGACAAAGATGGAAGAAGCTTACCAGAAGCTTTGTAATGAAGATAGAAAACTTAAGGATGAACATAAACACATTGAGGTAAAATGGCTTACCTATACCCTAAAGTTTTTGAAGGTCTTTAAAACTATCTGGATTCAGTTAGTGCTAAGTAGAATGCACAATAACAAGTTATGGATGGATGAACCAAAGGAAATCACCCGAGATGTCATCCATGTGGTCACCAATTACCCCATAACCAATAAAGTAAAAGTGCTCAAGCATCCACTGAAGGCTGAGACCAAAAAGATGGCTGGAGCCAAATGGGATGGATGTGGACTGAAAGTGACAACCATAGTCGATGATGAAATTAAGTTTGGTGCATGTGTGCTAGATTACAAATTCTTCTAGGCTAGCAGATTAAATAGTATTTCTTAAGGTGCTATGGATACAACTTACAAAATCATGAAGAAAGGAAGACAGCTAGACTTGTCTGAACTACTACTGAATCAGTTGAAAGAAAATCTCAAAATAATCAGAAATGCAAATTCAAACACCTGTAAGTTTGGCTCATTAATAATGTGCATTTTATTTTATTTTCAAGAAAATTTCCCATTTGTTGGAGATGTAAAATGGGATAGCACCAAGCCGGTAATAGCGCAAATCAATGAGCACATAGATTCTCTAGGAGATAATTTTGAAACTGTCATGGATGAATACATTAATGTATTCAAAGACCAAATGCAAAAGAGGGTAAGGATACCTGAGCAACTCATCAAAAAATTTAAGGATGAGATATGCTTCATGGTTGACATAGATCATACTTATATCAAACCTGTAATAGCAAGAATAGCATGGTTTCAACCACTAGAATATGAGATCAACATTGATCTTGCAACAAAGGCAATTGATGCCTTGATCAATGAGCCACTGGACAAAAAGCAACCAAGGTTTGGAACATATGAGGAGGCCAAGAAAAGAATCAAATCAGGCCCAGTAGTCAAAAAGATAGTCAAAAAGAAGGAAAAAATGGTAAAGAATCTCACAAAGATTCTATCTGTAGAAGAGCAAGAAACTGAGCAAGATGAAGAGATAGATCAAGAGGAGGAAATCGAAGAACAAGTGTCTGTCAATAAAGATGAAGAATAGATTGACTCAGAGGAAATAGAGTCAGAATCACCACCTCCTCCACCATCAAAGAGACCAAGAACTATAGATGCTTCAAGGACTAGAAGAAAAACATCAAAAGAATCTACTCCTTCACCCCTTAAGAAAGGAAAAGTTAGGACATATAAGAGAAGAGCACCTGCAGCAAAGAGAGGACAAAATAAGAAGGATAGAAAATTCATCAGAACAAGAGAGGATATAGAGGATACCGAGAGAGATGAATCCTTAGAGGAAGAAATTGTCAAGGTAAAGGAACCTGACACCATTGATGACATTTGTGTATACATTACAAATTATGGATCTATTACTGATCCACATATTAGAAAAATGGCGAAAAAAAATTAGGAAGATCAAAATAAAATTGAAGAAGCTATGATAGCTAAGATGTATAACTTCAAATATGTAACCATACAATTTGAAGGAATTTATGTACCATGGGAACTATTGGATAGATTATCCACCCGTCGAACATTTGCTTTGGCAAATGAGAAAGAAATTAGAGAGAGAGTACTTGTCTCTCTAATGCCACTTGAGTCAACAAAGGAAGAAATACATGAAATGATGGAGAAACACAAGAAAGAGTTCTCACCAAAGCTACGGGCTTACAAATTTCTTGAAGGCAAGTTAATTGAACTTGAAAAGGATAGTCGTAATAAATGGTGCAAGATCATGAATAGGCCCGTTGAGAAAGACAGTCCTGACAAAGACCTTCAAAAACAAGATGTTGATAAGGAAAACAAAGATGATACATCCATTGAGATGGATAAAGAGAAAGATGACACAATAGGGAATACAAATGCAGATATGGTAGATGGAATATGGGATGATACCACAAATGAAAATGTTGTGGATACCAATGTCATCGACATTACCGATGACCCAACAAATGAAATCAATAAGGATGAAGATGTCACTGTTGTAAAAGATCCAACCGATGAACATGACACAACAATTGATGGAGCACAAGTGATCATTCTAGGAAAACTACCAATATTGATACAAGTTATCAATATCATGCAAGAATAAAGTAAATCACCCAAAAAGGAAACTCCAAAGGATGCAGGAGAAGAAGTAAATAAAGATAACACCGATGATCAATAAAACATCAAAGATAATCAGAATGTAACCGAAACTAGAAAGGTTACAGAAGGAGATAAGGACCAAGATGTGAATACTCAATAGAAGAATGAGAACACCAAGGAAGATGATGCAAAGGACTCAAATGAAGGAGACAAACTAAAATATGGAACTCCTAAGAAAATAAACAAAGGTTCTACCAATGATTCTAAGGTGAATGTAGAGACGTCTACAGACACCTGATGAGCTAAAACCGATGCAAAGAAGCAAAAATATGCACAATAAGTTACATCATCAAGCACAACTGAAAAGGCTAAAAAGTTAGGAATGGTGCTCCACTCCACTGAATCACAAAAGAAGAATAAGAAGACAAAGAAGAACAAGTTGGAGGTTACACTTGATGAAATCATTGAAATACCAAAGTTTGACACCACTACACTTGACATGGATGCACTCTAAGAATATGGAGAGATATGCCAAAGGAAGGCATTACAAGAAAAGCTGAAGAAACAACATAAGGAGTCAATGGTACTAGAAATAACATGGGACATTCTACACCAGATTGTACCCGATGTTGATATTGATCAAAGCTATCCCATAATTGATCAACTAGCTATCCTCATTGATGACATCACAACTCAAAATGTTGATGCTGAGAAAGTAATTGAGGAGAGGCCAAAGATGAAGTATCAACAAAAGATTCTAGAGAACATCAGCCAAGAAGTGGCCGAAAATAAAGTAAGGCTGTCAGAATTCATATCATAATTAAATCCCATTATATCTGAAGCTATAACCTTAATCCAAAAGATAAGCACAATTGAAAAGTTCACTCAAGAAAATAGTGACAACATAGCTAAGCTGGATACAGATCTAGCAAACAGTGCTAGTAGCCTAACAACTAAAGGAGAAAATGCAGTCAAACTGCATTATGAAAAGATCATAGAGGTAAAATGGTCAAGGCAAGAGCTGTGGGAAGCAAAGACATGATTCAGAGAAGAAGTAACTGAGCTACAAGCTCAACTTCTACCAAATCTAACACTACTACTACAACATATCAGTTCTTCAAGGCAACTGATAGCAACTCTCGAGATGTCTATAGCAGACAACATCTATGATATGTATGCCAAGATAACACTTGAGAAAATGACTATAGAAAACCTAAAGGAGAAATGGGAGAAAATGATGGAAGACATGAAGTCTTCTCATTCACACATTTTTGATAAGCTCTAAGGTAATTGACCTTTGCCCTTAATGTTAAATAAAGGGGGAAATGATGCTTGTACAAAATATCATTGAAAATGTTATGTACATTTAGTCAGAATGGGAAAAAGGTAGACATGTATATGTACATTCATAAAGGGACAGTGATATGAAGAAGGAAAATATATCTTATGTGCAGATATACCAGCATATACATAGGGGGAGTCATTATATGACTAAGGATTATATATGTTGTATATACTTAACATTTTGTTAGTATTTTGCACATATTAGTTTTTGATACTAATGTAAAAGGGGGAGATTGATGACATTAATTTGTCATTATTATTCAAACAACACTTTCGGTTAGATTACACCGAAAGACAGTAAAGGGCAAACCAAAGATCAGATTGGCAGATCACCAAAAATGACTAAGTACAAAGAGAACCAATGACACAAGGTAGTGTGTAGACCGAAAACCACAATACAAAGAGTTAAAGTGGAACCTGACAGAGGAAACCAAAATGCAAGTTACAGTGCAGACCGATGAAATAGATTCAGTGCAACCAACAGTGAAAATCAAAGGATAGTCAAGCATGACCAAAAGACAGAACTGAAAGTCAGTTGCAGCCCGCAAAAGTGGATCTAACTTCCACATCATATAAAGCAAGGGTATTCTATTTATAGGATATTTAATTTTTTTTAAATCCATTTCTTTAGGGACAAGAAACATTAATTTAATTATTTTAATCAGTCTAACTGATTTAAAACACATAGACTAGGAGATCTAGGTGCAAGTTGTAAACCTAATCTTAGAGTTAACATTGTTTTTATCATCAACTCGATGAAATCAATCCATCTATAAAGAGATGATGTATTCATTCATTAGAATGTGTGTGGAAGAGAGAGGAGAATAGAAAAAGCACATCTATGGATTGAATTGAGAGTTTCAAGAACTAGAGAAGAAAAAGAAGAATCTAGTTCGCTGAACCAAGAACAGAGGAAACCAATAATCAGAGGTAATATTCAATCACAGTTAAGGTGATATTATTTTGTATGTGAATTACATAGGATCTGTATCAGCAATAAGAGATTTCACTTACCAGGTCAATTTGTAATTTGCTTTCATTCTAACAAGTGAAGCAAAGTGTAAGAAATCCTTCTTGTAAGGCGGATTTAATAGTCCTTTATCAAATCTCTTAACCGAGTGCACACTTAACAATGTTGCTAAAATATCTTAACATAGTAGACTTTAATAGGTCTCCACTGATACTCCTAATAGGGTAGATCATCAGAAGTGATCAAAATTGTAAAGCCTTAATCGGCTCCTTCCATTCTGCAGATAGTGAAATTTTGTGGGTGCCATCCCCACCGCAATTTTTACTTGCTAACATGAGTTTTCTGTGATATCATATCTTGTGTTATGTGTCAATTATATTCATGAATGTTTCTATGAATGATTCACATGTGTATTAATGTTATGAATTGATATAACTCTCACAAAGATAGTGTAGATCAGATTGAATGGATATGCAATTGATTACTAAGGTTAATTGATTAAAGAATACAAAAAAGTTTTAGAGGTACTGATTCACCCATCCCCTCTCAGTACTACTTCCCATTAAAACCAACAGATACTGATGTTGTTTCCATTGTTTATCTTTATGCAGGTACAATTGCCTGATATTCAATTTAGTTCTACCTATCCTTCCACCATGCAGCTAGTTCATGACTTGTCAGATGATCGAAGGGCACATGTCCAAGCATGTGGTCTTGCCTAGTTACTTCAGATGCTTGATATTTTGGTGAACCGTGGGATGTTGACCGTGTATGCACCCTAAAATGGTCGCCTAGACTATGGGCCCCATTTATCATTTTATCATTTTATCAAATTTCCTGAATCAATGCTTTGGAATATTTTCAATTCAAATCAATTTCCTTGATCAAATTGTAA
>MU227259.1:213879-232728 GCA_018584345.1 Thuja plicata | reverse complement strand
ATATATACATGATGATCCTTTTTGGTGCTCGATATGTTATCTTGTCTATATATCTTATCATATCTCTTATTTTTGTATGATCTTTCGATGTTATATAATTTCTATAGCTTAGATCATGTATGTATGATAATAGCTTAGCTCCATAAATGATAGATGTAGGTCATGTACTCTTTTTTTATCTTGCACTAAATATATGTCGTGATCTTGTTCTTGTTACTGACCATGTGTGCATAGATAGATAACCTTAAGGAGATGAAATGCAGTTGATTGCATCAACAAAGGATTAAAGGAAGCAACTGGTTAAAGGAATAGCTTTGTGTTTTGATTATCTGATGGAGTGTGTTATGAGTCTATCATGCAATCCTAGGGAGAAATGCAACCTACAACACGAGTCAAGTCACTGATTTCCTTTGTCACTATATTTTCATCATTTGGACAGTGTGGAACACCAGAGTCAATACAATCCTTACTGGCACCAGTGGAACCATAAGGATATGAATATGACTCTTCATCAGATAGATGTGAGAAACTAATGTAAGTATCTAGGCACAAGAGCTGAGATGACCTAAACACTATTTTTAGTTGATATAACAATAGTACACCAGTATCGAGGCATTCACAACCAAGATAACCATGAGTGCATTGTTGTTGAAACAATAAGAATAAAAGACAAGAAGATATGACCAAACTCACCTTATGGTTCAAGAGAGTAGGATCGAGGGATGTGTGGCTAATCCACCTAAATGTGAAAGATCTTACCACATAAACCCTACTGTCTTGACATAAGGATCATTGGGACTACACCAACAAGAAGAAATCAAAGAAAACATAGAAAATCATTGATAATAGACAATATACAAGAAAATTGTCAGCAATCATTAAGTCTATTTATCTTATTGATGTGGGTGTTGAGAAACACCATCGTGTTTATTGTTGTGTGTTATTAAGCGTATGTTATCTGATGTTGTGTTGAACAACACTGGTTTGTCTAAAATAGAGTGTTGAGAAACACTGGTCATTAAGGTGTTGAGAAACACGTCAGTGGAAAACTGTCCAGAGAAGGAGACCAATTGTGAGGACTTCACAGGTTGACTGACATGATGTTGAAAAATAGGAGGCCTATACAAGGTCTACAGGTGGCTTCAATCAGTGAAGCAAGGACTGGATTAATGTGATAGCTCAGAAAAGCACGAAGGTCATCCCATAGATGAGATGAGCCAAGCTAGGCGTTGATAGATGGAGCCTTGAGTTACAATTGACGCCTGTTGCTAGGTTTTCACCACTTGGCATAGATTCTATTTTTTCTACCAGGGCCCCTGTTTCTAGGTTTTCACCAAGACACTTTTTCTTGATTTTTCAATATTTTTTGTATTTTTGTATTTTTATTAATTTTTTTTCTTTTTTGATTTTTTTGATTGACTCGTCAAGGTGCCTGTTTTCTAGGTTTTCACCAAGACAATCTTTTTTTTTTCAGGACTTTTTCCAAATGTTTTTGATCTTTTTAGCTTTTTTCTATTTTTGATATCTTTTTCAGGATCATATATATGTACATGTTTCTGACCAGTGATAATTCTCAAGCGTAGAACTTATTCAGGTGGAGAGTATTGACAAGATCAGTAAAATTATCCCCCTCTAGAGTTAACAGTTGATAGGCCCTAGAGCCAAATGGCACAGTGATCACATAGGGACCCAACTAGTTGGGTTCAAACTTTCCCTTTTTTTCACGATATTGTTGATTCTTTGGATTTTCTTTTAGTACAAGATGTCCAACCTAGAATTCTCTATGTCTCACTTTCTTGTTATAGCCTTAAGAAATTCTCTTTTGATAGACCCTTAGATGGTTGAATGCTTCATTTATGTGTTCATCAAGTAATTCTAGCTCCTGGATTCTAGCAATCTGATAATCTTCATCAATAATGAGTCCATGCAAATTGACTCAGAGTGATAGTATTTATACCTCAATGGGAAATACAGCTTCTATGCCATATACCAAAAAACTGGTGTTTCCTCTATAGGTGTTCTGATACTAGTTCTGTAAGCCCATTAGGCTGGATTGAGCTGAAGGTGACAGTCCTTCCTAGTCTTACTCACTGTTCTATGTAAGATCTTCAATATGTTTTTTTGGAGGCCTCTACCTGTCCATTCCCTTGAGGGTAGTAAGTAGAAGAACAATGTTGAGTAATTTTAAACTTGTCACAAAGTTCATCCATGTATTTATTCTTGAATTGCCCCCCATTGTCTTTCACAATGGATGGAGGGATTCCATATCTATAGATAATGTAATTGAGGATGGACATAGACACTTGATTGCCTGTAGCTTTAATCAAAGGGACTGCTTCAGCCCACTTTGTGAAGTATTCAGTGGCAGTTATGATGAATTTGTGTCCACCATAGGATTAGGAATAAATTTGCCCAATTAGATCAAAGGCCCATTGCTGAAATGGTTAGTGAGTAATGAAAGGTAACAACTCTCGTGTAGGAGCATGAAACAGGTTACCATGAGTTTGGCTCTTTTTGCATGTTTTAGAAAAATGTATGGCATCCTTTTCCATAGAGGGTTGATAATATCCTTCCCATAGGAGTTTCTTAGCCAATGGAAGACCATTTGAATGAGATCCATAGACACCTTCATGGACTTCCTTTAGTGTGTTCTTAGAATCATTTTGTTCTAGAAATATAAGGAGAGAACCATCATGACCTCTTCTATACAAGTCATCATCCATAATTAGGTAACGAGATGCATTCCTTATAATATTTCACTTGTCATTTTTAAAGAGTTCATTTGGAAAGGTTTGATTATGAAGGTAAGAGTAGATATGAGCATAGCGGGAAGAATTGACACCCACTAGGGAGGACATGACTTGGGAATTAGGGGAATCATAGGCAGGGAAAAGGAGTTCTTCCAACAGGAAGTCATAGTGAAAGTGATGTTACTCTAGTTGCAACATGGAGGCCAAGGTGGCCATAGCATCGACTTCCCTATTTTCTTCTCTTGGTATTTGTTGAAAAGTAACAAACACAAAATATTTCTTGATATCATCAATCATCATTTTATATTGCATAAGTTTGTCATCCTTTATTTGAAATTGATCATTGATTTGATTAATCACCAGCTGCGAGTCACCTTATATGTGCAATTCAGTGATTTTCCATTCGATAGCCATTTTTAAACCATTTGCCAAAACTTCATATTCCGCAATGTTTTTAGTGCAAGGGAACATAATTTATAAGCTTTTGGGATCTTGTATCCTTGTCATGTGATAAAAAGGACTCCAACATCAACTCCTTGTTGTATAAAAGATTCATCAAATAAAATTATCCAAGTATGCTCCGTAAGATGTAAAATGGCTTCATTAGGGAATTCTATTAGCAGTGGTCATATATCTTGCAAAGGAGCATTAGCTAGGTGATCAGCAATAACATGTCCTTTGATTGCTTTTTTGTCAATGTATTCAATGTCAAATTCACTCAGGAACATAACCCACTTAGCCAGCCTTCTAGTGAGAGTTGCTTTTCTTAACAGGTACTTGAGAGGGTCTATCTTAGCAATTAGCTTAATAGAGTGCGCTAGCATGTAGTGTCTTAGTTTTTGAGAAGCAAAAACCATAGCAAGGAAGGATTTTTCAATAATAGTATAATTATGCTCATAGGATACCATGGTTTTTCTTATGTAATATATGGATCTTTCTTTTCCTATTTCATCCTTTTGTGCTAGCAAAGCTCCCAGGGATGTGTTGGTAGGTGAAATGTAGAGGAGAAGATGCTTTCCTAGTATTTCTTCCATAAGTACAAGAGGATTAGTTAGATATTCCTTGATTTGATAGAAATGTTTTTCATACGCTTCATCCCATTTGAATGTAACTCCTTTGTGTAGTTTTCTTGTAAAATATTGTGCCTTATCTACAAGTTGGGATATAAACCTTCTGATAGATTGGAGTTGACCTTGCAAAATTCTAACTTGACTAATGTTGCAAGGAGGTGACATGTCATTTATTGCCTCTACCTTTTTGGGATCAACCTCAATTCCTTTTTCTGAAATGATGTATCCCAATAGTTTACCAGAAGATACACCAAAAGCACACTTTTTAGGATTTAGTCTAAGCTTGAATTGTTCCATTTGGTCCATAATATTTTCTAAATCCACTAGATGAGTAGCTCTTCTTGCTAATTTTGCTAGGGTGTCATCTACATAGTCTTCCATGTTTTTGTGTACCATATCATGAAATATAGTAGTCATAGCTTGTTGGTATGTTGCTCCAACATTTTTGAGACCAAAAGGCATGACGTTCCAACAAAATGTGCCCCATGCACATGTGAAAGTGGTCATTTCTTGATCCTTAGGAGCTATTCTTATTTGGTTGTAACCAGAAAAGCCATCCAATAGAGAGTACATCTAATAACTGGCTGTGTGGCCCACAATCATGTCAATATTAGGCAATGGAAAGTTGTCCTTAGGACAATCCTTGTTTAAATCCCCAAAGCCTGTGCAAACTCGAATGGACTTATCATGTTTAGTCATAGGGACAATGTTAGAAATCCAATCAATGTATGCTATGGAATGGATGAACTCAACCTTCAGTAGCTTCTCTAATTCCTCTTTGACTAACAGTGCCACATGATGAGGATGCATTTTGTGAAGATTTTGCTTGACTGGCTTAATTCCTGGAGTAATTGACAAGTGATGCATAATCAGGTCTATTTCTATTCCTAGCATGTCTAAATATGACCAAGAAAAGTTGATTTTCTTTTTCATGAAAAAATGGGACAAATTCTTGCCTTTTCTTGCTCATAGAGATTATGATAGGTAGATTAGCTGAGGTGCCTTTGTTGTTCCCAAATTTACTACTTGTGTTGGTTCTGTCGGTACTGATGATCTCTCCTAAAAGTTATTAGGAAGGAGATCAAGTTCCCCATCCTCTGACGCCTCAAAGAGGTTTTCACCGTTGGATACACCTTTTATTTTTACTATTTTTGGTTCTGATACTACCACAAAGTGGTTTTCACCATCAGACCTTTTTTAATTTTTATCTTTTCTCTTTAGGATGAGGAACTTGATTTCCCCTCTATCATGTTTATGCTTGTTGCACTAGTGGAAGAGATGAAGGGCTCAATGACATTCAAGTAGTAGGCTAAATTATAGTCATTAGAAGTAGAAATGAGGTTTATAGGTTTGTTTGGGTTCCATTCAATGAGCTCAGGATGAACAAGGGGTAAAGATCCAAAGGGTTCCAAGCATAGTACCTAGTTATCCAGATCAAGGTCTTCAATAGGTAAGAGAATATCTGTGATGGCACTCTCTGAAGGATTTCCTAGACTATGATATGTCCTAACACTTCTAGAGGAGTCATTGTTGGTAGTACATGGATTCAATCCATTTGACCTAGCATCAGCATCCTCTCTTGCTTCACGAGAAACCATACATTTTAGGAAAACACTCATTGGCATAACCTAGATTCTCGAAGATAGGATATGTGGGAAAGGATCCATGTCTAGTTCTTGAAGGTCTCAAAGGTCCCAAGTTGATTCGTCTTCTTTTGCTTCATGATCCCATTGTTTCCATTGTTCATCGGTGAGATCATTTATGTAACCAGTGGATGCAAGACCACTTCTATTGCTAGTTGATTGGTGGCATGGCTAGAGTGTCGGTCAAAATCCTAGTATTGAGTAGCAGACGTGAGAGCATTCTTAGGTTCTCTCCCAAAACTCTAGTTGGTGTTAAATGGAAGAGACAACCTTCCCTCCTCTTCAGAAGAAAAATCATCATCAGGAATAAGGACAGGTTGTGGTTTGAGATGTTCACTTAGAGGTCCATTGATGCAAACAATTTCTCCATGTAGGACATGAGGCACAAAATTGTGAACTACATCCAATTCAATATACATGGTAGCATTGAGAAGGAATACTACTCATACTCATTGGAGTCTATTTAAATTGAATGAGGATAGTACAAAAGATGTGTAGGAACCACACTTTTCCCCCAGTTAGGATGTTGTTCTTGTGAAGTATTATCTAGTCCATAATCAAATTGGATAGGAGCATAATCTCTATTTTCCAAATAGAGAGAGAGAGAGAGAGAGAGAGAGAGAGAGAGAGTCCTTGGGACACTGAGATAGTTGTTGTTCTCATGTTGTTAATTTTCTCCACACTGAGTAGAATCATCTTCTAAATTTTCAGAGGCACAAGGAGAAGCCTCTTCAACAACATGCACCCTATCATTTGAGAAATGAGGAAAATCAAGGACATGAGAGGTGAAGATAAGTTGCCCCAAGTTAGGATGTATATCTTCTATATCTAAGTGCATGTCTAGCTCTTGAGTTGATATCTATGTTACAGTTGTTAAAGCACTAGATCCATTTGGTTCAAAGGAAGCTCTATAAAATGATGGAAAGTAAGGTTCCCATCGATATGCCAGATTTTCAGTGGCAACATGCATCCATTGTTCAAAAAGGAGAGGGGTACTCTTTGTTTCATCTTCAACATTTGTATCATATGCATATGTGTGAGAGATACTAAGATGGTCATTATTAGGAGAGGGATGGATCTTCTTCTCATGGTACCCCAATCCAGTCCTATTTGTGGGACTTGGAAATTCAACATGGAGGGGTTCTATTAGACCTTTTTCTTTTCCTAAGGGTCCCTTACCTTTGTATCCCATTTGTTTCATTATTTGATATCCTTTCCCATAATTATGTGGGAAGATTTCCACATGCTTTACTTTTTTATCTTGTTCTTCATCCTTGTACAATCATGCAAGAACAAATTTCTCTTCATTCTCTTCTGAAAGAGACACACGTGCCTTTACCATTCCAGTTCCCTCATGTATTTCTACTTTTTGGCCATTTGAAGGTGGGAAGGATAAGGATGACATACCGTAAGACTAGGAGAAGTAGAGAAGTCAACTTGTATTCTCCATGCTTGTGTTATTGATCTTAAGCTTTTCCTCAAAGCTTTTCATTAGTGCCTTTTGAGCTATTTTAGAAGTTTGAGATCCTCCTTGTTGTGTGGAACCATATTGTCAGCTTGTTTCAAAGTGTTACAAGAGTAGGCACTATCAGTTGGAATAGACACTTCTACCCCATTATATGGAAATTTCACACATTGATGCTAAGTGGAGGGGACTGCCTGCATGTCATGGATGCATGGTCTGCCTAGCAATATGTTATATGTCAGAGGAAAGTCAAGAAATTGATAGGTGACATTTCTTTCAATAGGGCCCACTCTAATAGGTATCATCACTAGTCCTTTTGATGATCTCTCTTCATCATCATGTTCTTTGATGGTGATCTTCTTTAGTGGATCAATGGTGAGTTAAGAAAATCATAGTGTTGTGACTAGCTTGAGAGTGAAGATATTCAAACTAGCGCCTCCATCTATCAAAATGTACTTAACCCTAATTTTGTGGATCAAGGCCTCTATGGATCAAGGTCTTTGGGAAATTTAGTTTCCATAAGTGCAGTCTTGAGGATTTCCTTATGCGATGGTGACAATTTTAGCAATTCTAGGATAGAGATCTGATTGGGAGTTCATTGTAACTGATCAACCAGATTGTAATTCACAGCAACTTTGCTTGATGATGAAGGTTTTTTTTGTTGGTGTAATGGTTTTCTTAGGTGTATATGTCACTCCTTTAAGAGTGACCTTGGATTGACCTCTAGTGACCATGTTGGCAAAATTGGTTTCTTTGTCCTTAATAAGGATGACATTGATTGACCTATCAGAGGGTTCAAGCATGTGTATCACATTGTTAGTGTTGGTATAGGTATGATTCACCATGGTTCTTGGGACTTTTGAGGATTCTCCTTTCTCATAAGATGGAAAGGGTTTCTTGAAGGCTTTATGGTCATCGTTTGACCTGTGAGTACCAACCATGATAATATTATTATCGATCATATCTTGTATCACATGTTTTACCTTCATACAACCATTCATAAAATGTCCTTTGTTTTTATGAAAATCATAGCAGTGATTTTCATTCCACCATTTAGGTTTTACCTCAGGTTCCCATGGTTTTGATTTAGGAATCGTGATGATCTTGTTAGCAACCAATGTCTTTAACACATCTTCTAAAGACTCTCCAAGAGGAGTAAAATTTTTCTTGGGTCATGGCATCCAAGGTGCCTTATCTTTCTGAGAGTCCTCAGTGTTCTTAGGAGCATTGGGAGTAAATGAATTATTCCTAGCACCCTGTATGCTATTAGTGAGGTTAAATACTATCTCATTAGGTTTGAACTCAGGTGATTCAACTACACCATCATTAACGACGTTATGATTCTTATTCTAGTATTTACTCTTGTCCTTGTTATTTCCATTATTAGAATATTTAGCATCTTTGTTCAAGGTTAGATCCCCTTTCCTTAAGAGAAAATATTTGATCCTCATAACATTGTCAACTAAGTCATTAAAAGAGGTGTGTTTTTACATCTGAACTTCATAATTCATCTCAGGAACCAGGTTGTTGATGAAGATGTCAATCTTTTCTAGTTTAGGTATTTGTCTAGGGTATCTTGCAAATATCTTTCTCCACCTTTGGAGGAATTTAACAAATGGTTCACCAACGTGTTTCTTAGTGTTGCATAGATTTAGCATTGTAACCATGTGTAAGATGTTGTATGAGTTTTGTTGGATGAACCTCTGTACAAGCTCATCGAATGTATGAATACCAGGTGTGAGCTTTGTGAACCATTCCAAGGCTTGGCCACTAAGGATATGCAAGATAGTCTCATAAGATATGTCTTCTCATGCATAAACTCCATACTAAGAGCACATAATTCTCTTACGTGATCTTAAGGATCACCTTCCCCATTTTATTTTTTGTACTTAGAAATTTCAACCTTTGGGGGAAAAGGTGGCATGTGCAAGTTTTTAGTGAATGGGAAGGGACATATTGAATCCAATGAGTACTTGCTAGGAGGTCGATCCTTTTCTTTCTTTAGTTCCCACAAATCGCATCTCATTTCTTGTAGTTTTTGGTTGAGAATAGTAATAGGTGACTCCTCTTCTTTTTGTATGAGTCCCTCAATGTCAACATCAGGTGGAAGCTTAACACTTGTTGATGCAAGATGCATGAAATACTTGTCTTTTTCCAATTGCATAAGAGTGTGTGTCATTTTTTGAAAGTGTTTATCTTGTTGGGACTTCCTAATCTCTTCAAAAGTGGGCTCCTCTATGGAGGAAGAAGCACTGGTGTGTTGAATCTGGTGGTCATGTTGGGACCCCCAATCATAATCTGACATGGCTGATGTGTTGTGTGTGACCAAGGTTGATGAGTCACACAAGGGTATTGTCTATTATGGAACTGAAGTGTCCTTTTGTGAGATCTTGAAATTTGTTTTGGGTTTCTGACTAGAAGGTGGGCCTTGAGCAAAGTCATTAGTAGCTTTTCCCTTGGAATCAAGATCAAATTTTTTGACTTCTTATTTGTACCATGTACAAAAATCCATGACTAATTTCTCTAGAGAATCAATTTGTCAAGTCAACATCAAAGTTCAAATATTTGTTTGATGGAGAAAGAGATTGGCTATTGGACTTGTACAAGGTATCATGCATTTGAGGTCTAAATACCTACTAGATGACACTTGTGACAAAGTTGATAAGTAACCAAGAGAAAAGAGCCAATATGATCAAGAGAATTGTGAGAATTAATGACAAAGGCCAATGGCAGATATAACCACCAGATTTGAAAGTTGGTAAAGATCATGACAAAGTATGATAGTTGTTGTTACAATAATGTGACCAAATGATAAATATCTCAAGATTGGACCGATTTTAACTTAGATCCCATACAACAATTTATGAGTTCCCATACAAAAATATACTGGTCCTCATACAATTTTTTGCCCTCTAAGTGCTCTGTCATACAAAAAATTTAATGGAATGAAATGACAAAAGACTCTAGAATAGTTTTCCAGTTGTGCGTGAAGGATTTCAAACAATGTTGTCTAATTTTTTAGATAAAAATATTAACATTTGCTTTTTTCTATTGTGAAAAGTGTTCTTGACTTTAGGAAATGTCAAGTTCAAGGTGGACAAACACATCAAGAACAAAGAGTGAAGAACCAAAAACTTTCTACCCTATAGTCAAATTGGCTTAGTATCACAATATTTTCCCAAGCTTGATATTCCTTCACCTCACACAAAGTGGTATTGGCTTTTGCTGGGAATATGCACGTTGTGGGTTTTGGAAAGAGACTCAATGCTCAGATCACACAAGCTCCCCTATGCCACATTCATTATTTAAAGCATCCTTGGGAATACATATGTTGGGTGTAAAATCTTGGGGTGATCTGGGTAAAGTCCACTTGGATCAATCCTTGAACAAAGATTACAATACTTTTGGAGGTAGATCAGGTAGCCTCTATCTAAAAGTGTCTAGTAAGTTCATTCGTTCATGACTACCCATTTTAGTTTTGAAAGAAAAATTAAGGCATATATCCCTACAAGCACCCAAATTTATAGTCTTTCATGAAAGATTTAGACCTCTTAGCCCCTACACAAGCTGAATGTATCTCCCTTGTAGTCTTGTAAACAAGATTAAGACCAAGAATGACCCTACAAGCGCCCAATCAAATGTAGTTCTTTCTTAGAAAGATTGAGGTAATGAGTCCCTACAAGTGAAGAAGCATTAGAGATAGAAAATAACCATGTCTTCCCTCTCTTTGGATTGAAGGAAACATTTGATTATAGTGGGGTGGAAATAGCTAGGTCCGCTTGTTCCCCACTTGGGTTGTTCCCAAAAGATTGCTCTCTTGGAAGACCCTCTAAAGGTAAATGAAAGAAAAGGTAAATGGATAGCTAGTAGAGGTCAAGATTTATGATTTTCAAAAAGGAAAAGAGCATACTCTCCTACTCCATAATGTCTCCTAAACACATCAAGCACATGTTCATTTACCAAACGAAAAGTGTTACTTGTTCAACTTCAATCAAACATGTTTGGGTTTTTTATTCTAAAAAAGAGGAGAGCATAATCCCCTAATGTCTAATCTTACCAAAACAAACAACACTTTAATTACGCTAGGTGACTAAGAAATCTACTAAGAAGACACACATTTTGTTTGGTTGATGTAATTTCAAGGCAACCTGCAAGCACAACTATTAGTAGTCTCAATTCTCCTTTGGCAAGAGTCCTACAAGCACAAATTGTTAGTAGTCTTAGAAAAATAGTGTGCAAGTGTAACTTTGTCAAGCAAATATTCCTCAAAACGTCCTACAAAAACTAGTTAGGCTGCAAAACCAGATAGTAAAAAGACCATAGAAGACATGCCAAAGACTAGAAAACCAAAACCAGTTCAAGAGAAACCCTAAAAATGATCTCTATTTTCCAAACGACAAGTACAAAATATAGATTGTCATTAAAACTCGTACGACAATATCAGTTCTCATATGAAAAAATAAAGTCTCACAAAACCTCATATGACAAATCTAATGGTATGAAAGGATAGAAGAAAGAGAATAAAATCTCATACGAAAGTATACCTATTCCCAGATGACAAAGTACCACTCTGAGATTTTTCATATGATAGAGGATAGACAACAGTACGACAGAAAGTGCTATTTCATAAAAAATATGCAGAAAATCATGAAAATGAGGCAAAAATGAAACTTTCTACCCCAAGGTGGGTGCCAAAAATGTGTGTGGTAAAATGTGTGATCAATATCTACAACCAAACACTTCAATAAACCATTATATCAAGGGGTTAGTGAAAACATAAGATTCAAATCATTACCATAAAAACCATTGAAACTGGCTTATTGCTTCCTAGTTGAAGCGAGTATGATTCTTATATATGTCCATCAGTTTGGACATAGAGAATTCAGTGACTTGACTACTCCAAAATGGGAGATTCAATGCAAAGAGGATGAGAAAGATGCATATACTTGCATACTTAGCTCTCAAAAATTAGAAAATGGAAGATGCAAATGAGCTATCAAAGTATGAATGATATTGAGACTAAAATGCAAATATAAGCTACTAAAGTAGGAACAATGCATCTATTATTAAACTATGAAAGGAAACTAGAATGCCATTAAGCTAAGAGAATGAAGCTAACAATGCAAAGAATGCAAGAAATTACTATGAAATCAAAGAACTATGAATGCACTAATGAGCTCTAGAATTAAAATAGCATTATAACTCTACACCAAATCTTCTTGTTATTATAGAGCAAAGGGAGCTATTCCTTTTATAAGAGATTCCAAGAAATGAGTGGCTGAGATTAAGAGGCAAAATAGATTGATCGATGGTGGAGATGCAATTCCTCTCAATCCACGTGAGTTGATAAAGTGATTTTGATTCTTCAACTTTGTGGAGAATAAAAAAAAATTGGCAATTTCTCCCTTTTTTTTTTGTTTTATTTTGATTTTTGAGTGCACACCCATGTGTGAATGGGTTTAATTTTTGAACTTAGGACTTTTTTATTTATCCCAACGTTTTATGATTTTTGGGTTTAGGCTTTGATTATTGATGATTTGATTCAACAAGTTAGGATTTAAAATTATATAAGCGAGTTTGATTAAATGTTCAATAATTTAGAGTCCAACGATAATGTCTTAGATTTAGGATTTATTAAGACCAAATATTTGAGAAAATGGGGCTATGGGTTTTCTAGACTAACTTTAGGTGATTACAGGCAGCATATGGTTTTAGCACATGGATTATGTAATACCACTTGGTGGTTTAGTGGGATCTTATTTCTATAAAAGAAACCAAAAGGGTAGTTATTGAGGTAAGCTAGGTTAGCATCTATGAAGGTTGGAAGCATGGCATGGGATGTGTGGTTACATGCATGTTCACATGGAGTGCATTTTTATGGTTAGGGTATTGAAGACTTCCATTTATGTATTGTAATGGTGTACTGTTATATAATACATGGGTGATGGGATGATTTTGGAGGATGGATTTTTACCTCTTGAGGGTTTTGGTAGGGTATATCTTGTTTCACATTTATGTCGATATTGTTGGGTGAGTATTTTGCAATCAACAAATTTTCAATCAATTTCAAAAAAGTAGTTTCAACCATAGTGTGTGAAATATAGTCTCTCATATTTGTAAGTGTATAACATAAAATGTTAAGCAATGTTAAGATATAGATTACTTATCAAGTCCTACATACTTTGGAATACAAACCCTCACAAAGAAAATCAGATTAGCAGAACCAAAAGGATAATAGGTGCTAATGCAAGATCTATGCTCAATGGGGATTTGAATCCATAATAAATCTGATCTTATAAAGTAAGTGAAAATGAAAATAAGGAAGAATGAGTGTACCGAGAAACAAGATGGAGAAGGTAGGACTTTGAATATGAATTTGACTATCACCAAAATCTCATATTCTACTGTAACTTCAGATCTAGAAGGTAGGGACCTAAATATTTCTCTCTTGAAATTTTTACTAAAAAATGGCTAGGACAAGTCAAATTTTTGGGAACAAGTCAAATTTTTGGAGATAAGTCGGCTAGTTGACTTGTTCCTAGCAAAAAATGATGAAACTTTCCCAGATCCTATGGTTTCACCTATACTGCTTAGATCCAAAATTTCAGCTGCACAACCTATTCCTACACATAAAAATGGGGGAAAAGGTTGTGGAAAGGGTTTTTCCTCTGTCAAACCCCTATTTAGGAATCAACCTTTAAATTGAATTAAAATTACACAAGGATAGATGAAATGGAAGCTAGATCTGAAACATAAATCACCTTATGCCTTAATGATGTAATGCCTCTTTGGATGTGATCACAAGTATTGATGCAATAGCTTGGAATCTATAAAAACCTAATAGGAAATCATGAAACCAAAGCCTTGAATGATTGATGTTGTAGTTTTCCATAAATTCTTGATGAATAGAAAGAATAATTGCTTGAAGATCTTGAGGATTGGCTTGATTTCTTACATGTAATCATGTATGATTGTGTATAGTTTTCACTGGGACGAGATATCATGTTATCCCAAATGACGGTACAAGATGTCCTTTTATACTAAACTCCCTCCATTTAGGAGATCAAATCTAATTCAGTCTGACTGCAAATTTAAATCTTAGAGGAAAACCCCATCATCGGGATCTGGGAAAATTTTGGGCCCAAAAGCACAGGGACAAGCTGGTTAGTCAGCTTATCCCAGGGACAAGTCATCTAGTCAATTTTTCCTAGGAAAAATGAGCTCAAATTTCATGGGGATGTCTGAGAAGGTGAAAAGAAGTGGGAGAAACAAATACGGGTTTTTGTGAGGTGGGAAAGGATCCTGAAATCCAAAAATAAATGAATAGGTCCTAGGTGAGGAAATGAATTATTTAATTGGAGATAAAATGGAGGAGCACACTTTGAAATAAGGGCTAACCTCTACTTTTGAACAAATAATGTTAATTTGAAGGTATAATAAGAGCTAGAAGACTGTGAAATCAACATGGGAACCCATACATAATTAAATAAGGCTAAAATGAGCATCTAAATGAGGGTTCTTACTTTTTAGGATGATACAGTAAGGGAAGGATTCCCCTATTTACTTCTACTTTAAATAACTAACACTTAACTAGGATCTAAGATTATCTACACTAAGCTAATCAATAATGTGTTATCTTCACTATATTCTCTTTTTAAAATAGGTTTTCTTTCACCTTATCCTCTTATTTTGGGATAGATGGTCCATTTTTACAATAATCTAGTAGAGTTAGTAATCAAGAAGCTTACAAAAGCTCAAAGACTTCCATGGCCTCTTATAAACTTTTATGAACAAGATAGAATATTTGTTCAGCTCAAAGACTCTAACATGCATTACACCGTAAAAACACAAATATAGAGGATAAAAGTGGCACAAATACTATAATTTCTCTCTATATTGAGTGTATAACACTATCTTGAAATGTAATAAGTAGCTCAAAGACTACAAGATTAAGTTTGAAAATGTAACATTAACTCTAAATAGAATAAACAACTAAAAGTCTACAAGATTGGGTTTAAATCCTTTTTGGATATTACTGTTCAGTCTTAAAATTGTCACCCTAACTCAGGCATTAGGGCTACATGACAATTTCATCCTCACAATGGAAACCTCTCCTAGCTGTGGGTAGACTATGAGTGAAGAGGAATCTCTGGATTCTAGGCCGGTTCCTATTTGATTCGGGATATCACCTCCTGATTTGAAACTTGATAGGGAAAAGGGAAAAAGGATTAAAAATGAAAGGGAAAATGGGGTGATACACCAGGAATGAATTCAGACTTCACAAAAAGATGAATTTCAATCCCAACTCATGAATGAATACTTTAACAATCTGAATCTTTGTTCAACATATAGGTTAATAAATTCATGCTATCAGGGTTCTACCACAAACAACTTGGAGATTTAACAACATACATTTCTCATGCAAGGCCAAGGGGCATCTAATTCTCTTGAGAAGGAAATAACATAATTTCATTCACTTCCTTTAGATAATAACCAATTTAACACTTGCTAGAAAAGATAAAACAGGATTCGATATTGAAAAATAAGTACACAAAATGGGAGCCAAAGAATCTGGTTCATTTCTTCAAAAATCTGACAAGATGATTACAAAAATGGCCTTCAAAGCACCTAGGAATGATATATTCACTAAAATACCCTGTCTCTAAAATCTACAACCAGATGGATACAAAAATGCATGAAAAAGTGGTATGGGAACAAAGTAGTTCACTAAAACCTCCTTTCCTACCAAATTTGACCCCTAACTATGAAAATGAAGGTCCACTAAATAGCCCACATGGCTAATCTCAAAAATGAGATCTCCCTCCAGAAAGGCCCTCTCAAACATATAGATCATCCCCAAATCAAAGGCAAAAATGATGCCTAAAAACCAGCCTTACAACTAGCTTTTCACAAACTTCCTCATAAAAGCCTTTTCCCTAAATTTTTGGCCTAATATAAGGAATTAAATCCTTTTTACAAAAGAATGCCAAAAATATATTAACTTTAATATTAGAAAAGACTAATATTAAAATAAAATATAAAAGAAAGTAACTCTTGGACATAAATCTAAAACCTAAATTCTAAACTTAGATAAAAATCTAAGTATGAATTAATACAAAGTGGAGAGTCAACAAGACTCAATCCACTTGTATATACATGTATCAAGAGTAAGGAAATAGGTGACATGCTCGGTTTTCAAGGCTTTGCTGGCACTGCCATATGCACATGCATTATTGGCATTTGTAGCTTGCCGGACTCCAAACTCTATCATCTTCATTTGATCACGCACTTGAGTCATCTTATTCTTCACAAAGAAGATTTAGGGGAAATGAAACCCTAACATAGAACAGATCTTTGAAAGTTGCTGAAGAAGCTCAACATCAATGTGAATAAAGTTGATCTTGCTGGATTCAAGCCTTCAGTTGCACTGGAGATCAGTGTTTATTGCACTAGAGCTCAACCTAAACAGGGAACTTGGCATCAAATTGTAAGTTCATTATTCGAACTCCCTATTTTACATTTGCAATGAAATGAATTTGCAATGAAAATGTAATCATGATTCACGGCTCTATATTGTTAATTCTTGCTGATACTTCACTGTTGTTTTCAAATATGACTATTTCTTTTGAAAGTATACCCACAATTTATAAATTTGAAGTCGGTTGTACTTGTTATTAGCAGTCATATAACCGGTGCTTGTAGTTGCTGTTTACACATGTTGAAAGTCGTGACTGGGAGTCTGACTAGACTGCAAACTTTAAACTCCAAGTTGTACCTGTATCTTTTTGCATGCCATATGCTATGGCGCTTTGCATACATCTTTATGAAGATTCCTTTTTAAAACTCGGGCTCTTTATGCATGAACTGTTCTTGGTTTTGGGGCTATAAGTGGAGTGTCATCCAACTGTTACACATGGCACTTTGTCTGTGATTTTCTTGTCTTCTCTCCATTGCTATTTGTTAATTTTTCTGTTTTGAATATGCTGCTTGTTACTTCTCTCTGTCTATCATTTTCAATGAATTCAAACTTTCCTTTGTTCATGTCGGCTTGGGTGAGGAGAATTTGGGCTTTCTTTGACTGGAGTTTAAACACCTTGCTGTACATGCATATCTGGAACTCGGCTTTATCAGCTAAACTAGTTTTCCCTTGTATCTATCTGCATGCCATATTTTGTAATAACATATGAAGCTCAAAACCTTAACTCTCTTTGCTGAAAAATAAATGATGTCTCTTTCCAGATTAGCTGTATGAAGACATTCCTTCTGTTCAGCTTGCATCTTGTAGCTTTGTCCACTGTATACAATTCTCATTGATGCTGAATCTGCACTTTAATATCATAAGTACAACAAGATGAAAATGTTTATTTACTATTAATGAAGTTTGAGCATGGGCTCGTGACATCCAAAAAATAAAAAATAAAAATAAAATCAGAATGTTTAACTAATGAGGTTTGAACACGGGTTCGTGATACTCAATAAAATAAACTGTAAACACTTCATGATTTTATAGCTTAATCTTGAAGCATTCTTCTGTATTCAGCAACAAATATGTTTATGATTTGAAAATGTAATTAGGAACAGTAAGAACATATTTGTACCAGTATTTATGCAGCATCATTTATATCTTAACTGGAAAGTTTGACAATCATTGGCATTTTCTGTAGCATTCTTATCATAGAAACCAGCTTAATCTGCATCTTTGATAATGACTGAAAGTGAAAACCAGTCAGCTATTATCTATGAAATAATCTATCAAGCTTTCAAATAACATCAAAACAAACTCATTATGTTAGTGAACATGACCCAGTGGTCGATTTTGGGCATCCATCAGACCACTGGTATGCTCACTAACATAATGAGATAGTGTTGTGATTTAACATTGCTTTTCACCTTATGTGCATGCTCATTTTTCTACTGCATTGAATATCAGAAGTATATGCAGTCATGAAAGAATTGATTATTTGTATGATGTTCTTGTTCTTTTGCATTGCTTAGATCCAGCCGGATCTAACAATCTTTGAAATATGATGCAGGACAACCCCTAAAGACTTAGAACCAGATAGATGTAGACTCAGACAAAGGACCAGAGGACTTGGACCAGACATGACAACCAGCTCTAGATATGCAGAATCTTCAAGGCAATGCAGAGGACTCACTCACACCCCTATCTCTTCTTTCTATTTTATCTATTGTATTTTGTTTATTGAAATATGAGAGAACATTTGAAGTATGAAGAATGAAAGAACTTTTTTGTAAAATTACATTCAATATGAATGCACCACGTAATGATCAATTTATGAATTTGGCTATTTTGACATGTGATCAATACCTAGAGTACAATTAAAATTTGATATTGAATGCAATAACAATATGTTGATCCACATCACCTGAAAGACATTGTTAAATGAAAGCACCTAAATGCACCCTTACTATTTGTCTATTATTTTGGCATGATGAAAAATAGGGTAACATTTTTGGCGACTTCTGCTAGATTTTTGCCCACTAGACATGGACTCAGACCTAGAACAATCCATTGGGCATTGAGTATACTGATCATCTACAAAAACCCTAAACCTAATTTGTGAATATAAGAAAACCATTTCCCAATGATTGAGTGTATGTCTATGATTTGAGGTAGTGAAGAAAACTCCATTACCAGAAATTGTAGATGTATCCTTGATCTCTGAGGAATGATTTCCTTGTGTTTGCAGATTAGGACAGCAACCTTGGAAGACCTTGCAAACTTGAAGACTTATTGAAAACTGGGAAGACTAAACTAAAACTGACCTAATTATGCTTGACAACACTTAGGGAAACTGGAAAACCTAAACTAACCTACTTTAACCAGCTTGCAGCCTGGCTAAACAAAACCATTCACTGATTGTGAAAAATAACTTCCCATCCTTTTAAGCTCACAATAA
>MU227259.1:196886-208238 GCA_018584345.1 Thuja plicata | reverse complement strand
CAGGTCGAGTAGAGTCAGTTAAAACTCAGAATTGCCTAGTACAATAGGACTTTGATGATTTAGAAGAATGACAAATGCAACAAAATTGGTTAGGGTTGCAAGATGCCAATTTTGGGGTGTTACAATACTAAGGATCATAAGTAGTGAGAGAAAACATGTATTCATCATGGTATGAGTCATCTATCACTAGATCAACCGATGAATTTGTTAATATAGAAAGGAATTTTCTACCACATTGGGCTTCCCTGGCTCATCCATAATTGTAATGTCAAACTCTTGTAATAACAATTGCCATCTCACCGAACATCCATTGACAACTAATTTTTTCATGATACATTTTATGGTTGCATGTTTATTTGGAATAGAAATAAGATAGCCTAAATGTAATGCCTAAATTTGTTGATTGCATAGATGACAAAAAACAATTCTTTCTTTGTAACAGTGTAGTTTACCCCTAACTACTTGCAAGTTTTTGCTAGTGTAGTAGATAGCATATTCTAAATTGCCTTCTTTCTACCTCAAAATTATCCTATAGCAAAACCAAATTGGTAAGAACTATGGATAATTCTAAAGACCATCTAAGTAAAGAATAAATTGAAGTATATGAGAAAGAGAGAGAAAAATAATATTCATTACAATCTAGAGAATAATGGATCTTGATAACTCTTTCCTGTAATAGTAAAGGAAATTTCATGGAGGTGTTTTGTTTTTATATAGAATTGAAGCTCAAGGAGTTTATATAGTGGATAGGTGAGTTGGAAGAGTACTTTGGTTTGGAGAAAAATTGAGATCCATAGGAGTTGGTGCACTTTTGTGGAGCTAATTTTAGAGAGAGATAGGTTAATCAAGAGACAAGGATGACTAGGTGGAGTCAAACAATATTTAATTTGAAAGAAACATTTATCCTCTAAGACTTTAATTTAGAGTTGTTTAGAAAGCTACAAAATTTGAAGCATAAATATACAAGTGTGAAATAAAATAATACAAAGTTTTACAAGATGGTGATAAGATCTATACACCATTTTATGGATAAAGTAAAGGTGGGAAAATACATAAACAAGTTAAGGTTCAATATCCATTGTAAGGTGAGCATGTTGAATATTACCATAGTTAAGGAGACTTACCCATATGGTCTGAAGTTCAATATAATACAAAATAATAATTATAGAAATATAGGAAGGTTCACAACAAAAAGATGACAAAATAGTAGCACCAAAGAAAAACAAGTTTGTAAGGAAGAACCCAAACCTAAATGGACTCTAGAATCAAGCCAAGCAAAGAGAGGAAGGAAATATACGACAGAAAAATGTGGTAGAAAAAATAAGGGATTTTTGGGAAAATATTTCAAGATTGGAGAAATTGACCATAGGGCCTTTAAGTGCACACACATACATGAGAGAAACAAGAAGATCACAACTAGAAATTAGCTATCATAAGAGGATGAGGAAAGTGTGGCATCACTAGAAGGTAAGAAGGACCAAGGAAGGATATGTTAGTAATAACTGAGAGGGGGGGGGTGTGAATTAGTGGCCTCAATAATTAATCCTTAAATCAACCTTTTAAACTTATGACCATAAATTATATCTCAAGTTATCTTTTGTCCTACAAGATGAATGCCATGATTTACTTATATCAATTTACTACTTTTTGGATTTCTCTATCAAACCTTCTTCTGTTTGTTTACCGATAAGAAATCATCTATTTACTGAAATACAGTAAATATGCAGAGTATACCGATCAATCCATAAATGCATATGTGAAATGTAAAACAGTAAAGTGATAAACCATAAACACATAACACATGGATTTTTAATGTGGAAACCTTGTTAAGGTAAAAACCACTGGGACCGGTACCCCAAATTTTCACTCTTCTGAAGTGAGCCCTATTAGGAGCCAACCCTGTTAAAGGTTACAAACACACTGTTAGGTGTGACCTTGTTAGAGGATTTAGAAATAGTTTTTCAACTAGTATCTGGCATCTAATGCTACCATCCTTGATCAAACTCTCTTGGCGTGTCAATAGGTATCAAGCATATCCAATGCTACTTTTCTGATGAAAAATTTTGATACTCCTTGAGATGTATCTCAATTGAAAAAGACGTTTAAGTCCTTCTTGGTTAAGAGGCTTATATGATTCAATGGTTAAACTAAAACACTAATGATCTATTCATACATACAACTCAATTATAAATTTTTAGATCTATTGTAGGTCCATTACTTCACTGATCAATATAATCAAATATATACCTTTGCTCCACACTTGTTCTTCTTTGTGATGCTTGTCTCACTATTCTTCGGTGTGTGTAGAAGTTAGCTCTTCCTTTAGCTTATTGATCAGGACTGAAATGAAGACTTTCTTCTCCTTTAGATTTCCTTTAGCATCTTTCCTCTTCTCTTGTTCACCCCACACACACAATTCATAATGAATTGAGTTTGTCTCTTATAGACATGATTTCCTCTTTTCTAGGCTTTCTTGATCATGGTGTGTTCAACAATATTTGCCAACAAATTTAAAAAAAATCTCAAGTCTGATCTCGTAGAGATCTTCTTGCCAACTGGACAAAGCAACTTTAAATCAATTACTTATCTCTGACTTTATCTGGATGATTAAAAGAATGATAAGTATCCATTAATTCTATATTTATCTTCTTGACAGCTAAGCATTTTTGTCATTTTCTAAACTCTCTGTTCTGTCAGCCAACACTTCAGTTAGTCATCGGTGATAACTGATTGTTCCATTGGTGTGACTTCAGTTGTCATCAGGATCTTCATCCTTGTCTTTTCCATCGGGCAACACTATAACTCTTCTCGTCAGTAATGCTGTGTATTTGTTTATCGGGCAACACTGTGGCTTAGTTCTTTTACTCTGACCATCGGGTGCACTCCATTGATGTATGCAGTCACTTAGTGAATACTTGACTTATATGCATCATTGATAGCATAGCCTTTGATTCATTGGTTTCTTTGAAGTCTTTTGCAGTATTTCCATGACCATACATATTATATCAAGTTGACATCAATGAAAATACAATATGTTAACTGATTTAATGCCTTGCATGATCATCAACTTAGCATCTTCAAATATTCAATCAGTTACATGTCATCAATCTCTCCCTTTGACATTGATGACAACATACTACATTATCATACTATACTATTGCTAATACAATATGAAATATACAGTTTCATCAAGCTTTTCTAATGTAACTTATTACAAATGCCTGGCAATCAGTAAGCTCAAATAGCTTTGATTTGATTCTTGCAACTTTCTTTCTGTCTTCAATCCCTTCACTGGATAGATGTAGAATTTTTTTCTGATGTGATGTGTTCTCCTTCTGTGTCAAAATCTCTCCCTTTGACTGTTCTTCTCTTTTAATGTTTTCTCTCCCTTTCTGGTTTTGATACTTTGATGGATATGATCTATTCTTGAGATGATAATGGATAAAATCTCTCCCTTTATTAGTATGATAATGAGATATCTCTCTCCCTTTGACATTAATGCCAAACATCTTATCTTTCAAACAAGATTTTGAGAGTTATGTCAAGTGGATCCTTTCTATCCATAATATATTCCTTGAATTTCCCAGTCCATTGGAAATAACTCTGTTGCTTGGAGTAGATAAATACCTTTCTGTGTATAGTTTTATATTTGAAGTCCATTTCTCTACTTGCATCAACATGAATGATATTTTGTTAATATGTGGGCTGATGCAGCCTTCTAGTTAGCTTACTGACCAGTAGACAAGGGTCTGACCCCTAGTCCCTTTCTCAAGTAATCAAATGCATCCTTGGGAAGTGGCTTGGTGAAGATATCAGCCAATTGTTCCTTTGATTGCACATATTCAAGTATCAACTCCTTTTCCTGAACTTGTTCTCTCAAATAATGATACTTGATGGCAATATGCTTTGTTTTAGCATGCATGATTGGATTTTTGGAAATGTTTATTGCACTTGTATTATCATAATAGATAATTACTGGTTCTAAAATTTTAATATGCATACCTTCCAGTAACTGTTTGATCCATGCAATATTTGAGTATTTTGTAGCAATAGAAACATACTCTGCCTCTACAGTAGATTGTGAGATGCGTCCTTGTTTCTTGCTGATCCATGTGACAAGTTTTTCACCCATGAAGAATGCTCCTCCAGTTGTGCTCTTCCAGTCATCAATATTTCCAGCCCAATCAGCATCGATAAAAACCTTAAGTTAAAATTTGCCTTCTCTTCTATACCATAAGCCACATTCCTCAGTATTCTTCAAATAGATCAGAATTCTTTTCACAATAGTCATATGTGATTCTCTGGGATTAGCATAAAATCTAGCAACTATTCCTACTGCATGTGCAATATCTAGTCTGGTATGTACAACATACATGAGTTTTCCAATCATAGATTTATACAAAGTCTGATTTACCTCTGATGTCTTGTCCTCCTTTGTCAGTTTTCATCTAGTTTCCATTGATGTTCCAATAGTTTTGGACTCTTCCATCTTGAATATTCTCAGTACTTCTTTGATGTAATTGGATTGTGTAATAAAAATACCTTCATCTTGTTGCATGATCTGCAAACCAAGAAAGAACTTGATCTCTCCAAACATAGACATCTCAAACTCTTTGCTCATTTCATTTGCAAATGATTTGCATAGCATATCATTGCCTCCAAATATGATGTTATCAAAAAATATCTCAGCAATCAAAATGTTAGCATTAGTATCTTCCTTCAAGTAGAGATTATTATTTTCACTAGTTCTTACAAATCCAATACTTATAAGATAGGAATGAAGTCTTTCATACTAGGCTTGGGGTTCTTGTTTCAATCCATAAAGGGCTTTGTGAATTCTACATACCATGTACCTTTTTTCTGGATCAACAAACCCTTCTGGTTGCTTAATGTATACCTCTTCTTCAAGTATTCCATTTAGGAATGCAGACTTGACATCCATTTGATATACCTTGAATCCTTTACATGCAGCATAAGAAGGTAATATTCTTACTCCTTCTAGCCTAGCAATGGGTGCAAAGGTCTCTCCATAGTCAATTCCTTCTTCTTGTGCATACCCTTTGCATACTAGTCTTGCTTTATTTCTTGTGACTTCTCCATTCTCATTCAAATTATTCCTGAATATCCATTTTGTACTGATGAAATTCTTGTCATATGATATTGGTACAAGTGTCCATGTGTTGTTTTTCTCTATCTATTCATTCTCTTCATTCATAGCACTAATCCATTCATCATTATCTAGTGCAACATTGACAGATTTTGGCTCATAATCACAAATAAGACATCTTGTATTTAGAGACTTACTTCTAGCTCTCATACTAGCCTTTTTATCTCCTATGATCTGGTCATGTGGATGGTTCCTTTTGAAATATCTTGCAAGTATATGTTCAGTTCTTTGTCTATCAGCTTGATCATTATTTTGTTCTTCATTCTGTTCTCCATCAATTTTTGCATCATCTTGAGTAATATTCTGATCGTCAGTATTTGCAGCCTGATGCTCGGGTGCAATGATCTGTTTCTTGGGAGCTCTACATTGTTGGTAGGGTAGAGTGTCAGGTTCCTCATTGTATGTAAACTTATTGTATTCCTCTGGTTCTTTAGTACTTTCCTTTTCATTCTTCTCTGCAAATTCATCTATCTTTACATTTGCACTTTCAACAATTTTGTTAGAGGCTTTGTTTAGACATTTATAAGCCTTGCTCTTGGTTAAATAACCTAGAAAGGTTCCTTCATCACTCTTGGAGTCAATTTTTCCATTTCTATCATCTTTTAAGATAATAAATTGACTACCAAAATTTTTGAAATAACTTACATTGGGTGTGTATCCATACCATAGCTCATAAGGTGTCTTTTTGGTGTTTTTCTTCAATTATACTCTATTTAATGTGTAAAAAATAGTACTGATAGCTTCCCTCTAGAATATTTGGGTGATGCCTTTGTCTATCATCAGTTTCATTGCACAATCAACTATGGATCTATTCCTTCTTTCAGCAACTCCATTCTGATGTGGTGTTCTCAGTGTAGAGACCTATCTTTTGATTCTATGTTGATTACAAAAGTTAGTGAATTCATTTGAAATAAATTCCCCTCCTCTACCTGATCTTAAGCAGTTTAAATCCTTACCACTTTTCTTCTAAACCATTTCTTTGTACCATTTATACATCTTAAATGCTTCTAATTTATCTTTTAGAAACATGACTATCATTATTCTAGAGTAATCATCAACAAAGAGAATAAAATATCTATCTCAATAATAACTCTTTGTCCTCATAGGTCCACATAAATCAGTATGGACTAATTCTAGAATTGCATCAGATGTATGGGTTTTTCTTTTAAAATTAGAATTTGTCATTTTACAATTTTACTTACATCTTATAATTTTACTTACCACTATATCTTCTTCTAGTAGACCTCCAACTCCTCAGATAGCATTGACTACCTCTTTGATTCTTGTGTTGTACTGAGTGATGTTTTCACCTTATTTCATTTTTAGATCATCAAAATTTCCTCTAAGGCTTTCTCCCTTGGCTCTCAAAACATATTTGTCACCACCATGTACAAGTATAAATTTGTCCCACATCTGCTTTGCAGTCTTGCATGATTTGACATCTTCAAATTCTGCATCGGAGAATGAGGAAGCAAGCTCTATCATCATGCAGTTGTGTTCATGCTTCTCTCTCATTTGTTCAACTGTTGGTGCTCCTGTGGGTAACACATATTCAGTTTCTAAGAATTGAGTAACATCATTACCAATACTTGATAAGTGGAGTCTTATTCTGCTCTGCCATGAAGCAAAATTATCTTTGTTCAACTTGGGCACATCTCGTCTATTCATCTTGTGATCTTTAGCTTAGGTCTTGAAACCTTCCTTTCTAAGCACACAAGCTCTGATACCAATTGTTAGTAATAACTATGAGGGGGGGGGTGAATCAGTGGCCTCAAAAATTAATCCTTAAATCAACCTTTTAAACTTATGACCACAAATTATATCTCAAGTTATCTTCTATCCTACAAGATGAATGCCATGAATTACTTATATCAATTTACTACTTGTCAGATTTCTCTGTCAAAACTTCTTCTGTTTGTTTACCGATAAGCAGACATATATTCACTGAAATACAATAAATATGTAGAGTATATCGATCAATCCAGAAAAGCATATTTGAAATGCAAAACAGTAAATTGATTAACCATAAACACATAACACATGGATTTTTAAAGTGGAACCCCTGTTAAGGAAAAAACCACTGGGACCGGTAGCCCAAATTTTCACTCTTCTGAAGTGAGCCATGTTAGGAGCCAACCCTGTTAAAGGTTACAAACACACTATTAGGTGTGACCTTGTTAGAGGATTTAAAAATAGTTTGTACACTAGTATCTGGCATCTAATGCTACCACCTTGATTAAACTCTCTTGGCCTGTCAATAGGTATCGGGCGTATCCAATGCTACTTTTGTGATCAAAATTTTTGATACTCCTTGGGATGTATTATTAGAATAGTCCCAAAGGATAACTGAGAGGGGGGGTGAATCAGTTATCCACTACTTCAATTTATTTTCTTTGCTTAGATATAAATTAACATAAATTAAATACACATTCAGACAACACAATAGAGAACACAACAATTTTGGTTACAGGGAAACCAAATAGGCAAAAACCCCAGTGGGAATTATCACCCACAAAGAACTATACTTGAGTATAATTATCCCTGTTAAGAGATCTTGTAACCCTGTTAGGAGTTTTTCTTTACAATGCAATAAGTACAGAGACTTGGTTAAAGGTTGGACCCTGTTAGGAGTCTTTTACAAGTAACCCTGTTAAGGGTGAGGACTCACTGTCCAAAAGCTCACTGCTAAAATGATGAAGGCTGCAACCTTCAGTAGAATAGATATACACTATATTTGATAGATGAACTATTTGAGTAGACCTACTATCTTGATCAGTTCTATTGTGTTGTATACTTCAACTTCTTCTTCACATAGATATTTTCTTGATGAATGAAATGTCTCTACTGTCCCAAAACAATAGACATTTTGTCTTGAACTTTTTCTGTCTTTATTCTTCTCATTCACACTTGGCATTCATCAAATGAACTAATATAAGTATCTTCTACAAAGGATGTGATCTTCATCGGCTCTAGGAGTCCCTTCATTACTTCTTTAGTTGGAAACATCATCCACGCAACCTGATTAGAAACACACAACTCATACTGAATAGACACAACGCTTCACAAAGTTGGCTCCACCAAATTAACTTCAACTTCATGATTCTGATAGAAAATGTTTGGCACCTTTAGATAATTATCTTTAACTCATAACTAAACATGAATACCAACATGCATATCCCAAAGATAGGTGCAACTCAAGAAATAATGTAATTACGTCGGCTCTTCACAGATAGTCTTCAATCTCTGTAGCTATCATAACTGATTAACATAACTCAACTAAAACTTCATATCTGACTCGGTGTGAATGCACATAGCATCTAGAACATGTATACACCATGGAAATGAGAATGCATAGATCCAGAACATTTGTATTGATAATTGCATATAGAAGACTGTTGTATATTATATGTTGTCATCAATGACAAACATACAATCAATTATTTGCACAGAAGCAAATATCCAACAATCCCCCCTTTAACATTGATGGAAACGTATGATATCATCAACTCAAAGTGTCTTCCTTATTTTTACAATCTTCTCAATATCCTCACCAAAAGTTCCTCTTCACTGTTGCTACTTTGTATACTCCCCTAGAGTATATGCTCCTCCTTACTAATAATCCCCCTTTGACATCAATGAAAAAGGTTGTTAAACACCATTAAGCACAGGTACTACTCCAAAAATAGAGTATTCAACCATTCATAAGTCACTAAGGACTGATGTTTTTATTGCAAGTTCTAATCAAACTCAGGAAAGGGAATTACTCCCAACTTATCCCTGAGATACTCAAAAGTATCTTTTGATAATGGCTTTGTAAAAATATCTTCTAATTGTTCTTTAGTGCTCACATAATCCAACTTTACTTCTCTGTTTGCAACTTTTTCTCTTAGAAAATGGTATTTGATCTCAATGTGTTTTGTCTTTGAATGCATCACAGGGTTCTTTGACATATTGATGGTACTAGTGTTGTCACAGTGAATAACAATAGGATAATCAATCTGAATACCAAATTCTTTAATCATCTTTTTTATCCAAACCATTGTTGAACAATTCAATGTTGCTGCAACATACTCAACTTCTACTCTTGACTAAGAGATGCAATTCTACTTTTTACTTGTCCAAGTGACCAATCTATCTCCAATAAATATTGCTCCTCCTGATGTACTATTTTTGTCATCAACACAACCTGCCCAATCTACATCTATGTACACATGAAATTGTATATTCTTTGAGTTAGGATACCATAAACCATAGTCAATAGTCCCTTTTAGGTATCTGAATATTCTTTTTATTGCCATTAGGTGATTTTTCTTGGGTTCAGCTATAAATCTTCCAACAATGCCAACTGCATTAGAAATATTAGGTCTAGATTCGGTAAGATATATGAGTTTTCTGATCATAGACTTGTATAGGGTCTTGTCAACTATTGTGGAATCATCATCTTTAGAAATCTTGCTTCCTGTTATCATGGGGGTGCTTACTGGTTTGCAATCTCTCATCTTGAAAGTCTTCAATATCTCCTTTACATACTTAGACTGATTTATGAATATGCCTTTGTCTATTTGTTTTACATTCAATCCAAGAAAATATTTGATAGGTCTAATCATGCTCATTTCAAATTCACTTTTCATTTCTTTGGCAAATTTTGCACTAAGTTTGTCATTACCTCCAAAGGTAATGTCATCAACAAAAATAGAAACAAGTAGTAATCCTTCATCTGTCTCTCTTATGAATAAATTACAGTCTGCTACTCCTTTTCTAAATCCTATCTTTGTTAAGTAACCATCAAGTATCTCATACCATGCTCTTGGGGCCTATTTAAGTCCATAAAGTTCTTTCTTTAATCTGCATACCATGTCTGGTTTATCTGAAAGTTTGAATCCTTTAGGCTTCTCTATGTAGACTTCTTCCTTCAAGTCACTATTCAGAAAAGATGACTTGACATCCATTTGGTATACCTTAAAGTTCTTGAATGTTGCATAGGCCAAAAAAGACTTGATAGCTTCAAGTCTACTCACAGGGGCAAATGTATCATTGTAATCTATTCCTGCTCTCTGCACATATCCTTTACATACTAATCTTTCTTTTTTCCTTACCATTGTGCCTTCTTCATTCATTTTGTTACTAAATATCCACTTTGTTATAATCATGTTCTTGTCATGAGGTCTAGGGACCAGTTCCCGTGTTTCATTCTTGATTATTTGATCTAATTCTTCTTGCATGGCACTTTTCCAATCTAAATCTTTGCATGCATCTTCAACACTTAAGGGTTCAATCTGTGAAATTAAGCATACCTCTTCATTAGCGGTTGAACCTTTTTCTCTAGATCTTGTCAAGAATTTTGCACTCTGATCTCCAATGATATCTTCCTTAGAGTGGTATTTGGATGTGTATCTTTAATTCTTGGGAGTGATACTTTCATCGATAATCTGTGATTCTTCTTCACTTGGTTCAGGATTGTTACATGAAACATCAATACAGTCAAACATTTCTTCAATAACTGTGTCCTTATTGATGGGTCTAGGCTCATCTTCAATCATGGGAGCATAGTCATAATATCTTTCTTGAATCATAAACTTCTCATCAATCTTCACATGAGTACTTTCAATTATCTTCTTTAATCTTAAATTAAAACATCTATAGGATTTTCTTTTAGTAGAGTAACCAATAAAAATACCTTCATCGCTTCTAGCATCAAAATTTCCAATGCTATCATCTCTCTTGATGTAGCACTTTCTTCCAAAAATTCTGAAGTATTTTATAGCAGGTACATTACCAAACCAAAGTTCATAGGGTGTCTTGTCTGCACCTGGCCTTAATTGTATTCTATTGATAGTATAGACTATTTTATTGACCACATCTCTCCAATAAGTATGAGCAACCTTTCCTTCAATCATGATAGTGTGTGATGTGTCAAGTATTATTTTGTTCCTTCTTTCTGCAATCCCATTCTGCCAAGGGGTTCTAGGTGCACTTAACTATCTCTTGATTCCATTTTCTTCACAATAATCATAAAATTGGTTAGAGGTGAATTCTCCTCCTTTATCAGATCTTATACATTTTATCTTTAGTCCAGATTCATTCTCAACTTTAGCTTTGAACACTTTGAACTTCTCAAAAGCTTCATATTTGTCTTTTAAGAATGCAACCCACATCATCCTTGAGAAATCATCAACAAACAAAAT
>MU227259.1:179183-196262 GCA_018584345.1 Thuja plicata | reverse complement strand
CTATAAAGCTTCTTACATATAAGTAATCATCCTTCCATGATTGAATAATACCTTTATCTGCTCATCGGTAGCCTCTGTGTGTTCTTGATAACTGATGTATTTTGTTTCTGACCTTTGCATGAATTCTGCCTTCTTCTCCTTAGATGCTCATCATGGCTATCAACAACCATGAATTCATAACTCACAATTGAGTTTGAACATCTATTTATACTAAACTAGGCTCAATTCTTGATTCATGCATCACAAGTTAACTCTAGATCCAAGGTTTACAACTTGACCTTGATCTCTAGTTAGATATGTTTTAGATCTGTTAGGATGCATTAAAACATTTACATAAATCTTTCTTGACCCTCCAGTTATGATTTAAAACAAATAAAAACTCTATAAATAGAATTACATTTCTTTATCTGTCATGTAAAAATCAGATCACCAATTTGCGGGTTCTCTAACTGACTGTTAGTACTAACGGTCGGTTTTCTTGGTCGTCGATGTTCCTTTCTTGAACTTGTCATCAGGTATGCCTTTCCTATTTTTGTCAGGTTAGTTCTAAGAACTATGTCACCAGTGATGCTTGTTGATTCTATACTTAGCATTTTTCATGACCTTTGTGTTCTGTCGGGTATGCTTGCTGTTCGCCGGTAATGCTTGTAATCTGCCAGTGATGCTTGTAGTCTGGTGGTAATGCTTTATTCTATCGGTGATCTCTGTCTATGTTTTTCACTAAGTGTACTAATGAAAAAATAATGGCATCAGTGTCAACTAGTCTTGCAATAATTGGAAGGTCTCTTACTACCTTTACATTACTTATCTTGACTATGTTGTCAAAATTGATATGATAAAGTCTCTTGTGCCATAGCCAACTGTCATCCACTTTTGCAACAAAACAACTTACTTCTGAATTGAGCTGAAAAATATTACCTTTGGTCTTTGAGCCTGATGCAATCATGTCTCCTTCTTTGTTGTTAATGATGCACTGGTTGTTTTTGAATTCCAACTGATATCCTTTATCAAGCAATTGTCCAACACTTAGTAAGTTATGATGTAAACCATCAACATAAAGAACATCATTTGTTTTATTCTTTCCATCTAAGGTGATAGAACCTCTGCCTATGATAGGTTTGGAAGTGTTATCTCCAAATATAACCATGCCACATTTATATTTGTTCAAATGTACAAATCTATCTTTGTCTCCTATCATGTGGTGTGAACATCTGTTGTCAATGATCTAGTCAGTTCTGATGTCAGCTTTTGAAAATAATGCTAACTCTTATTATTTTTCTTCATCTTCTTTGTCCATTTCTTCAAGCATCTTTTCAATGTCTTTAATGGAAATGAAACCAATTTCATCTTCTCCTAAATCATCATCAGTTACACCATCTTCAGCATGATAACATTCCTTAGTGTACGTGGGCTTGTAATATGATCTAAACTTCTTGACTCTTGTAGGACACTTGGATGCAAAGTGACCAACTTTGTTGCATGAAAAAAATTTGAATGGTGGCTTTCCTTCATATTTCCCTTTACCTTTCCTTTCTTTCTTGGCAATCATAGAAATGATTTCTTCTAGTTTTGTATTCACTTCTTCATTATTACTAGAGCTACTTATGGATTTCTTGCTCTAGACTGAGGCTTTGAAAGTTGTCTCACTTTTGGGTTCTATCTTCAATCTTGATATCTCAAATGCATATATTTTTCTGATCAAAGTCTCTCTCTTTAAGTATTTTGAAAATTGTGTAGTCTCATCTAAGATATTGATCTTGCTCTCATAGTATGTTGTTAGTGTGGTCATTAGTTTGTCCATTATATCATCCTCTGAGATTTCTCCACCATTGTTCTTGACACCTAAAATTGCTTCATTAATTCTTTGATTGTAGGCTCTGATGTTTTCTTCAGGTAGCATCTCTAAGTTGTTGTACCTTTTCTTCCATGTCTTTCTGCATGCATTCTTTTCTTGGATGTATCCTTCAAACATATCTTCTAAGTATTTCTAAATAGGGTATGCTTTATCTGCCTTCTTGACCTCAAAAAATTTAGTGTCGGATAGGGCATTGATTAGGGCCTCTTTGGTGATTGCATTACGAGTGAACACTTCCATTTGTTTGACTGTAGAGTCTTCTTCTGCAAGGTTTTTCAAGGTGGGAACTTCAATTTCTCGAGTGGAAATCTCATAGATCTCAAATTCAATGCATTGAAGATGTGTTATCATTTTTTTCTTCCAGTCAAGATAGTTTTCTCCATCAAACTTAGGACTCTCTTTCCTAAAGTATGCCATATGACCTACCTTAAGCTATTAGGCTTTCTCTCCAAGGCACTTGGCTCTGATACCAATTGTTAGAATAGTCCCAAAGGATAACTAAGAGGGGGGGGGGGGTGAATCAGTTATCCACTGCTTCAATTTATTTTCTTTTCTTAGATATCAATTAACATAAAGTAAATGCACATTCATATAACACAATAGAGAACACAACAATTTTGGTTATAGGGAAACCAAATAGGTAAAAACCCTGGTGGGAATTAGCACCCACAAAGAACTATACTTGAGTATAATTATCCCTACTAAGAGATCTTGCAACCCTATTAGGAGTTGTTCTTTACAATGCAATAAGTACAAAGACATGGTTAAAGGTTGGACCCTATTAGGAGTCTTTTACAAGTAACCTTGTTAAGGGTGATGACTCACTGTCCAAAAGCTCGCTGCTAAAATGATGAAGGCTGCAACCTTCAGTAGAACAGATATACACTATATCTGATAGATGAACTATTTGAGTAGACCTACTATCTTGATCAGTTCTAGTGTGTTGTATACTTACACTTCTTCTTCACTTAGATATTTTCTTGATGAATGAAATGTCTCTACTGTTCCAAAACAACAGACATTTTGTCCTGCACTTTTTGTGTCTTTATTCTTCTCATTCACACTTGGCGTTCATCAAATGAACTACTATAAGTATCTTCTCCAAAGGATGTGATCTTTGTCAGCTCTAGGAGTCCCTTCAATACTTCTTTAGTTGGCCACATCATCCACACAACCTAATTAGAAACACGCAACTCATATTGAATAGACGCGACACTTCACAAAGTCGGCTCCACCAAATTAACTTCAACTTCACGATTTTGATAGAAAATGTTTGGCACCTTTAGATAATTATCTTTAACTCATAACTAAACATGAATACAAACACACATATCCCAAAGATAGGTGCAACTCAAGAAATAAAGTAATTATGTTGGCTCTTCACAGATAGTCTTCAATCTCTATAACTATCATAGTTGATTAACATAACTCAATTGAAACTTCATATCTGACTTAGCATGAATGCGCATAGCATCTAGAACATTTATACACCATGGAAATGCACATGCATAGCTCCTAAACATCTATATTGATAATTGCATATTGAACATTGCTGTATATTATATGTTGTCATCAATGACAAACATACAATCAATTATTTGCACAAAAGCAAATCTCCAACATGTATCTCAATTGAAAAAGACTTTTAAGTTCTTCTCAGTTAAAAGGCTTATATGCTTCAATGGTTAAACTAAAATACTAATGATCTATTCATACATACAACTCAATTGCATATTTTTAGATCTATTGTAGGTCCATTACTTCACTTATCAATATAATCAAATATATACCTTTGTTCCACACTTTTTCTTCTCTGTGATGCTTGTCTCACTATTTGTCAGTGTCTGCATAATTTAGCTCTTCCTTTAGCTTGTTCATCAGGACTAAAATGAATACTTTCTTCTCCTTTAGATTTACTTTAGAATCTTTCCTCTTCTCTTGTTCACCCCACACACACAATTCATAATGAATTGAGTTTGTCTCTTATAAACGTGATTTCCTCTTTTCTAGGATTTCTTGATCTTGGCATGTTCAATAGTCTTTGCCAACAGATTTAAAGAAAATATCCAGTTTGATCTCGTAGAGATCTTCTTGCCAACTGGACAAAGCAACTTTAAATCAATTACTTATCTTTGGCTTTATCTGGATGATTAAAACAATGATAAGTATCAGTTAATTCTATATTTAGCTTCTTGACAGCTAAACATTTTTTTCATTTTCTAACTCTTTTTTCTGTCAGTCAACACTTCAGTTAGTCATTGGTGATAACTGATTATTCCATCAGTGTGACTTCAATTGTCATCAGGATCTTCATCCTTGTCTTTTCCATCAGGCAACACTGAAATTATGTTCGTCGGGTTACTCTGTGTTTTTCTCACCGGGCAACACTGTAACTCTGCTCGTCTGTAATGCTGTGTATTTATTTGTCGGGAAAAACTGTGACTAAGTTCTTTTACTTTGACTGTCGAGTGCACTCCATCAGTGTATGCAGTTTCTTAGTGAATATTTGAATTATATGCATCACTGATAGCATAGCCTTTGATTCATCAGTTTCTTTGAAGTCTTTTGCAATATCTCCATGACCATATAGATTATATCAAGTTGACATCAATGACAATACAATACATTAATTGATTTAATGCCTTGCATGATCATCAACTTAACATCTTCAAACATTCAATCAGTTACATGTCATTAGGATAATATCTTAGGTTGAGGAGAATGTTGGTGAAACCAAATGGATAATAAGATGGACCATCTCCAATAATATGATTTTTTGAGCCATGTGCAAGTCCAACGTTAAGAATGCTAGTGAATAAAAATAATTGGAGTACCTATTTGAATCTCGATGAATGATACATGATATAAAAATGGCTCCTAGAGAGGTACATAGGTGTAACTTATAAATGTTGGATAACTTGTGAGTGAGAGGGGGGTGAATCAATACAAATAGGTATTGACCTAATTCAGCCACCAATATGATTAACTACACTAGCAACTTCTTAACCTCAAATCATATGAATGAAATAAACAAATAACAACAAAAAATATCAAGCATCCACAACTTTAACACACATAACACATGTATTTTATTGTGTAACCCCTTGTCGGAGGGAAAAAACCATAGCAGTAATGACACCCACACACCCAATATTGCAATAAATGAGTTTGCCCTGTAAAGAGCTACAAATACCCTTTCTAAGGGTTTACCCTGTTAGAATTGATTAGTTCACTGTTAAGAGTAAAATAAGATCATATATGACCTATCTCGCTAGAGGATTTAAAACCTCAATAAAGAAGCTACCCTGTTCAACGATTTAGAAATAAGAACTTGTTAAAGTTCACCTTGTTAGAGGATTTGACCTACTACAACTGTTAGGGAACAACAAGATTGTTGATATGTATAATGGCATTGATTTCCTATCAGACCCTTTTCATCTCTCTAAAATTTGTAACTTATCTCTTCTCTTTGATCATAACTTCAACTTGAAATCATAAAACCCTAATCACCAAAAAAACTCTTCAATGACAATTCCTTTTTTTTTCTTTATCAACCAAACTTTTTAATATGAGCAGTTCCTATATATAAACAACTTGCACCGCCTTAAGGATGATATTCAAATTTCTTTCCTAAGATAATACCATGTGTCAAATTTATAATCTCAAAGAAATAAATTATTTATCATGACAACGTTAGGTTAGGATAAGATATGCAAGTTTATACCTCCATTATAATAAAAAATGCTTTTACTTCTCCAATGCAACACCTTAAATCTGTCTTAAATGCTTCCATAAATCTTATAAATACCAATACATTGGATGCATAGCCTTATTCCACATCATCATATCATTAGAAATTATCGCATTAACTTAACCACTCAACCGATCTGTGATCTACTGAGCAGTTGATCAAGAACATGAGAGTTCTACCTGTCTTAGTGTCTGTGACATTGAAAAATCTATCACCACTCAACCAAATAAGTTGTGGTTAGAATCATAGATTCTTCATACCATATAAATACTATATCTTTGAGCACAACATTTTAATCTTTCCTTAACTTGATTGCTACCACAATCTAACTAATATTGTTCTTCCTGAACACCAGTCAACATACATAGTTGATCTTTCCTTTACCAATCATGTACAATTCTTACCGATCACTGTAATCATGATATATCAATATATTTCCATCAAGGGAAACTAATTATGCATCCACTCATGACCTCTCTTCATATCTTCTTCAAAACATATCATAATGCCCAATGTGATTGATTTGATTTTTGAGTTAAATCTGATGGTTACCAATTAAAATAAAACACCATGTGTTGAAAATTTTAAATTTGGCAGTAAATCTTGTGTTGTGTGCCATGAGTGGTGCCTAGAAATATACAAATATTTTGTGTAAAAATTAATTGTGGTTTTTACATGTGAGGAGATTGACATATAAAGGTATTAAGGATTGAAGTCACTTTATGCACCACGAGTCAGTCCCTTCTGATTTGGTGCTAACATGTCTTGAGTGATAGAGAATATTGTATGTCTTATTGTAAAAAACATGAAAAGAAAATATAATTGACTAATCATACAGTGTGTGCATTCAAAATATAAAATCATTCTGCTATTAAAAAGATGGCTACAAGTGAACCTAACGGTTCATTATTAGGAAATGAATGAGGTGCATGTCCCATATGATGTGGTGCTAATAGGTCCCAAGTGATGGAGAATATTACATTTCCTATTGATGTTTATTAAAAAACAACATGAAAATAAAATGTGAATGACTAATTTTTTAGTGTGTGTATGTGAAATGTATAAACATTTTCCTAGTCAATAATAGTTGTGGGTGCACCTAATGGCTCGCCAAAAGGCAGGGAATGAGCTGTGGATTTGAATGATGATGGTATATAGATGACATCATTAGGAATAATAAATGAGTTGGATGATATGATATCATTAAAAAGAGTGGGTAGTAGGGATGGTGGTGGTGAGGTAATGAACTAATACTATAGGTTTTGCAAAAAATCAACCTTAGTTTGTGGTTTGTTGTACAAATTGTACTAATTCCTTCAACCATGAGTAAAAAATGAATAGAGTTGATTGTAGTGAGTTTAACAAAAAATAATTTTTGTATCTCACATAGCCCTAACCACCTTGTATGGAGATTTTCTTTATGATCCTTATATCTTGAATCAATTAGTAGCACCTAATCACCTTCTTACAGTTCCTTGATCTTAGTGTATTGATCATGCCACTTGCTTCTTTGTTGTTGGATAATTTTTGTGTGTTATTCAATGAATTCCATTATCATCTAATCAAGGGTATCAAGTTGATATAGGTTCTCTCTTTATGCTTGAGTGAGATCCATTTCCAATTCCATGACCACATAAAGTTTCTTGTATTCAAACCCAATTGAAAGGATTTATTTTTTGCCATAGACTAGATCATAGGGTGTAAAACTTATTATAGTCTTTCATTTTGTCCAATATGATCAAATTTCTCCAGGAAATTTAGTAGCCCATCTTGCTTATGTAGTACACTATTTAGTCAAAATGTTCTCAATTTCCATATTACTTACCTCAACTTTCCCATTAGATTGTGGATGATATGGAGATGATTTCTTGTGTCTGATTTCATATTCCTTAACTAGTTGTGCAATAAAATAAAAATAGAACTATGGACCATGATTTTTCACCATCTCACATGGCACACTGTATCTTTAAAATATTTATTCTTTCAATAATTAGGCAACTTTTGTGTCCCTTTCAGTTATTAACGATTTAACTTCTACACATTTCCTGAGATACTCAATACATACCAGTATATAAGATTCAACATTGGAGGCAAGTTATATGGGTCCAATGAAGTCAATAACCTATTTATCAAATGGTGTGACTTCCAACTATGGCTATAGAGGTATTTCATATCTCCTAATGAGTCTACCCAATCTTGACATTTGTCCCCCCTTCTTGTGTATTGGGTTGCATCTTTGTGTATGGTTGGCCTATAATACCCTATATTAAGTATCTCTATTGTTGTTTTATTTTCTAAAAAATGTCTTCCACACGGTTCATTATGGAAATCCTTTCTTATATATCAAATGTTCACCCTCCTTAAGGAACTTTCACATGAAATTATCTGGGCTAATATAGAATAAATATCCAACTATCTAGGTATAGAAAAATTGTATTGAACTAGCTGCCTTTTTTCTTTGGGTGATAAATGTGGAGGAGTTTGTCCTGCAAACATGTAATTAACAATGTCTACATAACATGAAATATGAATCAAGAGATCACAGAGATGCTTAAATTAGGAAATGAATCATCTACCACTAGATCTTCTGATGAAATTGTCAACCATGAGAGGAAATTTTCTACAACATGAGCATTCCCAGGCGTGTCCACTATAGTGAATTCAAACTCTTATAACAAGAGTAGCCACATTAAAATCATTCCACTCACTACTAATTCATTCATGAGATAGTATATGGCTCCATGGCTAGTGTGAATAAACAAAAAACCAACAGTATAATGTCTAAATTTATTAATGACATAAGTGATAACTACTATCTTCTTCTCTGTAACCTAAATAATTAACCTAAGCTCCTTTAAGCTTCTTTATAACGTAGTAAATGAAATATTCTCTGCTACATTCTTTCTGTCCCAATACCACTCCAACTAAAAAATTAGAAGCCTGAATATGGATATGGAAAGCAAGATTCCAATTTGGCCCTCTTAATATTGGTTCTTGAGTAAGGGATATATTTAGTGCATAAACTGACTATTAGAAACTTGTGGTCCATTCAAACTCGACTTCCCTGGTTAGCAAGGTAAAGGGAGGTGCAATAATCTATGGTACTAATAGTTTTTATGTAATCTCAATCTTTGCAGGGTCAACTTGAATCCTATTAGCTAAAACAAAATGGCCAATAACAACACCCTCTTCCATCATCATGAAGAATTTTTCATCACTTAAGAACATGTTATTATCTTGACATGTTTGAAGTAACTACTCCAAATCAGTTAATGCTTCTTCATAGATGTTACCATAATTTTTAAAATCATCCATGTGAATTTTCAATGTATCATGTGCTTTATCAAACAAAATGTTTAGAAGTACGCTTTGAAATGTGGTCGATGAATTGTATAAATGAAAGAGAAACACAAAGTAGGCATATACTCCCCATGTGCAAGCGATTATAGCTTTATCTTGGTAATTGTCTATTATATTGATTTGGATGTATCCATTGAATCCATCCATAAAGGAGAAGTACATCTCCCCTACAAATTATTTTAAAAATTGGTCAATAAAAGGTAATGGAAAGTGATCCTTCTTGGACATTGCTACATTTTAATTCCCTATAGTTTGTCCAAAATCTCCATTTCCATCTATTTTTTGGTATGATGACTAAAAGGGATACCCATTGATGAATCCATCATCTAAATATTTTGTAATCAACACTAAGAGATTTACGCAATCCATCAAATAGAGAAATTTGTTTTTGGGTTTGATTGTGTGCAATATTTTTACATCAACATTTTGGATGACACTTTGTAATCCATCTTTAGGATAAGAAGAGCTAAAGGAACATATAAGATGTACTCTTGTAAACCAGAAAAATATTAAGGAGGAAAAGGGAGAGATAAGGGAGGCACAAGGATCAAGATACCAAGGAGGTCAACCTACAAAAGAAAAGTCAAGAAAGTCAACACTAAAACAAAAAACCAAGAGAGGAAAACACCTAAGGAATCCTAAAAAATCTTGAAAAATAACTAAAGAAAAACCCTAAATATAAGACGTGTTGTACCCTTCCATATGACTATATTTTTGTTTCATGTTTAGGACAAATGATTGATGTATTTGTGTGTGTGTTTTTTTGATACGTATGGTAATTGGTAATAGGCTAATCATGATGACATTTAATATTATGTATTGCAATGGTCACTTTGATGTTATTGTTACCCAAATTTTTCACATGCGGGATAGCAATCATAACAGTTAAAAAATTGCATAAAAGAAAAATCTCTTTGACATTACTATGCAACTAATGAAAATGAATACACTTCTATTACATTCATATTATCATATTTCATTTGTACTCTAAGTATTGATCAAATGCGCACTTTCAAATTCATAAATGATCATTACATTGTGCATTCAAACTGAATGTATTAGACAAGTGTTCCTTCAAAGTTACATCTTGCATATTGAAAACTTAGAGGACATATGTATCAAAGAAAGTAAGAGAAAGGCATGATGAAGTCTAGGGATCTATGTATTTCCTTTAAGAGGTCTTCTAGTTTCTGAGTTGTTCATATGCATCATCTGAAGTCTTCATGTCTTGGTTGTCTTGGTCTTGTCTCTGTCTGTCCTCCATCCTAGGTCTTTTGTTGTTTCTATTTCCTGAATCATCATGGTGGAAAAGATGTTAGATCCAATTGGATCTAATAAATACATAGTTCACTAAAAAGCACCATACATCAGTCAAATTCCCTGGACTGCATATTTACTGATGATATTAATGCAATAGAAAGGTATGCATTTGCATTGACAGAATAATAACATCAAAAAGACATATATTTATGAAATCCTTTGCCATGTTTGAAAGATGTAGTGAGTGTCATGAGCCCGTGCTCAAACTCCACATAAGACATTACATACAAGAAAGTTGTGTGCATTACAAGAGGATACAGTTCATGCAAAATCCCAAGAAGAGGATGCAATGCATAAAGGATGATACAATGTTGCTGCAGGAGACACGTGAGCAACGAAAGATCCTGAGAAGAGATATACATAAATGGAGGTGAAATGTGTACTATTATCATGTAGGATGAATTAAAAGTAGTGTTGTCACAATACATGATACCTTTGGATGAGATAAGGAATCAATCCACAGAGACATCTACTTCTGCAAACAAGTAAAAGAGAGTGTGCATATTAAACAATGATATCTTTTGTGCATATATTCATAAGAATGTAATAGAACAGTGTGTATCTATGTTATTATTCTGAAAACAACTATGAAAGTTAATGATGCTGTGGTGGTTCATATTGCTGAGAACAGGGTACCCATGTGCCTAATATTTTGAAGTAATGTTTTATGCAGGGTATTGAGCTAACAATCTTATTCAGGTGTATTGAAATGACAGTGCCATCAATTATAATGTTGTTATCAAATACAGTAAAAGATGCTATGCATATTCAAAAGGAAAATGATAACAACATGTTTAATAAAAAGACAGCTTGCAACAGACAAAGACTGCAGACACCTAGTGGAGACAAATAGCTCAAAATCAGCTCTTTAATACAACAGACAGTGGCCATATTTTTCAATAATAAATGCAGATTCATCAAAGCACATCACAGGCTCACATTCCCAGTTCAACAGAAGCTTGAGTTCAGCAGAATGAAGACAAACAACTCTTATCATTTCTGTAAAAAGAAGACAGCAATATCAACTTATCTATAAGCTACAAACAAAGATGGAGTTAGAATCTAACATAGAGAAAAGAAGAAATTACTTATCTTCGAGTTGCAAGACAAACTCCATGCATAGCTATAAATTCCAGAGAAGAACCCATGGTAGAAGCCCAAGCCATGCAAAGTGCCATGTTATGGCATGTAAACTCTAGTATCATTATAGGTCGATTCCAACATTACAAGGATAAGAATTCAGTCAAAGAGCAGAGAATAGCATGCGGATGACAGTGACATCATGCAGGGAAAACTACAGTATTGAGAGCCACCCAAGAACGTGCAGAAACACAAAGCCAAGTTCTCTGTTCCAAATAGAAGACTCTAGCTCGAGAGCTAAGTCCAAGTGCACTCCAGCCCAGAGAAGATCACAAACATGATGGCACCATATATTATGGCATATAAACTCTAGAAGATGTGGAACCCATGGTTAGAAGCCCAAATGAAGAGGCCTGAGCCTCTTGCAAAAATACATAACAATGCCATATGGTAAGCAAGGTGGAGTTCAAGTTTCAAATCATGGATAAGGCTCTAGACAAGAGCTCGAATCCTAGACCATGTCGTATGTTATGGCATTTAACTCAAAAATATATGCATAGTAAACCCGTGGTATATAGAAGAACTCTAGACTCATACACAGCTCGAGTTCAATAGTGGAAGTTTCTTTTAAGCTAAAAGATCATCCAGAGGAATGCAAAAAACTAGCATGGTGGCACACAGAAACAAGAAACCCTAAGTTTTCTCCAAAATACAAGCTTCAAAAATGAGATGCAAAGATCCCTATATCAAATTGTATATACTTTGAAGTCCATCAAAGTACAAAGAAGAGTTAATTGCAAATGCCATGACAACTACTTAGTTGATGGATACATTGATATATTGTGAGAGATTGGTTATTACTTAGTGATGGGTCATGTTGACCATAGAATGTCGGCTATGCTTTGGAGTTAGGATTTTTTATGCAAATGTGGTGGGGGGTTCATGTTTTGGGTTAGGTGTTAAGTATTTTTTTAATGCATTTTGTAAATAAGTTGGTATCACTATGGTAAAAAGATATAAAATATTTAATCACCAACTTTAGGGGTAGTTTCATTTTCAAAATTAGCCTCAAGGGCTTAATTTTAGGCATTAGTCATGCCTTAAAACTGGGGATTGAGCTAGAATTTTGGAGGGTCTTTAGGAGGCTAGTTTGTAGGCATTGTTTAGGCCTTTGATTTAGGATTATCTTTCTGTTTTGAGGAGAGTTTTGGAGGGAGAGATGATTTTTGAAATTGAGCCTTGGAGGCTATACCACTAAACTTCTCATTCATGTAAGGGGGTAGAATTTAGAGAGGAGGTGCTTTCAGTGAACAATTTTTTCCTGTAGACCCTTTTTATGCATTTTGTATCCATTGGGTTGCAGATTCTGGAGATAGAGCATATAGTGAAATTCTTGTTCCTAGATGTTTTAGGAGTCCATTTTGTAATCTATTCTGTCAGATTTTTGAAGGATAATAAAGAAGACATTTCATTTCCATATGCTTTTGAGTCTGGGTTTCACTGACCTATCCTAGCCATCATTCCACTTTAGGATGATTATGCCTTGAGTTACCTTTTTGGATTATCGGGTAAACAACCATGGATTTCCTCTTGACATTTTTGCTTGCTGCGGGTGAGTTTGTGTTTGATCACAATGTCTTTGGTCATTTGTGTTTTGATTTCTTATCATAATATTGTAATTTATTATTGGATTTATGTAATTAATAAACTATTTTAAAGTACTATTATTATTATCTTAATATAATTTAATGATGGTTAAAACATAGTATTAAGGAAATATTAAATATCGTTAATATTTTAATATAACTTAATTATTATTTAAATTATGTTTTAAGATGGTATTAATTAATATTTTTTTAATTAATAATGATATTCAATAATGTGACATTAAATATTCCTTTATATTAATTAATAAATTTAATATATGAAACATGATATTTCCTTATTGTGCAATTGGTATCTAGTTAGTTGAAATGTTAAGTACTAAATGAATCTTCTTCTTTTTGGGGTGCATGGCCTTTTTTCTTTTTGTTTATGAGAATGTGAGTTGGATAGTTGAAGTCTCTTTGATGGATTGGGTGTGTGAATTTCATGTTGGCATTATGATGGACTTTGGAGGTGAAATGATGAGTTTTAGTTTTTCATTGATGACAAGTTATTAACTCTATTATATTTGGTGAATAAGTTGTTGTTACCGATCGACACGATGAATAGGTGAGGCAATTTTTGCTATGTGTTATAATCAGTTAACAAGAAGATAGTAACACAAGTGTTTTTTTTGTAGCGATCGATTTTGCTAGCACATTGCGATGTGCTATCGTTACTAGAGCCTTATTTTGGTCAGAGAAGGTTGGATGTACAACCACAATAATTAACTCAAATTTTTGTGTAAGATAATGTTTTGGTGTTGTGTTCTTTATGAAACGGTTGAGTTATTGATTGGTTCCTGATGATCAGATGGTCAAGGCAGTTAAGTTATTGTCAGTGTTTTGTAATAAATTATTATATTACATTTTGGGTCGACATATTAGGTTTTTAGAGTTGAATTTCTAGTTTTTTATTATGTGCGTTTTTAAGCATCCTTAAAAACGCACACAATCAAAAACTAGAAATTCAACTCTAAATTCAATGGATTGTGGAAATCTGATCGATTTAATATTAGGTTTTATTGGCGTGGATTTTCATGAATTAAGTCAAAGTTGTGTTTCAACTTATGGATTATTTTTAATATGTTAACCAACTTAAGAACAACTATATAAAGGAAAGCTAAATCAACGATTTAGGGTTATTGATCATGTTTTTGGTGATTGCGATCAGAGATAGAGGCAGATTATTGTGTCAAGAGTTCAGAGATTGAATTGGACCTTGCAAGAAAGAAGTGCCATTCTAGATGAGTGATTTGAGCTCATTAATTACTCAAGGCTAACTCTAATAGGTTAGCAAGGTTAAATCCCTTAACAGGGTGAACTTTAACAGGTCGTTTGTATAGATCCTTAAAAGGGTGACTTCTGAGAAGGAGTTCTAAATCCTCTAGCGAGGTAGATCCTAACATGTCTCATTTTACTTCTAACAAGGTACTAATCACTTCTAACTGGTTGAGCCCCTAACAGGGTATTGTAAGCTCCTAACAGGGAAACTCTTTTACTGTAGTGAAGAGACTTGTGGATGTCATACCCAACATGGTTTTCTCCCTCTTACAAGGATTTCAATGATAAAAATAGTGGTGTTATGATTTATGTTTTGCGGATGTTTGAATTATTTTACTTCTACTGCATAGTTACTCTTGCATCTTTAATTTCTTATAAGTTGGTTAAAAGCATTATCATATTATTGGTTGAATTAGTACATTTCTTATTTACACTAATTCACCCCTCCTCTTAGTGCTTCTATATACTAACAATTGGTATCAAATCCTAGTGCCCTTAAAGAAGCCTAACAAATTGTGTGAGATCCTTAAGGGAGACATGGAGTTTTACAGAAGAAAACTTGCTAAGGTGGAGGACATGATCGAGAAACTTAAAGACTAGTTGAAGAGTTCTAGGGATAAGAGATGGGAATTTCTCCAACAGTTGAGTGAAATTCAAGATCTTATTGAACACCTTTATGATAAAAGTGGAACATGTAAATGGAGTTGGGAAACTTCTAAATAAGAATGGGTGAAGAGTTAGAAGCAAGGAAAGTTGCAGATGAAGCTAAGATAGTTGCAGAGGATTCCCTAAAAGTCAAAGATGAAACTATAATGACTAAGGTGGATGAGATTTTCATATCAGAGCAAGAAGTTGTTGCATCAAGGGAACACCTACATGATTCTAATGAAGAAAATGCTAATGTCATAATAAAGAATAAAGATCTGAGAAATGAGAATGAAAAGCTAAAAGAAGAGTTGAAGAGTGCTAATGACCTGTTGGTTAAGTTCAATAAGAGTTCTGCTAAACTTGATGAACAAATCTCTAGAAAAAGGAGAAATGGTGAAAGACAAGGAATAGGTTTTTCCAAATTTGAAGTCAGTGAGACATCTGGTACAAAGGAGAATCATGCAAAAGGAAAGTCTGCAACTAAGGTGAATAACAAACAAATGTGGTAAGAGGAAGTATAGAGTGGTATGTTTCAATTACCACAAGGAAGGACATACTATTTATGTTTGTTGGTATAAAACTAATCCACATGTTCCTAGATTTGCAAATTTGTTTGGTAGATCTGATGGTTAAAATGCTAAAACTAATGATTTTCAAGGTAACTATTATCACTGTAACAAGTTTGGTCATAAGGCTAATGAGTGCAAGAATAGAATCAGAAATGAAAGGCCACATGTGAACCAAGGAAGCCCTTACCAAAGGGAGAGACAATTCAATGTTACTTATTCTATTTGTCACAACTTTGGACACACAATAGTGAATTGCAGGATGGGAACCAGTAGAGGCAATGCTAGATCATGGAGAAAAATTGGTTTGGCATGTTTCAATTGCAATAAGATTGGAAATCTTGCTAGGTCTTGCAGAGTGAAGAAGAATAATACTGGAGGTCAACCGATGAATATGCTTGATAATGATAAAGTCAAGAAGATTGTAGATGTTAAAGAAACTGGGAAAAAAATAAAGGAAACATGGGTAAAGAAAGGTGAAATGAAATATTTTGAAAAGATAGATAACTCCACTACATCGAGTAGTGTGGAGACTTCATCATCTGACTAAGTTAAATCTATTGGATTAGGGGGGGAATCAAGTAAGATCTATAACCTATCCCCTAAGTTTTGTGTGTAGTAAGATTTATTAGCATATTTAGATGCCTAATGATGTTATGTAAGAATATGATAAAGTATATTACATTACACATGATTCTATGTGACTGCATAATAATTTTTTTTAATGGCATAGTGACTCTTTATGTTTCTAACCATTGTGATCGGTTAATGTTACTATTTGACCGTTTGTGATTATTTCTTGGTAATGAGATGTTATAAGGGAAAAAGTGAAGTTCATTTGTCACTTTTCATTCTACAGATCATTCACCAAAGTGAAGGTATTTTCATTACACAGTCCAAATACATCAAAGAGGTCCTGAAAATATTCAAGATGAAAGATTACAAACCAGTTGGAACACCGATGGCTACTGGATGTAAGCTAACAAAGGAAGACAAGACAACAAAGGTAAATCAGACTTTGTATAGATCAATGATTAGAAAACTCATGTATGTTGTACACACTAGACCAGATATTGCAGATGTAGTAGGAATTGTTGCTATATTTTTTGCTAACCCCAAGGAATCACATATGATTGTTGTAAAAATAATTTTAAGATATCTAAAGAATACTGAGGAATTTGGCTTATGGTATAGAAGAGAAGACAAATTTGAACTTAAGGTGTTTACCGACACTGATTGGGCTGGAAATCTTGATGATTGGAAGAGTACAACTAGAGGAGCATTCTTTATGGGCGACAGACTTGTCACATGGATTAGTAAGAAGCAAGGATGCATCTCTCAGTCTACTGCAGAAGAAGAATATGTTGTTGCTGCTACAAACTGCTCAAATATTGCATAGATCAAACAATTGCTAGAAGGTATACATATGAAGATCTCAAAACCTATGATTATCTATTGTGATAACACCAGTGCAACAAACATTTCCAAGAATCCAGTCATGCATTCCAAGACTAAACACATTGCAATCAAGTATCATTATTTAAGAGAACAAGTTCAAGAAAAAGAGGTGAT
>MU227259.1:136078-160567 GCA_018584345.1 Thuja plicata | reverse complement strand
CACAAGAAAAAAAGAATGACATACATCCCTTAGCCATAGCTACCACCTCTACCTGTCCTTTCAAAGCCCATTTACGAGAAACAAAAGCCCTGACCACTTCGATGTTAGGTCTCACTCCTACAAATTTGCCAACCAGCGAATTTTTCATCCTTGCTATAGAAAAATCAATAGTCTGATCTGGGATTTCAATAGCAAAGCTTCCCTGAGAGAGTTTAGAGATGTTCTTCACCGAAGGTAAAGATGATTTACCTATAGGTTTGATACCAAATAGAGACGCCCATTTCCTTGGTTTCCCCAGCCCAACCTCCTGTCTGGGACCCCCTCCTGGGTCCTCTGGCGCCTGTCCCGCATCGGGATCCTTTCCTGTGATCTCGATGTCCTTCCCATTAGATCGTTTACTGTGCTCAGAGGAATCTGCCTCCTCCCAATTTCTCCCGCCCAGATTCAAAGTTGAATTTGGATGCTCCCGCTCGCTCCCTCGTTCGCTCCCCATTGGATTCCATTCTAATGTTGCTTACTTCCTGAGGTGTTTGCCTAAGCCACTCTATTCTTGAGACATAATTTGTAGGACATAAGATAACTTGAGACATAATTTGTGGTTATAAGTTTTAATGGTTGATTTAAGGATTAATTTTTGAGGCCACTGATTCACCCCACCCCCCCTCTCAGTTATTACTAATAGGAGCAAGTACAATTATCACTGACCACATCATGATAATATGAATACCAATTTCATTGCTTTTGTAACCATTTATAAACTAGTACAACCCTCACTAGTTGAATAATCAACTATGGGATTATAAATACCAGTTTCATCAGATTCAATGTTGCAATTGAATTTTGGTATTAAGCTATGGAAGATCTAAATAGCCAAGGTATCCTTTTGCATAAATAGACAAAGGTTAACCCGACTTCCTATATGAAATTCCTTGATGGTTCTTTGATGACCATGTCCTTAGATAAATTCACACAAGTTGGTGGATCTTCCTCAAAATAGTCACTCAAAGTAAAGAAAATATCATGTCTTCATCATTGCCAATCTAGTCGAAACATCATCGATTAGCTAAAAATATATGACAAAATGCAATGAATATCATCAAAAGCTTCAAGTGTTTTGTATTGTATCAAGATTTTCAATAAAATTTCCAAACATTTTGATCATTTAGGTTATGTCAATTTTTAATCCTGATTAATAAAGTCATGAAGTTCAAGGATCAAGTTGCAAGATCGAATGCTTGATTTTGAACAATGATATCCATCAAAGGTTCAACAATATATCTCTTCTGAACCTCTGAAAATTCCCTCTAATATGTGACCAAAAGTAGCACTTATTGAATCCGTTTGTACCAAAACCAAAGCTTTTGCCCCCAAGTGATAAATGTGACCATGTGTAAATCTTGGGCATATGAAACCTAGTATGTGACAAAATGTTAGAGACATTATGCAAGATTTTTTTTTGTTTTTTAATGTTTTTTTTATTTTTAGATATTTTTTAGATTTTTAAAGTTTGTTTTTTGAAATTTTTTAGATTTTTAAAGTTTTTATTTTTATTTTCAGAAATTACCAGCTTTCAAAAAAGATCACATTGGTTTGTCCCCAATGTCTAGCAAGGTATAGAACATGATATATGGATGAACAAACTGATGTATCAGAAATGGATACGAAATGATGGATGAAGCATGTGTAGTGAATGTGACCCATAGGACCATCTCCTCAAGATTACCAAGCTATGGAAAAAGGATATAGAAATGAGAAACATGTTTTTGGATAAGGAATGAAAGCCACAAATGTAGTTCTAGATAGCATACAGGATAATGACTTGATGTCTTAAAAGTGGGTATTCCAAAAGAGTGGACATGTCAAGAAGTTTTTGAAAATAAATTTTTGCATTTTATGTTCTTCATTTTGATCAAGACCAAGGTTCAATTTGGATAAGATATGGATAGGATAGCACAATCAGGATAAAGGGGTGATGGAGGATATGAGGGGATGATTTGGGATTATGGAAATATTGATGCAGAATAATGAAGGTAGATTTGGGATAAGCAAGATCATGATAGGGTAACATGGATGAAACAAGTGAATAAGTTGATGGGAAAGATAATGGATGTCCAGATACCAAATGCTCATGGATATGTTCAACCTTGTCAAGATTAAAGGTGAAAGAGTGAATATGGATGTGAGTGAGATAAATGGTTGGATAAAGAAGATGGAGGATAACATGGATAAAACTTGCCCCCAAGTGTAGAGTGCAAGAGGGAGGAATTACGCATGATGCATGTTTGCTAGGTTTTCATCATGGTACTTGTCCAAGGTGCCATAAAAAGTAGTTTTCACCATAGGATGGATTGATTTCTCTTTACTTTTGCTACCAAGGTGCCCGTTTACTAGGTTTTTACTAAGGCATTGTTCTCTTTTTTCAAATTTTTTAATTATTTTTCAAAATTTCCCCAAAATCTAGATCTTTGGACAATGCTCTTCTGAAAGATATGCTATAATAAACAATGAATATGACTAGTATGCTCAAAGATATTAATAAGGTGATGATAAAGGACACATATGGAGGATAAGGGTAGATGGTGGTAAAGGTTTTATGCCATAGATTGGATAAGAGGGATGGAAAGATGGAAAGTATGTGTTGGATAATGAATGTGAGGATAAGAAGAAGGTATGTTGTGGATGGAAATGTTGGCAAGATCAAATTTGACAAACACTTTGAAGGGTGGTGGAATGATGGAGGAACAATGGATGAAGGAAGTGCGGATGTAGCTAAGATAGTGGATTTTGGGATAACGCAAACTAGACTTGGAAAGTGGAAAATGTTTCTTTTTTCCTTTCATTCACATGTTGATTAGATGGGACATGGTGATTTTTATACACATGGATTCTTGGATTTCTGATTTTTACGTTGCACATCCAAATTGCTTCAAAAAGACTTAGGAATTGTGGGTGAATAGAAAGAATATGGAGGGTTCATATGGCTAGGTGTTTGGCCATTCTTATAGTATGTGTGCCTTCATTGATCTTGATACTGTTATCAAAATTTCACTACCCTAGCAGTTTTGCTACAAAAGGTACATTTTGAATCAATTGACCTCATTTATTGGTATGCAAACAGAAAAAATAAAATACATTGTGAAATTTCATTTGCATTGAACAGTGAATAGTGAATATTTGCATTTTCATTTCATTTGCATTGAACAGTGATAAATTAAATTTTTTGAGTTCACTCATTTGAAAACACAAATACATGTATTTTAGATCATTTCAAGTTAAATGCCTCACACAAGCCATGAGTGTAACCTACTATTTCTCCTACAAACTTAAAACATAATTAAAAGATAGAATAGGAGAAAGATATAGGTCAAGGATAACCAATCATTGCCTGTTGCTTTGACTAGTTATAAGTGGTTGGTTGGTCCTGAGTCTTTTTCGTGTCCACAAGTTTCCCAGAAAGCTCCTGAATCCTATAAGATTAAAAATAATAATGTCAGATCTCAATATAGATCTAATCAATGGCTGGTTATCTCAAATCTACTCGATGCATATGCCACCTTTTAAAGTTGTCCTATATCTAAAGAATAAAAATTAGAATACCCTAAGTGCTTGTGAGAAATAAATATTTATGCTAATGAGTTTGTTTCTTGTGCAGAAAAATGATCAATGTCATGTGGATGTAATGTGTGGCTCCCACAAGGGTTTGAGCCCAGTGTATCATTGATCAACAAATATCAAGATCAAGAAAGAAATATATAATGTTAAAGGGACATATTAACTCTGATATGAAATCTTTCATTACAGTCAAGATAAACAAGCTAAGTCTATTTAAGGGACAACAGTCTCAAGTTGAAACCTTATAGACTAGAACAACAACAAAAAATGGATAAATGATTTTGAACAAGAATTACTAATCAAAGCAAGGGAATTCTACAACACAAGTAAAACGATGCAAATTGGCAACAATGAAATAACAGCAAATGGTAGTCTCACCCATTGGGATTTTTTTTTTCTTTCCAAGTAAGACACTTTTCAGCCAAAGTAGTTTTAGATTTGCAAAATAAATTAAAGAAATCATAAACTATGTAAGGAGATAGAAACAATTTCATAACAACAGCATGAGGCAAAGAGAATTGTAAATAACTAGTGTTCCATTCACAACAGAAGAACCCATATGATGAATTTAGATAAAAACAACAGTACTTCTTTTGCAATAGATACTCATGTTTCAGATTTTTCAAGAGGAAAAGTTTTCTTTCAATAGAAAATATCATTTTCAGCAAAATAAATAAATTTAATACAGAAAGAGAAATCAGACATACAGTATGATCAAGAAAACAACAGTAGAGAATGGTTTTTTCTTTCAAGAAAGGACACTTTTTAAAGGAAAAAAAATAGTAAAACGTTCCTTTTCCTTTCATGGTGGCCAAATAGATATAGATTTTTCTCTTCAAATGTGACAAAATCTCAACTACAGAAAAATAGTAAACATTCAGCATTGGGTTGTTTTGCATAAAGTTGTGTCGTCAAAGGTTAAAGGGTGCAAATTTTAAAATAAATCCATGGAATAAGCAAACATTTTTACAACATCTTGAACAACAAGAATTTTCCTTCAAATTAGCATGATGGCATTAATCTCAAATTTTAGGGTATTTTCTCAATATATAAGCCACATTTTCTGCAGAAATTGACAACACTTAAAATATTCATTCCAGAAAAAGCAAATGATAGTTTTAACGTGATAAGAACAACATGAGTCTCTTTTCCTCCAAGAAAAGAGTACACCACATCAAAATAAAAGCATGGAATGATCATTCAAGAAGTAGTTTCGAATGAGTGTATATCTCTCAATAGAAAAGACGTTACATAAAAGGGAAGATTGAAATTTTTTCATACCCATGTTTTCCAAGTTTTCCTTGTAGTTAACGCCAAGTTTTCTTCATGGATACCGTGTGTAATGAAAGCATCATTTGAAGTCTAAGTTATCAAGCCAAGCCACAGATTTACAGTTTTCCATAGTGGTTGAGGCGAAATTTCTCTTCTATAATTTGTTGTAGATTGGAAGGGTTCCAAAACCCTATTCACAAGCAGTTGTCGTGCCTTTCAACAAAAGCATTGAATACAAATGAATAAAAAAAAAGTGTCTTTTACTTTTAAGGCGTAATAATTTTAGGGTTTTACTATATTTCCAAATGCCTTGTATTCATTTCAAAATCCATGAAGTGCTTTGTGTTTTTCTTAAAAGCTTATAGAGTCATTAAATCGAAACTCATTCACTATTGTAAAATTAAGTAATATAATAATATATTACTTAAATTTAAGTAATATATTCTTATATTACTTAAAAGTTATTAAATGAGTTATTTGCAATATTGAATAATTAATTGATTGATTTATAAATCATCAATTAGTTATTGGTAAAATGTAAAATTGACTAGAAATTTGTAAAGTTGTAATTTAAAAATAATTAATTGATGATTTATAAATCAATTAATTATTATTTAAAAGACGCAAATATAAAATAAAGTATTTGGGTCAAATTTTCAAATTTGGAGAGATAAGGGTGTATTTAATGGTTTGGAGGACTTCTTCTTGGAGGTTGTAACCATTTGGAGACATGAGGAAAGCATCTAGGAGCTTTGGAGCAGATTTAGGAGATGTTGGAGAGTTTCTAGGAGGATTTCCAAAATGAGACTTATTCATGGGTGTTAAAGGTGCTTTATGAGCTAGTTGAGCTTTTTGGGGCCTTTTTGAAGAAAATTGAAGATTCCTTTATGGTTGTGAGGACTTTTTCCAGCCATCTATCCTTCTTTCATGGCTTCTAGACCGCTTTTTTGGGGCCTTTTTCTAGCACCTGACCCTTGGTGGTTGAGAGGTTTGTACTTAGTGTTTTGAGGATCTCTTTGGAGAGTTAGTTCTGATTATGCAGAGAAAGGTTTTGTGACATTTTTTTTGTCCTTGGCAGTTTTATGCAAAATTTTGTAACTCATTTTTTAAGATCAAATACAAGTAACAGCAGCTGATTTTATGCTATCTGAGTTTCTTTTGGGAGCATTCTTTTCTTTCTGTATTTCTGTGTGCATTTTCACGTGATTTGATAAAGATAACTAGTGAATTTTCTACCATTCCATGTTATTTTGTCTCACCTAAACACCTAGTTGCAAAAAAGTATGTTTGCTTGCAGGTTGTAGTTTATGTCTTAGGGTGTGAAACTGATAAGTGAGGCATTTGTTTTCCTCCTTGGTTTGGCTCATATTTTAGACTTTATTACAAAGTACTTATGCAAGCCTATACAGAAAGGATGCGTTTTGTATTCATTCAGATAGTGTAAAGCCCCTTCTTTAGTTATTTGTAGTTGAACTTTCATATCATTTTGGTGTATCACCCAGTTCATAGTAGTTTAAATTTCAATCTTAGGTTCATTTCAAGTAATCTCTTTCCCTTTTCCTTATCAAAGTTTGGTTAAGTTTTTAGGAGCTATAAGCGATCATCAAATAGGAACCGGCCTAGAATCTAGAGATTCATTCTAGTTATAGGAAAATCCCACCACCTAGGAATGATTCCATGTAGACCAAGATTTAAATTTGTAAGTTATAAGCTTGAGGGTGCAAATTTTGGGTCTTAACAGATACATGGTAGGGTAAGTGAATGGAGAGCTAGGGATGGTAGGAATGATTGATGCAGGAATATAGGGACCTAATATGGATGGAAGGGATGAAAAAATTAGGTTTGGGACATAATAATCCAAAAAGGATTTGGAGGATGGTGAAGGCATATGGTTTCATGGAGGGAGATAAGGTGTGAAAGGGATCTCAACATCTTTGGAATGACCTACATTGTCGAGGTTCTCATCTTTAAGATTTATCTTTATACCAATAGGCTAGTGAGTAGCTTTCATAGGAGAAACTTTGATAGGATTAAATGAATCTTGAAGGGATTTATTATCATGCAAGGGATTTGGAGGAATGGTGGTTTCTTGAGGTGAATATGAAGGATCATGAAAAGCAGTTGATGGGATACTTAGATCTTGACAAGGATCTTTGGAGGGTATAGAGACGGTATTTTTCTCTTGATTTTCAATATGCTCATTGGAAATTGTGGAAGGGATATCTTGATCTTGCTTAGGAATTGAAGAGGTATGCAGCTCTTGAGGTATAGGGATATCTTCTTGGAAGAAATGAAAAGGTGCAAGGGGATCATCACAGGATTCTATGGATATGGGACCTTCATCAAATATGGGAGGGGATTGTATAAAATCTTGATCTTGATCTTTATTGATATTTTTTTCTTTTCTCTTTGGATTATTCTCTTGACCTGGAGCCACTTCTAAGGACAAGGTAGATGTTTGGATATGCGCGGGGAATATTTGGAGGAATGGTGGAGAATCCTTTTGAATAGGCATTGAAGCACATGATAGCTTAGGGTCTAAGATCTTTGAAGCATTGAAATGATTTGCAGAAAGATGCAAGTTAGATTAGGTTTCTTTTAGAGGTAGCCCTTGAGGGTAGACATACTCAGCGTAAAAAGTATCATCATTAGGCTCACTCTTTGATGGATGAATTTTGGATAGTTGTGAAGCTTTGTGAGATGGACAAAGGATGAAAGGAGTAAAGGCTATGGGAGAAATCTTTCTAGACAGATGCGTGTACATTAGGTCCTGCTTGAGAGTGGTACCTTTCTATTTATTCTCTTTATTATCTTGATCACAAATAGGGTGGTCAAGAAATTTCCCTTGATCCAAGATAGATTTGTTGCACTCCAATGCTTCTTTTTGTGAAGAAGATGAATATACAGATGGCCCATCATCATAATGAAAAGGACAGATTGATCTTAATGATGGCTTGTTATATAATGTATCTTTTTGTTTTTCCTCATCCTTCTTTAAGGTTGATATATCATCATTATGAGGAAGGGTAACTCCTAATTGAGCTAACTTTAAGAAATATAATTCTTTATCCATGTTCAAAATTAAGTGCATTGTTTCCATAAACATGGGATCTTGGGATGCTTCCAAAATTTCATCTTTAGTCACTTTATCATTTTGATTCCTATGATGATTTTGATCTTCATTTTCCATAGGATTGATTCGTCGTTCAAATAGATTCATCATTATAGATATTTGAAGGAATTTGATCTATCTAATAGACTGGACACAAAGTACTCCAAAAAGGGTATCCAAATATGTTTTAAAAATTCTTCCAAACCCTCAAGAAATGCCCCCTATTTGCCCTTCTCTATTTTTAGGCGTCACTTTCCTACAGTTTAGGCGTGACTTTACACTGTATAAGTGTTTACTAGAATTACTTTACGTGGCACTCTACAGATTATAGGCAGCATTTTTTTGCTTGTAGGTGGTGTTTAAAATTTTGTAGGCATTATTTAAACTATTGTACGTGACACTTTGCAGATCAGGTTGGTTTTTCATAGTTTGTAGGGTTTTAAAAATATTAAGTCTGTAGTCAAATCTATCAACTAGTATTCTTTCTTGAAAATATAGATATAAACACATCACACACATCAAGTTTGCATCATAACCCTAAAAAACACTAAGTGTATGTTCTCGGTCATTTTAACGGGTCTTGTATAAGAATATCTTCCAAACAATCTACCTAGAGTTAGTTTTGGATTTTAAATAATATGGCTCTAAAAGGTAGTTTTCTACTTAACAAGGTTTTATTTAACACCTCCATTCTAAATTATAAAATGTTCTTATACCCCCTTGCGGGCTTCCCACATGCACGAAAGTATGATTTTGTGCAATCCCAAAGGACTACTAGAGGAAGTGAAGATACTTAAGAACAATTTAGTCACTATAACCCATTAAAGAAGAGTGCATTTTTTTTTATAGTGGGTCAGATAGTCTCACGGCTAAAGTGAGTGTCTCCCACTTTGGGTTGTTCCCTCTCACCGTCCTCTTAAGAATGTACTCGGGCGGCAGGCCCTTTAAATCTCTAATTTATCTAGCATGTATATAGAAAGAAAAAATTGAACTTAGTCAAACAATTTTGGGAATTTGATTCACTCAAAGTGTGAAGAGCATATCCCTATTTTTCTCCTTCATTCAAAATAATTCAAACACATTTTGTTCTTTTTCAACCTCTTGACAAGGAGGTTCTTAGAATATGAAATGTTTGATTCAATTTCCTCCCTTTTCTTTCTACCACCCGAACGCAACACTTTTGGATTTTTGAACAACTTCAAAAAGTTGAGAGCATATACCTAATGTTTTGGTCAGAATGGACAATAATAGGGTGTCCCTATTAAGCTAGATATAAAATAAATGCCACAATTTAAAGAAAGAAAGATTGATGTGAAAAATACCTCTTTTTGATGCTAGCAAAGGGTAGGCACTTTTTTGAGGTTTTTTGCTTGTTTTTTCTCACTCACCTAGTGGCAATCATTCCCTCTCCATCTCATCCAACAAATTTAGTCCAACACAACCAAACAAAGTGAAGAAAACCTTAAATTGGAATTGAAAATGCAATTAAGTTCCTTAGCAAAATTTGCAAAAAACAACTTAAGGACTTAATGCATAAAATCAATTGAGAGATGGAAAAATTTTCTTGTAAGCACTACTAATTTTAATGTAATGCTCATATAATTCCTGCTCTTTTTCCAAATCCTCCAAAATTAAAGCACTATAAATTTGCTTTGAGTTCTTGTTTTGAATTCTTACCTCCTTGCTTTCCCTTTTGATCCCCACTTCGGGTTTTTGCACCTTCAAATGTCTGTTCATCTGTAGAAAACATAAAAATAAAGAGTTAGAAAACTAAATTTATTAATCTGAAATCAATAAAACATAGACAACAACATACATCATTTAACATCTTGTAGGCATGATTTTCCAGTGTGTTAAGCATTGCTTTGCAGTAACTTAGGCGTTACTTTGCAGTGAATTAGGCATTACTTAAAAGATTACAGGCATTAAAAGATAAATCACAGGCATTGTAAAGCTACTTAAATGCAAAAAAAAGAAGATCATAGGTGGTAAAATAAATATTATAGGCATTATTTCCTGAGTAGCAGGCGTCACTTTACATGCACAGATGACACACTTTATCTGACAGGCATAAAAAGAAGCTAAGAAAGAAAAAAATGAATTCCTCAGGCATCACTTCATTGTTGACAGGCGTCATTGTTTTTCTCGTAGACATCATTTAACTTGCAACCTGCAAAGTTAGCACAAAAATGAAGGACACAAAATATGATAAAAAATGATGAAAAGAGGCTCAAAGCCCCACGGTGGGCGCCATTTGTGTGTGAATGAAATACACCTTCATGAGATTAATTTATTTATAAGAAATCCTATAGAATAATAAAGACAATTTAAACTAAAAATTGTAAATAAATCAATAAGCATCCCATGGCTCTCTATCTAAGCATGTTAATAGAGCTCTCAGCCTTAATTTCTACTAATGACAGTCCTAGAGTGAGAAAATGATAAAGATATGTCAATCTAACTCTCAAATTCTCTCAATTTGCTTCAAATTATGAACTCAAATGCTCTAAATTTCTATGCAAGATGATCAATTATGCTTTAAATTGCTTGATATGTTATGAAAATGGCTATAGTCTAGATTCTTTGCATTCGAATTTCTAGGATATGTTTATGCTTGCAAAATGGCTTCTATTTATAGGATTTTCCCAAGTGTGGGGGTAGAGTCAATTGATCATGATTAAGCCTTAGTTGAGTGAAAGGCTTTCAAATGGTTTCAAATGGGTGGGACAATTTAAATTCTTGTCTCAAAGGTTGGGACAAAGAGACAAATTTGAGTGATTAGGATTGAAAGTTCAAAATGAGTGATTGAGATTGCAAATTTGGAGTGATCATGTGCTTTGCTTTTCTCAATTCTCATTGGTTCCTCAAATTCATGTTGAAAGATATTAGGATTTATTTAATTCAATCAATTAATTAATTTATCCATGTAGGGGAATAAGTTCAATTTGATTTTTGATTTAAACTATATAATTAATTGATTAAAATCAATTATATAGTTTGATTAATCATTTTAAGCTTATATTTAATCATTTGATGTCATTTATTAATTTATCCTTTGATTTAAATGATTTTATCCCAATTTGATTGATAAATGTCTATTTGAATTGATTTGATCCATTTTGATGAGATTTGGTACAATTTGCTGAGAAATGCAGATTTGCTTGATTAGAAAACACCTGCCAAGTTTTAGGTGTCTACAGTATGTATGTATGTATGTATATCTTACTTTTTTTAGTTATATTTTTATCTTTTTTTTACTTGGTTGGTCTTTGTGTTTTCCTTCTTAGGACCTTGTTCCATATTTTTAGAATATTTTTAGTTGGTTTTTAGACTTTTTGGGTTTCCTTATGTATTTTCTTCTCTTGATTTTTTTTGTCATTTTTGTTAGCATTGACTTTCTTGACTTTTCTTTTGTAGGTTGATCTCCTTGGTATCTTGATCTTGGTGCCTCAGTTATCTCTCCCTTTTCCTCCTTTATATTTTTTTGGTCTATAAAAATACATCTTATATGTTCCTTAACTCTTCTCATGTTGAAGATGGATCATGGAGTCTGATCCGAAATGTTGATATAAACATCTTGCACACAAATGAATCCAAAAAAAAAATTCTCTATATTTTACAATTTTACTTTAACTACATTCCAAAGTGTTGGATTCATCCTTCTCTAGGGCTACTTGATTGGTTGGCATTCTTCATTAATATGTATGCTATGTATGCAAAAAGTAGGACCAATACCTTTAATATCATGATATTCCCAAGAAAAAGTAGAGGTATGATCCCAACAAAATCTTCAATAGCTCAGAATGTTGAGAATCACTCAGCTCCTTATTGACATTAAATGTCTTGCATGATGTTATTGTTAAGGCTTAGAATTTGCACCCTGTTAAACTAAACAATTTTAACAATCTTGCCTAACATGGGATTCATTTCTACATGTGGGAAATGCATAACTGGAAATGAAACCTCCAGATTCTAGACTGGCTCCTATTGGATAATCACCTATAACTCCTTAAAACTAGCTTAAAATTTGAGGGAAAAGAGATAGAAATACTGAAATGAACTTATTACTGAAATTAAAACCATAAACTAAGTCATACACCAAAGATTGAGGAAACTTAAAAAGATAATGACCCTATTCTGGAAACTGCAAATTCTACCACTGAAAATAAAGCACTTCTATTCTATATAGGTGTTCATAAATATTTCATAATAAGGTCCTAAACTGAATTAACAAGGAAGATAAAACTCTTCACATGAAAATCCTATGAATTTCAGATACAAATTACAACCTGTACACAACATACACTCCTGCAGCAAGGTAAAGGCTAAGACAAAATATCAAGGAGTTATAAACTCACTTACTATTTTCATCAATCATGCACTTTGACACATAGCTGTAGAAAGAAAGAAGGCCTAAACTTGATAAAAATATACTCCAAAATGTTGTCAATATATTCAGTTTCTACAATGAGATACAAATTCTACATAAGATTGCTAAGGACAAAAACAATGTCACAAAGGCCCTCCTTTGCATAATCAGAACTAAACTCCAAAATGAGTGCTCCAAACACTAAGTACACAACCCCTAGGTCAGATGCAACAATAAACCTTAAAAAATAGCACCTAAAACTCCCTCCAAAAGCACTAGAAGACTGAAAAAGTCCAACCAAGTCATTAACAACCTTGGTGACTCACCAAAACTGCCCCCAAAAGCCTCAAAGTGCCAATAATTGCCTCCTAAAAGCTAGAGGAAAGTCAAATTTGATCCCAAAAGTTTTCCAACTCTCCTAAATCCACCCCAACATTCCCTAGATACCCTCACATTCATTAAAAATGTGAATAAGTCATGAAGACTTGGTCATTTACACACATGCCATTTACATCTTATTTAAATATTCAATAATTGATTTATAAGGCACCAATTATTAAATTTTAAAAACAAAAGATGATGCCACAAATTACATAATTTAAATTTAAACTTACCCTATATATTTACCCACATTAAAGAATAATAAAATTTATTTAACAAATATAAATAAAAAATACTTGTTAAATAGATTTTAACTATTTCTTAATGTTGATAAGCATGTAGGATAAGTTTCAAAATAAATTAAAAGTTATTAAATCTAAATCTCATGGCAAAAGACACTTTGTAAAAAACAAAGGCATTGTCGTGGCATAATAGATAATGGTTTTGACTTAGTGAAAGATATTCCAAATACCTAAAAAAAAATATTGTAGCCTTTAAAAGATATAACAAAAAGCCAAAGGGCAACATAAATCCCAACCCTAAAGCTTTCCACATCATTTCCTTCTTTGAGAGTGAGGGTTTTTGGAGACCCTAATGTTGCCACTATGGATTTGAGAATTCTTCTACAGATCTTGCTTGTTACAGGCATATTCGAGCTCTAATATGAAAAGAGATGAAAGAAAACTTCACCTTCATGCCCTTTGACAGTCTGTTGGGCACCGCTATGACTATTTTGGAGATGCTTGATGCCGCCATGCCATTCTTGGAAGAATTTCCTTCTTACCCGCACTGTCATTTTGAGATATTTTTATGGAACAAAGATGAAGACATTTAATTCAAACCCCTAGCATCTTTGAATTGGTATTTCATTTGCATTTCGAGCTCTGCTTGTCTTTTCCTGTAGATGACATTGATGGAAGCTTCTGGAGCTTTTTCATCAGGTAACTTGTAATTCTGATATCTCAATTTTAGGCTGTGGCTTGTATTCTCCATTCTTCATATATTGCTGCTATAATTGAAAAATAGAGCTTTATTATTTGTAGTGTAGCCACTATTGATGCTTCTCTGCTGCATGTTCTTTGTTCACAATCACCGAAGGAAGGTTTTCATAGCATTTGTTGTTGTTGCTTATATCCTTATATAAATGCTAGATTTTTGTATTTAGCTATGTTGTTGGAACTCTTATCTATTTTTTGCAAATTTTCCAGTTTTCTTTTGCACTCATGGCATTCTACATTCTTAACAATGTTTACCCAATCAAGAATATGGGCAATTCTATTTGGCTTTAACCTTTCCAGAAATAATTTCAAATCTAAAAATATATACCTCAATGAACTAATTCATGCATTCAGCTTCTTAAGGTTTGAAACAATCTGGAATTTTTAATAGAGCATCAAGAAATCTTGCAAACAATGAACATCCAGACTTCCCCTCATACCTCCTTATGCCATACAAATACCGTACATTGACCATAGGATTAACAATGCTTGCATTTTGTTGATAAGAGACTTGGGGCTCAATCTGATCTGTGCTAATGAATGATGATTGATTAGGGACAGAAAAATCACACTCACTTATGTTACAATATTCATACATGTACACATTAGATAGCTATTCATATGCATCATTTTGACCAAGTGCATGGGGTATGAATGTTGTTCAAGGCACATACACTTCATTCATATTCATTGACACATATTTTGGTTTATTTTTTGCATCTAAAGAAAAAATAACCAGCACCATGAAATGAAGTGTCAAATAGGGCAGCAGATTGGTAATTATTTTCTTGCATAAGAGACTTTTCTCTCTCGCTTGAGTATTCTAGACATTCCATACTTCAAAACCTTCTTAATGTTCATAGCAATTTCAAAAACCTTGTGCAGAATTTTTTGGATTTTCACTTCTCAGCCTATAGCTCATCTTGTCATCAAAGGTACCCAAGTAAACACAAAGCCATTGCATCATGAGGTCTAATTTTTTCAAGTTGCCTCTGTAATGCTTTCATAAATCTAAGATTAAATTTTGAAATTCCTAATGAAGATAAGGATGTCACTATTACACTTGATATTTTCTTTGATTGCTATTCTATTCTTGTAGCTGTAGCAATGCTTTCTTGAATTCTCTTGTTATGTATCAGATTTTAAATAACTCTTTGATTCCACCCCAACAAGCTGGCTCGACCCTTGTGGGAGCCTCATTTACCCCACTTTCCAGGATGAAGCACTTGTATCTACACATAACATAGCTAGTTAGGAAAACACCGGATCTTTCTAGTTTAGAGATTATTTGATATTGCATAGGTAGGTGGATGAAATAGTCTTCAATCATTGCTTAGAACTTTCAAAGTTCTAACATCATTTCTTTCAAAAAAATTTAGGTTAGGGCAGCAAGCATGGAAATTAAAAGCAGGAGTTAGCAGATAAAGAGTTGTTGCAAAGACATGCTTCAAGCTTCCAGTCATTTAGGCAATGGTTGTATTCCTTTCATTCCCTTGTTTATGTACTTTTGAATACTTCCTAGATTAGAAAAAAGTATTTTTTTCCTTGCTAGTTTCACGGCATGTGTGAAGCAATCATTACTTTGATGATTAAAACATTACATTTTTAGAAAAGATTTGCAGAATATTCTTTCTATGTTATGATCTTTCCTTCATTAAATGAAATGATTAATTTCATGAAGTAGTTTCAAAGTTATTGCGTTTATCAGAAAAACACCAAAAGTAGGAATAATCAAAATGCACCTTTTTTGCTTGAAAGCATGATGATTCTACCAAAAATGAACCTATAGTAACATTTTTGGTAACAATTACTTGCATAGGGATGGATACTATCATGACTAAATCAATATCTAGAATAGATATGTAGAGATTGCAATATGCTGGTGTATCATCCTATAAAGTTAACACCCATAATTGGATATCTTTAGGACCCATTAGCCCCCATTTTGGTGATTTTGAGGTCTGAATGTCTGTTATGCTTGATCACAGTAGTCTAAATTTTCTTCTCCCACTTATTTTCACCTTCCCAAACATCTCCATGAAATTTGAGCCTATTTTGCTTGGGACAAGTCAACTACTCGACTTGTCCTGAGGGAAAAGTTAACCGATCGACTTGTCCCTAGGAATTTTTGCCCATTTTTTTCCTAGAGCCTAATGTTGGGGTCTTCTTTTGAGGTTTTCAATTTTGGTTTGTGTGGATGAAATTTGAATCTAGAATTCAAGGATTTACTATAAAAAAAACCTCTTATGTCCTTATTTTTCAGAAGATAAGATAAAAAGATAAAAAAAAAGTCTCCAATTCAAGATCTCCAAGTCTCCATTTCTCCAAGATCCATTCAATAAAAGATAATCTTCTCTAATTGATGCAAGTTTCTCTCCTATGGTTGACAAGTAGATGAATTCTCCATTAAGCAAGGAGACTCATTCATGCACCCTTCTCTCACTTCTTTTTTTCACGTGGTTATCAAGCATATATACATTGAAGATCTAGGAGTGACAATCATATATCCATGCATTTGTAAAATCATCCTTGATTCTACATCTTATTCCAAGGTCCACTCTTTGGATTCCAAGCATATTCAAGCATCTTCATGGATTTGAGCGATTACTACATCAATTCATGAGGGTTTCATACAAGGTAAATCATCAATTTTCCTTTTACACTACTTTCCTTTATGCAATTTCTATCATATTTCAAGGTTGATTCCTAAACAGGGGTTTGGCCAAGGTAAACCCATTTCTGCAACCTTTTTCCCCAATTTTATATGTACATGAATAGGTTACAGATCTGTAATTTTGGATCTAGGCAGTATAGGTACAATTGTAGGATCTAAGAAAGTTTCAATAGTTTTTTCCAGGAACAAGTTGACTATTTGACTTGTCCCTACCATTTTAAAGTGCATTTCAAGTGTAGAAAGGTATAGGTCCCTGCTTTCCAGATCTTAAGTTGTAGCAGAATATGAGATTCTGATGATAGTCAAATTCATATTTAAAGCCCTACCTTCTCCATCTTGTTTCTAGGTGCACTTATTCTTCCTTCTTTTTCCTATTCACTTACTTTATTAGATCATATCTACTCTTTTTACTTTATCATGTCACATTTATCCCCTTTAGGAATCCAAAACCCCCCCTTTGGTCATTAATATTGCATTAACACCCTTCCTCATTTTGGTTGTTTTAATCAGATTATGGCTAAGGGTGGGTTTGTATTCCAATGTATATATAGGATCTTGGTGAGTGATCTACATCTTAGCATTTCTCACCATTTTCCTCTATACATTTTTGTGAACCTGACAAATTACACTTCCATTCTTATTTGGTGTCTAGATCTCTTTGTGTGCATTATATTTGATCATAGCTTAATTAGATTATATGTACCTGGATCTATAGGTTTATTTCTTTATAAATATTATTTAGTGTCTAGATCTACTTGTGCATTTTTTTACTACATGTTTGAATTTGATAGTTAGATGTGTCTTTCATAAAAGATCTTCTTTTCTTGGATTGCATATCTCTTTCAAATATGATAATTGTATTAGATATATATCATTCCTTTCATTCCCTTGTGCATGTGTGTTATTACTTTGAGTCCTACTTATAGTATTTCAGTTAGGAGAAGCCATATGCTTATGGGTTCCTTTGATCCCAAACCTTCTTTATTTCCTAGAAATCTTGATGAGACGAACATGCATACTAGTGACATCAATACTATCATGGAGAACAAATATTCCCATTATTCTCATGAGGAAGATGATACTTTAAGACTCCCTCCAATGTAAGTCCAAAATCTTTCCAATCACTTTGAGAAATTTGAACAATGGTTAGGACATGAAAACCTTAATACCGAAGTCATTTCCCTTGTATAAGGTTTAAGGAAGCTCATTCATAATGATGAACATGGTATTGATATCTTGTGTAGTATCTCTTATCTCATTGATAACAATGTTAAGCCTCTTAGAGATTGTGCTCAAGAGCTAGGATTCATTCAACCTACCACTAGTGTTGAGACCTATGCCTATTTCCACTTAAATTCCTAGTGTTTCCACATATGCTCCACCTATCAAAATAACTTCCACTCAAAATATCGATCCTACACATGTTATCATTCCTAATCCTATTTCTCATTCTATTCCTTCAAGTAATCCATGTATTTCCTTACCTTCATCAATGCCCACTTACCATAGTTTTCCCTTTTCGTATTCAATCATTCCTTATATCTCTCATAATACTCCAAATATTTCAAACATACCTCCTCCTACCATTATTTCTAACTAACCTACCATTAATACCTTGGCTCAAACTGTGTCATCCTTGCAACAACAAATTTCTTCAATTACTCAATCCAAGTTCAACATTCTCACTTGTGATATTTCTCGTCCTCTGTCTTTGGATATCATTCGTGATGTTATCCTGTAATATATGGAGATTCCTCATCTTAAGACCTATAATGGTAAGGGTGATCCTCTAAATCATGTCAAAACCTTCCAAACCTTGTGTAGTGATTTCTCTCGTGACCATAGGTTCATGGCAAAGTTATTTACTAAAACCTTTCGAGACAAAGCCTTGCAATGGTATTGTTATTTTCCTCCTTATTCTATTGATTCCTTCCAAAAGATTTCTAATTATTTCATTCAAAAATTTCAAAACAACTTTGGTCCTAAAATATGTTTTATTGATTTAATTCATTGTAAAGAAGGGGTTAAAGAAAAAGTGACCGATTTCATTGATAGATTTAAGCATTTTCATGCTCAAATTCGTATCTCATGCCTGATATTGATGTGCAACCTATTTTCATTTCTAATTGAAAAAATATTTAGAGATAAGATTCTACTTTCTCAATTCTCTTCTTTTATTCAATTATATCTAGTGCTTCATAATTATCAATTGCAAGTGAATAAGTTTGAAAGCACAACTATAATGGCTTCGGTTGATAAGAGTGATGTCACATCTAATAATTTCAACAAGTTTCAGAAACTAAAGAGCTTCATTAAGATCAACAATTCATCCACAGATATTTATGAGAAAGTGGAAGAAACATCCAAATGTGTGGCTCCTTTGTCATCTATCTTTAGATCCACTTATAATTTTACTCAAATTTCTGAATCTTTTTATATTATGATATTAAAGTTAATTAATGTGAATGTGTTATCACTTCCTCCTATCAAACCAATTGAATCATCCAAACCTTTTCCCAAAAACTTTGATCACAATATTTTCTGTCAATACCATCGTCACCAAATATGTCATCCAAGACCTCATTGATTCTAATGCTATATCTTTTGAGGGTGTTAATGATCAAGGAAAACAATTAGTAGCACCTCCCAACCAAAACTTGAAAATATATATCAACTATTTGCCTTCTTATTCAAATAATACCATTGAGTCTACCCAACCTTCATCTTCCTCTTCCATCTAGTTTATTGGCTATGATGAGAATTTTGTGAAGCCAATCATGTTAACAACCTCATTGATCAAATGAAACCTAAACCTAAACTTGAACCTGAGCTTTGCATTACCTTTGACCATACTAAGACAATTAAAGAACCTAATGGTCCTCTTTATATTTTAGAAAAGGTTAATGGCCTCCATTCTCGTGGTGTCCTTATTGATCCTACTTTCATGGTGAATGTGATAATTGAAGAACGTCTCTTTAGTAGACAAATACAGTGTGATTTTTATGATAAATTCAATGTTATCATCCAAACTAAAACAGTTTCCTTTATCCTTCCCATGGATCTATCTCATTTCTTGTTGAAGTTGGTGGTAAAACTTTAGATGTTACCTTTACTATGATTCCAAATTTTGATCAATTTCAAGTCAAAATTGGTCTTCCTTGGCTTACCTCCATGAAATTCATGGCCTCTCCTATTCATAAATGTTTGAAATTTCCTCACATTGGAGAAATCATGATGGCTAACCATAGCCTCTATCAACCTTCAATGCCTTGATAGTTTGTAGACCTTGATTTCTTTTGGCCTTCCATGCATCAACCAACCCAAGCCCATCCTGATAACCTCTTTTGATCATATCAAGCTTATAAGATTTAAAAGATTTGTGAACTTAGAAAAACCAAGGATGTTCCATCTCTTTTCCCTGGATGTGGATTTCATCCTACACCTTCTACACCTCTTGTGTATGCTTCCATTCCACCTCCCATATCTTATGAACATTATGTCGATGCTATCTCGTAACCCGATGTGGTTCCTTCCATTCTTCCCCCTAAAGAAGAAAATGATGTGATGTTGATTGATCATGAACCTCAACCAAATTATAGAAAAACTAAATGAAACCATCATGCTCATGATCATCATCCTAAATTTCATGCTAGAGCCCACCAGCGTGCTTCCCAAAAGATTTCTTCACCTAAAACGCTCACTGGTTCTTTGATTCCCTTTTATAAATGCATGCTTGAACCCAAGGAGGAAGGTAACTTAAAAAACATCAAATTGAACAAACATGATTATGTTATTCATATCTTAAATTTTATTATAATTAATTTGGATGAAGAATATACTCTTGATGATGATTCTTTTGTTGATGAAAATTATTCAATTGTGTATTGTCATTGATGTTTACACAAGTATAGTGATGTTTACACAGATGTCTAAATCCTATCCGAGCATAGTCAGTGTATCTCGAGCTCTCTCAGGCATTGAAGATGACCAAAGTAATTTTAGTTCTAACTGAGTTCACTCAGGCATTACAGTGTTGGTCGGGCGTTGAAGGATTTCAGTGTTGATCGAGTAAAATAGTTAGTGTCAACTGACTAACAGTGGCTTATATTTTATGGATAATTAGTTATATGTAGCCGACAGACATGAGTTTTATTATTTATCTGGAAGGATATCAAGGCTGACTTGACAAGGCTTAACATATATATATATATAAGGTCAAGTTTGGATTGAATAGTGTGGTGATGTGGAATTTTATGTGAAGTGTGATATGAAGAGTGAAGGTGAGATCAGATGGAATTCTGATTGAGGGTAGAACACAAAGGACTACAATAGAATATTTGATCAGTAAGGATCAATTATTTAATCCACAACAGAGATCTGAATCAGCAAAGGAAGTTTCTTATCAAAATAGTTCAATCCATTATTACTCTCTAACAATGGTAGCAGTGATCAAAATCTCTTAATAGAGTAGACTTAACGGTATTTTGTAAATCCTCTCACAAGGTGAAATTTCTACATTGAATTGTTTGAAGACCTCTCACAAGGCCACTCCTTATAGGGTCGTTAAATCCTCTAACAGGGTGGTGCAGGAGCACCCTGGAGATGGCAAGAAAATATGGTAGTCTCTTTTCATTTTTGTGTGCTAGTGTGTGTAAGACCCTCTAGTAGGGCAATGTAATTATGTAAGGTCATGTTGACCAAGAGTAGTTTAGATAAGTTTCATTTTATGCTTCATTTTGGGTAGTTTAGCTCTTTTTGGCTCTTGTTTAATGGACTGTCCTTGATGATGTCATCAATGGGTAGGGTGATGTCATGGTGGTACTTAGGGTCCATGGTTACCCTAAGTGGTCTAGCTAAGGTTAGATAAGATAGATTGGTGTAGAAAACACTTAAAAAGTGTGATTGGCAAAAAGGTGTAAAATGTTGCTAAGCAACATTAGCAACTTTTCAAAGTTGCTGACAACATTTTGTTGTCTAGAGGAATTTGATGTTTTAAGAATTTTGAACCCATAGAAGGGTGGGAACATGTGTGTCTAAGTTATATAAGGTGGAAAAACCCTAATTTTGAGGGTGGAAGTTCATTTTGTATGGATTGATATCTTGGAGCCAAGAGTTTTCTGAGAAAAATAGCAGATTTGAAGCATTTCGTGTTTTCATTGTATTGGAATGGATTATTTTAATGAATGTGATCATTGGAGGTTGTTTTTTTTCATGTTACCAAGCTTTTCAAATCATTAGGTTTCTTTGTAGTTGTTCTTTGTTTGTAGTTTGAAAATTCTTTCAGTTTTGGACTGTTTGCTGTCCCGTTTTGGCCAAGGAGCAAAGATATGGACCTAACTCCACTTCCCACCATTGGTTTTATATGGCCACCTAGGAATGGAGAATAGGTCCATGGAGATTCAAGACTATGGAAGGAGGAGATCTCAAAGTTCTGGCATGTATTTTTAATCACTTGCCCTAGGCAAGCTAAACTCATAGTCCGGTTAGAGGAAGCAAGTGACAGTGAGTTTAAAAGTTATAGGGGGTGTTCTCATGAGCCAATAAGGCCATGGATGTGTTGAATGATGTTTTTCAGGTGTTCCCCAAAGTGGAGGAGTGCCCAATAATCCAACATGCCAAGTTTTTAAGCCTAAGACCTCAAACTGGTCTAAAACCAAGAAAAGAGCCATTTTCAAGAAGTAGGGTGTACGGACAGTACTGTACCCTAAGACCTAGAAAATCCTTGTGGGTTTTTGATTTAATTGAAGAATACTATAAGATATTTGGGGGTTATTTGGATTTTTTGTGCAAAAAAAGTACTGTCCTACAATCTAGGAGGCCTAATTTGCAAAAAGGGCTACAAGGCCTAGAAAGTAGGAATCTAGAACTCGATGGGCATTTGGTCCAACTTGATGGTTTCAAACCTAGATTGAAATCCTCAAATGGAGTATGTTGAAGCCTTGACCCTCTTGCAAATCAAAATGTAAGTTTAGGGCTTGGAGTGGAGTGAGTGGAAGATTCTTGTAGAACACAAGAATGGTGAATTTGAAGAGATAGGTGGAATTCTTGATTGGAGGAAGGATCTAATCTTTCCAGTGAGAAAGAGTGGATTGAGGAAGCCCTAGAGGCCCTGATAGTGGCCTAAGAAGAGTTACAAACAAACTCAAGAAGGTATCAAGAGTTCTCCCTATCAGAGTGGTATCAGAGCCCAAGTTTAAGATTTGGGAAAAGAAGTAGTGCAGCCAGTGGATGTTGCAAACCAAAGATTCAAGTGAGCAATCTAGTGCATCTAGCAGGATGGTGACCAATGTTGAATTGGCCAATAAATTTGAAGAACAAGAAGAGGATAACAGGTTGTTGAGAGAGAGATTGGCTCAAATGGAGCAACTCTTGGATGAAGTCTGAGCTAAGGTAGATAGTGTAAAGGACAAGGTAGACCAGAAAGAGGAAAGAGAAGCTAAGGGGAAGGAGTGGGACTTAGATGAAGAAACACCTACCCCTAATCTGGTCTTACCTGAGGAACCCTTCTTGAAGGCACTCAAAGCCTTGAGTGGTAAAGCCTTGGAGGGTGTGCCATTGTTTAATGGACAAATGGATGTTGATTTGGTTTTAGATTGGATAGATAGCCTTGAGAATCATTTTGAATGTGATGGGGTGACTGATGCTCAAAAACTCAAGGTGGCTAAGTCTAGATTAAGAGGACCAGCACTTACCTAGAGGAAATTTGTTTAGAATGAAAGGGAGAAAGAGGGCAAGAGTCCTATTGTGTCATGGAAAGGCATGTTGGCAAAGTTGAAACAAACTTATCTCCTGGATGACTATGAAGTTCAAATGCATAGAAAGAGACAAAATCTCAAACAAAAAGACCTTAAAGTCCAAGCATATATAGAGGATTTTTAGAAGTTATGTTTAAGGTCCAAGGTAGTGGAGGATGAAAGCATTAGATTGGCTAGATACCAAAATGGGCTCAAGTGGTCTATACAAGAGGAGATGAGTCTTGCTACTTTGACAAGTGTGAGACAATGCTATCAAATGGCTCTTAAGATAGAAGAGAAGAGAAAGATGAAGCATGATTAGACCTCAAGAGGAAGAGGTAGAGGCAAAGAAAATAGAGGAAGAGGCAGCTTTGCAGGTAGAGGCAGTGACTATAGGTCTCAAGGTGAAGCTAAATTGACTGAGATAGTCAATGAGACTAGTGGTAGAGGCAACATGAATAGAGGAAGAGGATTCCAAGGTGGTGGAAGAGGCAAATTTGGAGGTTTGGGCAGAGCCTCACACTTTGCAAACATGAAGTGTTTTCATTGCAACCAAATAGGCCATCCAGCCTATAGATGCCCGGAGAAAGCTTCAAGATCACATGGTGATAAAAGAGTGAATTACATTGCACAAGAGGACAATAACAGTGGTAAAGGCACTAAAATCAACCTTGATTCAGAAAGTGGAGAAAATCTCATGATTAGGAGAATACTCATCAAAGAACTGGTCAAAAAAGAAGCCAAGCAAAGGAGGGCACTATTTAGGGTAAAGTGCAAGATTCATGGGAAAGTGTGTAAGATGATTATAGACTCAAGGTCTACTAATAATATTATGTTAGATGAGGCAGTCAGCAAGTTGGGATTGAAAAAAATACTTCACACAAACCCTTACCGAGTTACATGGTTAAACAAGGGTCAGCATGTTCTTGTTAATGAGAAAGCATGGGTGAATTTTTCAATAGGGAGGTATATGGACAGAATATTGTGTGATGTACTCCCAATGGATGCATGCCACCTACTCTTATGTAGGCCATGGCAGTTTGATAGGAAGACAATTCATGATGGAGAGAAAAATTCCTATTCTTCCAGTAAGGATGGGGTCACCTATAAAATTTAGTCACTTGTGGATGAAGAGGGGTCTACATCAGCTGAGACTAATGTGATCTTATTGTAGGGAGGTAAAGATTATTTGTAGATAGTAAAGAGTGGGGAATGTTTACACTATGCTATCATGCTTAAGCCTAGTGAAGAGAAGAAGGTGGAACAACCACCATTGCCAAGTGAAGTGCAAGAGTTATTGGAGGATTTCAAAGACATAGTTAGTGATGGGACACCAG
>MU227259.1:62270-81034 GCA_018584345.1 Thuja plicata | reverse complement strand
AACTTAGAACAAGTTACAAAACCTCAAGCCAAAGGGAAGAAGAACTCTTTAACAATGAGTCTTCAACTCATATTTATGCATTTTCAAAGCCAACTGCATTCTGAAAGCAATAACTTCTGGATCGGATTTGGCTTGTCCAGCCACCGTCTAACTCTTCAAAAGTCTACAAAAATACCAGTTGGTGACCCAAAATTCATACCATCATCAATACTCCCTTAAAGAAGTATTCTTATCCCTCTAGAAGGGTCACAAAAGTCTCTGAAATGCAATAACTCTTCTGCAGACTTTAACAACTGCAACCTCTGATCTTTTAAAATATGATCTTTCTATCTGTAAAATATCTGATTTACATCATTTGAGAACAATCTGATTTCCAGCATATGAGAACAATCTGATCTTTCCCCTTGACTATCTTACTTTTTCTTTCTGTGAGTGGGCGACGAGCCTTCTTTAAACTTCATTTCATGTCAGTCGCATACTCGCAGTCTTTTATGCTCTGCTCCTGTCCTCTGTGCGAATGAACAATGTTGTCTTTCCTTTCCTTAGTCGCAAGCTCGCGAGCTGATTCTTTATTTCACCTGAGTCTCTGTGATTGAGCACCTATGCATTTTACTCTTCATCTATTCCTTCATCACACACTTGAGAGCTCTTTAAACTGATCCTTGGATTCTGAGCAACTGCACGATAATGTATCTCTTTCCTTAGTCGCCTACTCGCGAGCTTATATTTCAGCTTTCACTACTGACTGCGAGTGTGCGACTATGTCTGCTTTTTGCTCAATTTCTCACTCGCAAGCTGAACTCCCTTCATCTTTTTTAACTGGCGAGTGAGCGATGACTTTATGTTTTTTGCTTATCGCGCACCCGTGAGCTACTATGATTTTTGAAAAACACTTGTGCGACAGAGCGACGAGTCCCATTTTTAGCTCGTCGCACTCTCGCAAGCTCTTTTCCTTTCATCTAAGTTGATCAGGAACTGCACAGCTATGTCTGCTTCCTTTTAGCTCGTCACACACTCATGAGCTCCTTCTCTTCCATGCTCCATGGATTTGCAGAAAAATAGGAAACAGGGGGCATTTCCTTGCTTGCAGAAAATCTCTCTATGGGTGTGAACTCCGCAACATGTAAAAAATCTTCTCTTTTTCCTTTTTTGGAAAATCACCCTCGCGGGTAGAAATCCACCATAGAGAATCAAAAATTCAATTCTCCACCTTGAGTCCTTTTATTTTCAGAAAATTGGAAAAGTGCTTCGAAAACCCATTGCGGGGTCCACCACAGCACTCTTTCTTTTCTGTCTTTTCAGAAAACCACCTGAGAGGTGCAAAACCCGCAAGCCTTTGTGGAAAATTACCTTCGCAGGTAGAATTCTGCCATATGTAAAAAACCTTCACTTTTTTCCTTTGTGAAAAATCACCTTCCCAAGTAGAAATCCGCCACGAAGAATCAGAAATTCAATTCTTCGCAAGCCTTTGCGGAAAAATACCTTTGTAGGTAGAATTTCGCCAAGGACCTTGGTACCAAAAATCGGTAACACCTATCTCAACCACTTCTACCCTGGGTTCTAACCCTTCTCAACCCATTCACCCATGCTAATCTAATCCTAATTCTAAATTCTACTCTAACCCACCTCCTAATGTTGTCACATTCCATTAAGGAATACTTAGCAACTCAACCCACTTGAGAAAGTCCACTTTCTCAAGCTGGACTATCTTAAAGTCCATTTTCTCAAACCACTCTCTTACATCCGCCCTTGCCTTTTTAAGACCTTCATTAATTCCCTCATTAATGAAGATTCTTTAAGCCCATGTCTCTCCCATGCCTTATTAATGCCTTGGACATTAATGGCTCTTACATATTCATTTATGAGTCTCCAAATTCATAAATGAACCTTGTCCCCCTCTCTCTCTCTCCCATTCTTCTATATATAGAAGCCTATTTTGAGAGCAAATAATCCTTCACCTTAGAATCTAAATTACATGTTTATGCTACTAGATTTTGTTGATGGGGTTTTGTTGACCGGATCCGCCAACAGTCATAAGTTGTCACCAGATTCCAGAGAAATTGGCCAACTCCGCCTCTAAAGGTTGTCCGGGGGAAATAAATCCTCCGGGCCTCCAAGCACCTGGGTGTCAGGTCACGACGGTGCAGGGCTCAGTTGGGAGAGGTGACTATTTTTGAGGGGGATAGCTAGTTACTTTAACTCATTTCTCCCGGAGATTCAGAATAGTAAAGGTTTCCTGGAGTATTCCACACTTCGCAAATAAAATGAAAAAGATCCTGCAGGGTTAGGAGCATTTATCTAACTATAGTCATGCTGAAAAGTCCAGAACATCAATAATACTCTGAAAGACTATACTAAATACCGAAGAAATACACAACCATCAGTTAGCATTTTATCAGTAGCGGGAATAAAGAGGTCGTTAATCTACTTTAACACATTCAGAGAAAAGGACATGCAGAACGTTAAAACATGAAATACCATTAACTCGGAAGCAGAGATGATAACAACAGCATTGCCATGAATCCTTCCTTCTTCATTAATATTCAATCCAGCGAGCACTGGTGCGTGATACAATGGTGGCTCCAAGGGAGCATCTAACTACTAAGAACAGAACAAAAGAGCATTGAGCTCTGCGACTGAACAGGCGATAAATTACTTTGCCATTTCTTATGGACAACAAAATCATCAATTTTGCCAACCATTGGAAATAGGTCAATTTGCCTATTTATACAACTCTTTAACCCTAACCCTAACTTACTGCATTTGAATAAAATACAATATCTAGGGGCTGGTACTACCTGCGCCACCCTACAAAAGACCTGGAGACGGAATGGGTCTGCCATGTTAGAAGAATAAGATAGGAATATGCATTGGAAGAATCGGCCTCGAGAAGAGATCTGAAGAGAAGAGGGAAGAAAGTAGGTCCCCCGGGGACTGAGGCTACATGCCTCATAAATGGGAAATGCGGCGCCCTGTCTCCAATGTGCCAGGTGTACCCTTGAACGACACCTCAACAAGAGCACCCTGTCAGAAGCCAATTGCCGAGCCAATGCCTCTTAATGTGCCCAACTACCTTCTGACAATCTTTATTAACTGCCTCTGAAAGTGACCGGTCGGCCTCGGGGACCGGGACACGGATCACTTTAAAGAATACAAAAACTTCAAATCCGGAACTCTGGGATCCGGGGACTTACATCCCCAAAAGAATAAAGAATGTTGAATGCTCAAATTTATCCGGCCCCCAGAGAAACTCAAGGCTATTTATTATCACCAAAGGCCTGAAGGAGGCGAAAAATGCCATCTTCATCAATCTTCTTCAGACTGGCCCTTCTGAATCTGGCCATCTCAACTTGTTCCCCCAGTTCTGGAACATTACTTTTAAATTCATCCGCCATCTTGGCGGCGTCATGGCCTCTGAGCACCACCTTGGTCAACTTAATCATTTTGGCCCCATCTATCCCCTCTGGAGATTGATACCGGGAGCCCACCATTTCATCAAAACCTCCCAAAACTGACTCCTCGGGAGTATAAGTATCTGCGTTGAAGGGATCCATCCCGGAAGCCTTTATTACAAAATATTTACATAAATTAAAATAATATTTTACCTTGTTCACCTTTTCCTGTAAGGACTCCACCAGTTGCTTGGTTACCTCCAATGTGAGGTCTAGTCTAGAGTGCTGAGTCCTTACGAAATCAAACGATTCCTCACCCAGAATTCTGGATTCGAAAACTATAGCCTCTCCCAGGGTGAGGAGCTCTTCGAGCTCTGCCTTCCACGCCTGGTAATTCTCACCATCACTCTCCCACTACTCAATTAGTGCTTCTTCCTGGCGAATGACCTGCCGGGCTGTGTATAGGTCTGGGAGAGTGGATACTAGGAAACACCGGATGTTTCCTATCTGTAGATTGGCCCATTCATCAACTGCTTGGGCTTTCTTCTTCATTACTCGCAGGGAGTCTATGTCACTTTGTGGTAATTCTTCTGAGGTGGAAGCCTATGCAGAGACGGCGCTGATGGGTCTGGCCAGCTCTGTAAGTATCCCCATAATTTTTGCACTCTTTTCCTTCTCTACCTTGAGCCTTTGGGCTTCTTTTTTGTATCGGGCCTCCACTGCCCTTGCTGCTTCTTTTAGCAGGTCTACCTCACCCTGCTTCCCTCTTTTACCCAAGTGTACCTCTGCGATATTATAGTCTGCGGGGTCTGTAGTTACTTCATCAGAATCTGGGGGAGGCGTTGCTACCACAGCAATTGTTTCTCCGCCTGGCCCAGTTCAAAGGGTATGAACTGTCCAGGCCTTCTTTGCCTTTGGTAGGACCTGAGCCAAGGCCATCATTTTGGCCAAGGAGATAGGGGCTGTTGGAGTGGATGGGGCTTTTCTGTTCTTGCTTTCCACCAGCCACGGAGGTGGGAGAGGTGGCCTTCCTGCAAGAGCTTGTTCTTCAGATCCTCTCCCGGTGTCCGGTGGTGGTTGCTCCTTGTCAACATGCATGTCCTCAATCTCCTTCTCTGCCGGCACCACTTCTTCAGCAACATCTTCAATTTCTACATCCTCAGCCTGGTCCCGGATATCGATTGGCGAGTCTGGACCCTGATCGGCTTCCTCAGAGACTTCTTCATGTTTTTCTTGTCCCTTATCTGTCTCTGCCCCTGGCTGGGTTTCTTCTGTCATTGGCACTTCTTTGGGCAGCATGGGAGGTGTCTGGCCAAGATTCAAAGTTTGGGCCGTTTTTATTATCTGCCCGAAGGTCACCCCCGGGAGTGGCCCTTGGAACGCGGTAGCTGGGGTTATGGTTGTTCCCGAAGTTCCGGGTCTGGGTTCCCCAGCGGATGCCTTTGGTTCACTTGGCAGTTGTTGGCCCACTCCTGGACCTTGTGCTGCCTAAGGTCCGGAGAAAATCTCCAGTCTTTGCTCTCCTGTTTGCTGCTTTTCTTGTCCTGCAGCTTCCTCTTCCTGATCCCAGAGATCCACAGCCTCTTGTTCTTGCTCCGGGACTTCTGTCCCTACCTCTGTATCGTCCCCTTGCAGGTTTCTGAACTCGTCAGTTGCAAACATGTCAAACTCCTCTTCTGTAGGGGGACTGGCTGGGTCTCCTGCTTGTTCTGCCTCTTTCTCCGGCTCTGAGAAACTGGAAGAGAGGATCTCTACCTCTTTGGGGAGGGATGCCCTTGGCGCTGGTTCCACCTTTGGCTGTTGTATGTGCTTTCTTTTCCTCCGGGTGATTAGAGGTGGTCCCGCATCGGCAATTGCTGCTGCATCCATGGGATCAACCCTAGTCGCCATTGTCATTAGGGCTGCCAGCGACGGGGAGGAAGGGGGACGAATTGGCCCGGACATGAGTGAGGGAGTCGCCAACTTAGTCAATAGTTGCTCCCTCATTTGTTGGGAGGCCACCATGGATTGCTGAAGCTGCTCTTGTATGGGAACCTGCTGCGCAGAGGGGGTCATGGCCATCCCCTTTCCTTTAGCTGCGCCCTGTGCAGAAGTCCCGGCTGCTGAAGATGTCCCGGCCCCCGGGGTCGATCTTAGTACCGGCGGTGAAGTTATTCTCGATGCTGGTCGGGGACCAAGGCGTGCACTCCCGGGGAACACCCGCTTGAAATATGTATGACTTCGCTTGACAATTACCTGAGTGAAGTCCTCGATTTTGTGATCTTCTTGGGTGGCCCAGTTTGTTGCGGGCAATGCCAATTTATCAATCCCCTTTTCTTTGTACTGGGGATCTGTGGTAGGGGTGGTATCAGAGAAGCCCTCTAGGAATCTCCGGAGCTTTAGCTCCTGCATCATTCCAGCCATCATTCTATCATAATGGTGGCTGCACACATCCATATCATCCTGGCAGTCTGCCTAGAAGTCTCCCATGTGTGCTTGGTGGGGCTCCGAAGCCCGTGGCAGTGCAATTGCAATTCAGCCTTGCGGATCAAAGTTTTTCTGCGCTAGATAAAACTCTTGTAGGCTGTAACTCTTGAGCTCATTATCTGCCTCCTTTGCGGTGGCTAGACTGCAGATATAGTTCCCACAAGAGATTGGGAATGAAACATTGGTGACCTTCTTGTGGCCCAAGAAGGTATGCAGCTCCATCATTTGTCTACAATACTCCAGCAGCACGATCTTGTCCCCACAATGTCTGGGCAACAAGTAGGGTTTTCTTGAGAAACTGGTGACCCTAATATAGGTATATTGCTGGAATTGAATGTAGTAGTGCCCATAACTATTTACCAATTTCATCGCCTCAGTAGATAGGCGGTTTCCGGCATCCCGGGTGGGCGTCAGCAGATGATAGTAAATGAAACAATCATTTACCCGGCAGTAACTGGGGAAGCTGGCCTCGCATTGAATCTGTGGGAAATAGTCCCACGGTGCCTTTTGTCCCAGACCAAAATCGAGGATGCCATCTGTGAGTAGGCCATTGGAGTGGGGCCTCTGATGAGCCAAGGCCCAGAAAACATAAGAAGTCATGTAGAACTTCTTATCCTTGTTCAGCTGCCAAAACTGGTAGTCGACATGGTTGGAAATAATAGTAGCCCAGTCGAAGAATTGTCCCTTAGTAGACATGGCGAAAAGGAAATAGTACATCAATTTTGCAAATTCTTGGACGGAGGGCTTCCCAAACACCCATGCTAGTGCAATCATCCCCATCTAGATGCTCTCTTTGAATTCAGAGCAGGGAATGTCCATCTTCATTCTTTTGTGGTCCCTTTTCAGGACTTTGAGCCAGTTGGTGTTTATGTACAACTGAGAGGCCTCCTCCAACTCGGTGAATTCTTTTAAGGCATCTAACCTTGTAACTACTGCAGCTTGATCAAATTACAGGATGCCCAGGCCGATTTGGAAGGTGGCTGGGTCCAGGGACACCAGTGGGGTGGGGAATCCCGATGGTTCAGCAGGTGCTAACATGACGGCCCAGACGGAGGAGTTATAGTGGGCCGCAGAGTAAGCACAAGCTCTGGAGACTGCACGGAGTATGGGAAGCAAGCTGCCCTAAGAATTTCAGAACCTCCGATGTTAGTAGCAAGTGAATCTCCAGCCTGTCGTTGTATATGCATTATCTTCACTAGAGCCTGCATTTTGGCCCAAGTCCCGACGCTGGTGTCGGTCATCAACTTTATCTTGGACTCAATCTTCGAGCCCACAATCTCCTCACCCTGCATATACTTCATGGTGAGGGGGAGCTTCGCCAGTGCCTTCTCTATCTTAGACTTTGCCGCTGCCCTGGTCTCAGTTGTGGATGGCAACTCCGAACTTCTAGGAGGAGATGATGCGGATGCTTCAGACATGGTTTTTAAGTGAAGTCTAGACCTACGAGACAAAGCAACCGTCAGAACATATTTATAAAAAAAAAATAGTAGCTCCGGGGTCTGGAGAACTTACCACCACGCCATTTGCTTTTCCTGAAAAGTTAGTTTTTTGCATAAGTACCCGAAAAGAAAAACATAAACTTGGCATCTTCATTACATCTCCAGGTCTGAGAAAATTTGTCACACTTGACAAAGACATGGGATGAATGACGGAAAGGGATACAAAACCTGGAGAAGTGACCGTTAGAAAAGAAGAATGTGGAAGCAAGTCCACGTGGGTGCCACGTGCGTCAGCATTGAATGGATGGGATGGCACTGGCGGCGGAGGAGGCTGCTCAAACACGCAAAAAGGGAAAGCCACATGGCCATAAGTAATTGCGCACATGGGAAATAAATGAGACTCTGACAGCCTTGATGGAGGAGAGAGAAAACTGCCTGTTTGAAACTGGCCAAGAGCCAAGTTTCAAACAGGTGGTTTTCTGCCTCGAAGCCAATTTGAAGCGAGAAACCAACAGCAAAGGTGACTCGACTAGCTCGTCGAGCCACCCGAAAGGATATACAGAGAAGCTGAAGGGTATATACATGGAAAGGAGGGATATATACAAGGGTTACCTACAGAAATATACATATATACATGAATATACACACAGACGACTCCCGCAGGAAGAACCAGACAAAGCCGAAACCAAAATATACAGCTGTTTACACAGAATACAAGCTATCTACACGCTATTCACAAAATATTTACAAACTACTCACAAATATTTACAAACCATTTACAACTATTTACAACTATTTACAGCTGCACAGAAGGCGGACAACCTTCTGGCAAAGCTGAGCCACCAGCAAGCGGCAAAATCAGAAGACCAAAGAAACAACAGAGAAACAAAGCAAACAAAAATAGAAAACAAGCCCACCGAAAATGAAGCAGACGAAAATAAAGATGAGCAAAAACACAGGAAACCAGGAAACAAAAAGCAAAGCGAAAAGGAGGGAAGCGGAGAAACCAACCTGGAAACGAAGAAGGCGGAGGACAGGAAGATTACCAGGAGAACTCTGCAACACCTTCGAGTCATCAAGCTTGTCAAGATCACCACCACGGAGCACTAGCGCACGTCTGAGAACAATAAAAGGTGTTAAATTTTGATTATCACAAACCTCTGTAACTGCTCTGCTAATTGCTTTGAAAATCGCTCAATTTCTCTCTAAGTGCTTCAAAGATTTTAAACGCGGTAAGTGTGATAATGACAGGCGAGTCTATTTATACCCGTGGTAAAAATCAATCCTCCACACTCTGGAACTTTCAGGTAAGGAAAAACACCCAGACTTCGGGCCTGGGGATTCCTTGCGATGATATTCCTAGGAACTAGGAACATCATCGCAAACAATCCCGGAGTCCAGAATCAAACTTCCCACAAAAAGGCAACCTCCGGGATCCAGGATCCCGGAGAAGAAAAAGGAACCAAGGAAACAACACACTCCGGGGAAGAAAAACACCTGGAGGGAGAAGGCAAGAAGGAAAAGAAAGACAAGGCAAGGCCGGAACAAAAAGCAAAGCAGAAAAGAAAGAAGAAAAAAAAGGGGGGACCCAACATTTTGCACACAAAATGTAGGGACGGGGATGTAGGGCATAACAAATGGCGACTATCTAGGACAAATGCCTTAGCGCATTTGAGAACCATAGAATCTCTGGTTAGCACAACTGGAGCAAATCGTCCTCCTGAAGCATTTGACGAGTAGAGGGCAGCATATCCGAGAGAATCCGACCACACAGGAATCAGTTCGTAGCCTTTCATCAGTGGTGTCATGTGTGCTTTGGAAGGAAATCAAGCCGATGACCTCAGGGGAAATAGAGAAACGACACTAATCACATCGAACCAGTCATCAATTTAATTGCTTTCCTCCCAAAGACCGGAGTTAGACCTCGCTTTTCCTCATTATTTATTTATTTCTGGGTGGGGAAGGCGGTACTTCTTTCACCATTGAGCCCAAGCTTAGCTAAAATTCAAATGGCGGTACTTCTTTCACCTATCCACCTATATTTAGATATTCGGAGAGGATAAAACTCCGGACCCAGGAAGAATTTCTTTGGATTCTCAGACGTGGATCGACCAACCAGTACAGCTGATCTACCCCGGCGTGTCCGATTACTTGTTCCTTACATTATCATTGTTCACTGATTGCCAGAATCTGGAGACAACGCCTAATGGAGATTGCTCGAGAATATGCCATAACCTACAAATAATCCCAGAGACCAGGTTGACTCCACTGTGATAAAGACAAATTCTAAAGTTCACCATGCCGGAGGCATTGCACCAGAAGCCAAGGCTATGCAAAACATTCCAATTCCTACAAGACGGAGCAGAACACCGGGACCCAAAAGAAAGCCAAGAGCGAAAACAAAGACAACAAAAAGGAAAAAGGAAGACTGCCCCGGAGGGCACACAACAAGACTATTTACAAGAGGATATTTACATATAATACAACTTCGGGAAAACTTACCCTTATTTGAAGTAATGTTTGAGAAACTGCCCATTAACAGGCAATGCGACAGGTTCTCCAGTCAAGGTGTTAAGGCGGTAAGTATTTGCCCCGCAGATTTCTGAGATTAAATATGGTCCGAGCCAGAGCCGCTGGAACTTAGAGTGCTTTCCTTTCTTCTCTCGGGCCTTATCCCACAACAGGACTAGATCCGAGGTCTGAAAGGCCTTGTATTGGGCTCTTCTGTCAAACCATCATTTTACTACTGCTTGATGATGCGCGAAATGTTCAAGGGTCGCGTCTCGTTGTTCCTCCATCCGCACCAGGTTCAGGAGCCGAACCTCCACAATGTTGTCCCTACTGTTGAATTCCTACATAAATTATAAAATTGGGATCTGTAATTTAACTGGGAATATAGGATTCTGACCATAAACCAAGTGGAATGGGGATGTTCCCAGGGCGGCCTTAATATGAATACGATCCGCCCAGAGGGCGTATCTCAATTTTTGGTGCCAATCCCGGGGATTTTGTTCTAACAGATGCTTGATCACCTCAAGTAGATTTTTATTTGTTGATTCAGCAACGCCATTCCCCTAGGGGTAATAGTTGCTGGAGAAATTCAGTGTGATCCTTCGGTTGTAGGTCCATTCGAGTAACTGTGCGGAAGAAAACGCCGGACCATTGTCACATACCAAAGCAAAGGGCATTCCAAACCTTGTGACGATGTTCTCTTCCAAGAACTTGATAACTACATCCGCCGTGTTGTTTTTGCAAGGGATAGCTTCAGACCACCGAGTGCAATAATCAGTAGCAGTCAGAATGTATCGGTGGTTGGCAGACGAGTTGGGGTTGATCTCCCCGATGAAGTCAAATGCCCACTGGGCAAAGGGTCTATCCTCGTAGACTGGTTGTAGAGGCATGGCTGGGTTACGCTTATGATGCGCTGCAGTTTGGCAAGTATGACATTTTCTGACATGAGCGTAAACATCTTTGAAGATACAGGGCCAATAGTATCCAGCCTGGAGGATCTGATGGGCAGTGGCGTCAGCTGAACCATGCCCAGTTCCTAACTGTCCGTGAAACTCATCAATTATTTTCACAGCTTAGTCTCTGTCAATGCACTGGAGATACACTCCCTCGTAGTTCCGGTGGTAGAGCGCTGAGTTTTTGATCATGAAATGGGCGCTTTTCATCTGCAGGGCATGGCATTTGTGGGGAGGTAATCCCTCCGGGCATCTGTTATTTAGTAGCAAATACACCAGATCGGTATACCATGGATCCTGGGTAATGGACTCCACTGTGTAAGTATGACATTCTATGCGGGGAGTCTCTTCTGCTATTATTTGACTTAGTCCCTGGCCTCAGACTATTTTCATGGGCTGCATCTCTAAATCGTATTCCTGGAGGATGGCCATCCATTTCCCCCGTCTCTCGCCCAATTCACTCTGCATCAGCAGAGATTTCACAGCCTGGTCTGGGATAATAGCATGCACTTTGCTCCAGAGAATATAATGCCGAAACTTTTTCACGGTGCGAACGAGAGCAAAGACCTATTTTTCTAGTGATGAATACCAGACTTCGGCATTCTTAAAGGGGGAACTCATGAAAGAAATTGGTCGTTCCTCCCCTTCAACTTTTTGGGTTAACAGCGCCACGGCAGAATGCGGTGAAGCAAACGAGTATATGTAAAATGGAAGGGAATAGTCCGGACTAGCCAGAACAGGTGCCTTCGTTATGGTTTGTTTTATCTGGGCGAACGCCCATTTTGCTTTAGGACTCCACTCAATTTTGGTATCCTTTTTCATCATTTCGTTGAGTGGCTTAACTATTTCTGCAAATCCTGTGATGAATTGACGTACGAAGTTGATTTTTCCAAAAAAGGATCGCATCTCTTTTTTGCTACCAGGCATCTGTAAGTTTAGCAATTCTTTGACTCTATCAGGGTCTATTGATATACCCTTCTCAGAGACAATATGCCTGAGCAATTTCCCCTCGGTGACCTCAAATATGCACTTCTTAGGGTTGAGGGATATTCTAAACCGGTGACACCTCTCGCAGATCTGAGCGAGGTGGGCAGCATGATCACGCCTGTCCCGGGAGAAGACAGTCAAATCATCCATGTAGATGATTATGCACCAGTTTACAAGGCCTTCGAATGCAATTTCCATGGCCTTCTGAAATGTAGCCCCTATATTGATTAAGCCGAAGGGCATTCTCCTGTACACAAACGTTCCCCACTTGGTGGTAAATGCTATTTTCTCTCTGTCCTCATATTTGACCATGACCTGGTTATACCCGGAATATCCATCCAGGAAAGACATCATCTGGGATCCATTTACTATCTGCAACACCTCATCCAACGAGGGGAGAGGGTGATTATTTTTTTTAGATGCCTTGTTCAAATTTCAGAAATCCACGCAAAGGTGGATCTCACCATTTTTCTTCCTGACTGGGACCAGGTTGGAAACCCATGTAGTGTGTCAGATTGGAAAGATAATCCAAGCTGACAGAAGTTTTTCTACCTCTTGACGAATCAGAGGCTCTATCAGGGGGTTAACCAGTCTTTGCTTTTGCCAAAAGGGCTTAGCATCTGGTTTTAGGGGGATGGTGTGGGTCATGATGGATGTTTCATACGTCTTCAGATCTTCATACCCCCAAGCAATCACATCAATATATTCTCGGAGGACCGCGAGAATCTTCTCCTTTTCCTCAGGGGAATAGGAGGTGCCTATGTGGATGATCTTTTCTTCACCGGGCTGGCCGATGTTAACTTTTTCAAATTTTCCTCCCTCAGGGGAGGACGATACCTTCTCACGGGCCCGGGGGTCCGAGTCGAAGATTCGCTCTAATGCAACCATCCCCTTGGGGATAGTGTTGGTGGGAAAATCCATGATCCCATCGTCTTCTCCACCCAACCCAGTGTTATCGTGGTCTCGTTCTTCTACTATCTGGTCCTCAAAGACACCAACGTTGGCCATGAAGGCCAGGATATTTTTGTCATCCTCAAAAACCTAAAAATGGGTGACATTATCTGGAATGGAGGGTGTGGGGACCATCTCAACTAAAAATTTCCAGAGTCGTGAGCCGGCCATCGGCTCAAGTGTGCTGGCAGAAATGGCTAGGGAATCTGGGACATAGTTCCGTCGCCGGGGAATAAGGTCAATGCCAAAGGCATCAAAATCTTCAATAAGGCTCCAAGCCTAGTTGCAGTATGCGGCCAGCCTTTTGTCATGACATGTGTATTGACTCTGGACCTGTTTAACAACCAACTCTGAATCACCCAGAGCCCGGAGGCGGGTGATACCTTTCCTTAGTGCGAACAGGAGTCCAAGGACCAAAGCCTCATACTTCGTGACATTGTTTGTACAGTTAAACTATAGCCTATAGGAAGCGAGGATGGATTTCCCTTGCGGGTTGATTAATTCTACCCCGGCCCCACAGCCCTGTTTGGATCGAGACCCGTCAAATTTAAGGGTCCATAAGTCATTGTTTGTAATTGGGGGCTGGGGAAGGGGAGTTTTCTTTGGATTGTCACTGGGGGACTTGGGAATTTTCTTCCAGACTTCTGGCGTGAAAGTGGGATTTATCCCCGGAGATATTTCAGTTTGTGATTCCCGGGCGGAGGGCACCAAAGGAGTGCATCCTGCAGAAGTACTGGGTACCGGGGAATTGGTTGTGTTACCACTCCGAAGGATATCAAGTTGCCGGGTAGCAATTGATAGGCAGGGATCACACTCGTGCTCTGAATATTTTTGGTAATGTACCCGGCACCAAGTGCCGGATAGGAGTGTGGCAAGGGTCGCTGTGGGGCCCTGAGAGTTAACTTCAGCTCTCACCTTTTCTTCCAAGTCCTGTGCTCTTTGCAGCACTACGGGATCCTCTCCGGGGATGAAATCAAATGTTAAAATATCAAGGGGTCAGTATACTCCCAGAGAAACCTTAGAGAAAAGGACTTCATTGACCCTCCCGACTTTGGTAAGGGCCTGTTTCATCCTGGGCTCACTTTCAACCCGGATCTGATTGGATTCTCCTTCCCACGGAAGCCACAAGTGGGTGAAGTCGGTCGAAAAGTATCCATTTAAGGACTTAGACCAATTCTGACTTAGCAATATCCCGTAAGTCTCTGGGATGTCCACCACTTGGATGTCGATAATGCTGGCTATCCTAGGGTCCTGGATAAGGTGTATCGAGACGTTCTTCAATTCCCCCACCATTTTTACAGCAGTCTTATCCAGTTGGATCACTGTGCCATTAGACGGGGTGGGGTGGAGTCCGAGCTTCTGAAAAATGGACAAAGGCATGATATTACCCGAAGCTCCGGAGTCCACTAGGCAGTTGTGTATATTTTTTCCGTAAATGTTCAGGCCTAGCAAGAAGGGAGGATCATCATTGTTTCCCCGGAAGACAGCCGCGTTAGCATCTTCAAAGGAGACGGTCTTGGGAGGGTGGCTAACTGCTTCCGGGTTCCCTAAGAGCTTCAGAAGGGACTTCTTCTGCTCGGGACAAATTAGTAAAACCTCTATCAGGGTCATGAAGGTGGTCGTCTGTTCTAACGCCTTCGTAATATCAAATCTTCCTCCCGGGAACTTGGGATTTTCCTCCGTGAGATCTTTTGCTTAGTTAGAACTAGGACCTTTTGGAGGGGCAGGTCGATCGGTTGTATTACTCCGGGGAGGGGGAGTATCTTTGGTAGGAGGAATAGGTGTATAAACCAATCCTTTACCCACCTGGCTCTGGGTGTTGTATGGAGCCCGTGGATTGGTAAAGGCGTTTGCATCAAAAGGCGGGATGGATTCATCAAAGAACCCCTGTAATTTGGACTCTTCTTCATCTTCCCCGGGAGCACCGAAGAAGATGGTGTCACATGTAAAGGCACTATGGGTTTGCTCTTGGACAGGGGGCTCTGGAGGAGTGGTATCGTGCGATTGCTTCCTGTCCAGCTAGGAAATCATTATGAATTTCTCCAAAGTGGCACAATTCACTTCATTGTGCAAACCTGTATTGTGTAGCCGACACCAATTAGTCATGGGCTGGAAATCTGTGACTGGCATGAAATGGGATGGTCCAGCACCATTTTGGTTGGTGTTTTGGTTGGGAGGCGGGCCCCTAGTGTTAGCATTGTTATTCCATTGTTGTTGGTTGGGCCTAGGCCCGTTGTTGAAGTTTCTTCCCCCGGCATTGTTGTTTTGCTGGCCGGAGAAGATGTTTCCCCTCTGGGAATTTGAGTTCTGCGGCGCGTAGGACCCAGCCTTCAGTTGACCTATGTCCATGGTTAGGATGGACAGCATTCACCGAAGGGACTCAACCTCGGCGGTCAACTGAGTGTTAGTGTCACAATGGGACAGTTGTGGCTGTTGTTGGCTTCCAGGGAAAGCAGCAGGATTAACCGGAGTCGAGGGCAGCAATCCTCCAGCCGCGGATGACTAGAAGAAGGGCACTCCGGAAGGTTGTGTCTGAGTCTGTTGTGTCTGTTGTGGCTGATTCCATGGGAAAACTTCCAGACCCGGCGTTATCTGGGCCTGGGAGGGGTAAACATATCGTGCATGTTGGTCCATTAAAGGTGGCGGGGGATTCACCGCCATCGAAGGGGCACCTATTGCCAGATTGGGATTGTAACCCCCGGCATAGCCAGTTCCACCGGGGATCATGTTGAAAGGTGTGTTCTGTCTAATCCCGCCCGGGGATTTACTGAGGCCGCGGGACAACTCTAAGGCCAGGTTGTAGACTTTTTCCAAAGTATCCCGGTCGCCCAGGGTGGTTGTTCTCCAGAGGAGAGTGGCAACGAAAGGGTCCATCGCATTAAGGTACATCTGTATGGTAACATCTGGCGATGGGACAAAAGGGCCCCTACACCTCTTCAGGGCACGTTGGAACCTGTGGTTGAATGTTGCAAGTGGTTCATTGGGTTCCTTTCTGATGGAGATGAACTGGCTATGGGACCAGGCTGGGTCCACATGCACGCGAAAGGCAGCCAAGAAGGCGTCTTCCATATCCTGCCAAGTGTTGATGGAGTTGGCGGGAAGGTTTAGGTACCAGTTCAACTCACTTTGTCCTAAGGACAAGGGAAACATGCGGGTCACAATATCTTCATGCTGGATCCGGTGTCGATTTATGGCATCTTTGTATGCCTGCAAATGTTCTTCTGCGGTCCATGAGCCTAAATGCTCATATCGCGGGCAAATCTTCTTCGGGTGAGAGGGTAAGTCGTTAATTGCGCCCAGAAAAGTACCCATTGGGGACCCAGCATTTCCAAAGTAGACAGCCATTGGGGGAACTATTTGTTGGGTAGTTTGAGTACTGGTTCCCGGGACCGCCTGGGGAGTTTGGGTATTTAGAGGTATGGTAGATCCCCAGAAAACAGTGGCTGGTAGGACTTTCGACATCCATTTCTTTCAAGCAGGAGGCTTGAGTTTGACAAACCTTCCAGGATTCAGGGCGGATCTAAAGATTCTTTCCAATTTTGCTGGGGAAAAGGACCCAATTCCACTAAAGGCTTGTCTCCTAAAACTACAACTCGGGGAACCCTCAGGAGGTGTAAAATCAAAATCTTGGGAGGGGGACGAGCTCATGCCCTCCTTCTAGTGCCAGTTTCTGTTGATGGGGTTTTGTTGACCGGGTCTGCCAACAGTCATAAGTTGTCACCGGATTCCAGAGAAATCGGCCAACTCCGCCTATAAAGGTTGTCCGGGGGAAATAAATCCTCCGGGCCTCCAAGCACCTGGGTGTCGGGTCACGACGGTGCGGGGCTCAGTTGGGAGAGGTGACTATTTTTGAGGGTGATAGCTAGTTACTTCAACTCATTTCTCCCAGAGATTCAGAATAGTAAAGGTTTCCCGGAGTATTCCACACTTCGCAAATAAAATGAAAAAGATCCTGCAGGGTTAGGAGCATTTATCTAACTATAGTCATGCTAAAAAGTCCAGAACATCAACAATACTCTGAAAGACTATACTAAATACCGAAGAAATACACAACCATCAGTTAGCATTTTATCAGCAGCGGGAATAAAGAGGTCGTTAATCTACTTTAACACATTCAGAGCAAAGGACATGCAGAACGTTAAAACATGAAATACCATTAACTCAGAAGCAGAGATGATAACAACAGCATTGCCATGAATCCTTCCTTCCTCATTAATGTTCAATCCAGCGAGCATTGGTGCGTGATACAACGGCGGCTCCAAGGGAGCATCTAACTACTAAGAACAAAACAAAAGAGCATTGAGCTCTGCGACTAAACAAGCGAGAAATTACTTTGCTATTTCTTATAGACAACAAAATCATCAATTTTACTGACCCTTGAAAATGGGTTGATTTTCCTATTTATACAACTCTTTAACCCTAACCCTAACTTATTGCATTTGAATAAAATACAATATCTGGGCGCCGATACTACCTGTGCCACCCTACAAAAGACCTGGAGATGGAATGGGTCTGCCATGTCAGAAGAATAAGATAAGAATATGCATTGGAAGAATTGGCCTCGAGAAGAGAGCCAGAGAGAAGAGGGAAGAAAGTAGGTCCCCCGGGGACCGAGGCTACATGCCTCATAAATGGGAAATGCGGCGCCCTGTCTCCAATGTGCCAGGTGTACCCTTGAATGGCGCCTCGAGAAGAGCACCCTGTCAGAAGCCAACTGCCAAGCAAATGCCTCTTGATGTGCCCAACTACCTTCTGACAATCTTTATTAACCGCCTCTGAAAGTGACCAGTCGGCCTCAGGGACCGGGACACGGATCACTTTAAAGAATACAAAAACTTCAGATCTGGAACTCTGGGATCCAGGGACTTACATCCCCAAAAGAATAAAGAATGTTGAATGCTCAAATTTATCCGGCCCCCGGAGAAACTCAAGGCTGTTTATTATCACCAAAGGCCTGAAGGAGGTGGAAAATGCCATCTTCATCAATCTTCTTCAGACTGGCCCTTCTGAATTTGGCCATCTAAACTTGTTCCCCCAGTTCTGGAATATTACTTTTAAATTCATCCACCATCTTGGCAGCGTCATGGCCTCTGAGCACCACCTTGGTCAACTTAATCATTTTGGCCCCATCTATCCCCTCTGGAGATTGATACCGGGAGCCCACCATTTCATCAAAACCTCCCAAAACTGACTCCTCGGGAGTATAAGTATCTGCGTTGAAGGGATCCATCCCGGAAGCCTTTATTACAATAGATTTACATAAATTAAAAGAATATTTTACCTTGTTCACCTTTTCCTGTAAGGACTCCACCAGTTGCTTGGTTACCTCCAATGTGAGGTCTAGTCTGGAGTGTTGAGTCCTTACGAAATCAAACGATTCCTCACCCAGAATTCTAGATTCAAAAACTATAGCCTCTCCCAAGGTGAGGAGCTCTTCGAGCTCTGCCTTCCACGCCTGGTAATTCTCACCATCACTCTCCCACTGCTCAATTAGTGCTTCTGCCTAGCGAATGACCTGTCGGGCTGTGTATAGGTCTGGGAGAGTGGATACTAGGAAACGTCGGATGTTTCCTATCTGCGAATTGGCCCATTCATCAACTGCTTGGGCTTTCTTCTTCATTACTCGCAGGGAGTCTATGTCACTCTACGGTAATTCTTCTGAGGTGGAGGCCTATGCAGAGACGGCGTTGATGGGTCTAGCCAGCTCTGTAATTATCCCCATAAGTTTTGCACTCTTTTCCTTCTCTGCCTTGAGCCTTTGGGCTTCTTTTTCGTATCGGGCCTCCACTGCCCTTGCTGCTTCTTTTAGCAGGTCTACCTCGCCCTGCTTCCCTCTTTTACCCAAGTGTACCTCTGCAATATTATAGTCTGCGGGGTCTACAGTCGCTTCATCAGCATCTGGGGGAGGCGTTGCTACCACAGCAATTGTTTCTCCACCCGGCCCAGTTCGAAGGGTATGAACTGTCTGGGCCTTCTTTGCCTTTGGCGGGACTTGAGCCAAGGCCATCATTTCGGCCAAGGAGATAGGGGCTGTTGGAGTGGATGGGGATTTTCTCTTCTTGCTT
>MU227258.1:1173147-1204185 GCA_018584345.1 Thuja plicata | reverse complement strand
AAGCGCGCTTAACTACAGAGTTTCCTCCATGGTTAAACCCACTCTGCTTGCATCCTCATTTCCAAAACCTTCACCAAGTGTTGTGCCTTATGAAATATTCATTAGAAAGCCCCTTAAGCTCATCAATCAATAAGTAGGAGATATTTTCCACAGCAAGTCAAATTGTGATATTGCTATCAAGATTCAACTGTGTTGTTTTTTGAGTCAAACTCATTAACTCGTGATTCATGAGTAGTGGTTCACACAAACCCATCTCTCATGAGAATGAATGGAACACTTAGCACTCATTGGCTCTGGGTGATGCTCACAGAGGTGAAGTACCGGGACTTCCCAAGAGGTCACCCATCCCAGTACGACTCCAACTCGAGTGCACTTAACTACAAAGTTTCCTCCATGGTTAAACCCACTCTGCTTGCATCCTCATTTGCAAAACCTTCACCAAATGTTGTGCCTTATGAACCATCCATTAGAAATCCCCTTAAGATCATCAGTTGATAACCTTAAGGGGCTTTCTAATGGATGGTTCATAAGGCACAACACTTGGTGAAGGTTTTGCAAATGAGGATGCAAGCAAAGTGGGTTTAACCATGGAGGAAACTCTGTAGTTAAGTGCGCTCTAGCTGGAGTGGTACTGGGATGGGTGACCTCCCGGGAAGTCACAGTGCTTCACCTCGGTGAGCATCACCCAGAGCCAATGAGTGCTAAGTTTTCCATTCATTCTCATGAGAGATGGGTTTGTGTAAACCACTACTCATGAATCAAAGGTCAATGAGTTTGACTCAAAAAACTACACAGTTGAATCCAAGTAGAATTAAAAAAAAATTAATTGGTCAAATTTTTTTTTTTTAAAAATAAACATTGGTCAAAATTTTGACCATTGGACTAAAGATTTTGACGAAATTGCTATGCTTTCCACCAATGAAATGGTCAAAATTTCAACCACTGCCACGTTTTGTTTCTACCAAAGATTGGTCAAAATTTTGACCATTCGACTAAAGATTTCGACGAGAATGCTATGCTTTCCACCAATGCAATGGTCAAATTTTTGACCAATGCCACAGTTCATTTCCACCAAAGATTGGTCGAAATTTCAACCATTGCCACCTATGAGATGGTCAAAATTTTGACCAATGCCATGGTTCATTTCCACCAAATAGTGGTCGAAATTTTGACCATTCCACTAAAGATTTCGATGAGAATGCTATGCTTTCCACCAATGGGATGGTTGAAATTTTGACCAATGTAATGGTTCATTTCCACCAAACAGTGGTCAAAATTTCAACCATTCCACTAAAATATTTTGACGAGAATGCTATGCTTTCCACCAATGGGATGGTCACAATTTCAACCAATGCCACGACTCGTTTCCACCAAAGATTGGTCAAAATTTTGACCATTGGACTAAAAATTTTGACGACAATTCTTATCAAATTAAACAAGAGCTATAGTCAAAATTTTGACCTCAATTTTGGTCGCAATTGCGACCAATAATAAAAATGTCAAAAATTCGACAAAGAAAAAATGACGAAAGGTTTGGTCGTGAATTCGACCAATTACTGTCAAAATTTTGACCAATTTTTGTCAAAATTTGAAGTCAAATTTACTAGTGTGTTGATTGCTTATGATGTTATGATGCATATGCTTTATGAGCACTGACATTGATGTTGCAGGATGTGATGATTTTATTGTTATTTATATGCTATGTTGTGTTTATGCAAGATGAGATGTTTAGATGCATGTATCTAGATGTATGTTTATGCAATGTAATGGATGCATTTAATATGTAATGAATGTTTTATTTTTGATTATACAATGTATGCAAATGTAAATGCAATGAACCTAACGAAAATGAAAAGATGATATGAGAATGTAGGGATGCTGCAGGATGCAATGAGACCCATTTTTTCTTTCAACTAATGAACTGAATAGGCGGACCACAAAGGACTAGGAAAGGAAATTTAGCATGATGGAGGCTCAGAGGGTTAGTGCAATGGAGGCTCAAAATTTTAGTATGATGATGAGGAGACAAGATGCACATATACAAGGACAAAACTAAATGATTATCTACAAGATAATATGTACAAAAATATCTAGCGAGATGAGATGCAATTGGATCATGCTGCTTGCTGCATGCGATAGGTTGGAACACCTAGGGAATATGGGTTTGGAAATGAAATGGAATCAAAGGATGGAGGGAATGAGATTTTGATAGATAATGGAATGGTCCACTATGTGTGACACTTTTTTCCAGGTTTTCATCACCCATACTTTCCCAAGGCACCTGATTGCCAAGTTTTCACCATTGGACAAAATGTTCTCTTTACTCTTTTTTTTTAAATTTTGTCCAAGCGCCTGTTCGCCAGGTTTTCACTGAACAACCATTTTTTAGCTTCTTTTTCTTCTTTTTGGGGATTTTTTAAGGACTTTTTATACTATTTTTGGATTTCTTCAAGACTTTTTATACTTTTTATGGATTTTCTCAGAAACTAGAATATACTGCCAGGTCCTCAGGCATAGAAGTGACTGAGGTGAGTGATGTTGATGGGATAACTCAAAGGATATCCTTTAGGAGTTAAGAGTTGATATTCCCTAGAGTTGAAGCATGTAGTGATAACATAAGGGCCCTACCAGGTGACTTCAAATTTTCCCTTCTTTTTGCGATTTGTGCCCATCTTTTGATTCTCTTTAAGGACCAGATCTCCCACTTGGAATTGTCGTGGGTGAATCTTTTTGTTGTACCTTATCTTAAGGCGATTTTGATATACAATTAGGTGATCATATTCTTGTTGGAATTTATCATCTAATAGATCCAATTGTGTAAGGCGTGCGACATGATAGTCTTAATCTATAATCATCTCCTTGAGTGATACACACAATGATGGTAGTTCAACCTCAACTGGTAAGACCGCTTCAACACCATAGCCTAGGGAATATGAAGTGGTACCTATGGGAGTGTGGTAGGAAGTATGATATGCCCAGAGGGCAGGGTTAATTTGGAGATGCAAGTCACCACTAGTATCATTGACAACCTTCTTGAGGATCTTGAGAATAGTTTTATTGGTTTCCTCAGCTTGGCCGTTACCTTGAGGAAAATATGGACTGGAAAAGTGGTGATGGATATGGAGGTGCATACACAGATCACTGATGTGTTGATTTTAAAATGGTGTTCCATGATTTGTGAAGATAGTGGAGGGGAGGCTAAAGTAGCAGATGATGTGGTAGAGGATGAACTTTGAGATATGGACCTCGGTAGTGAGGGTAAGCAGAATTGCTTCAACCCACTTTGTAAAATACTCCATCGCTGTGATTATAAACTTGTGTCCTTTAAAAGAGAGGGGAGAAATCTTACCAATGAGGTTTAAACCCCAACAAGAGAAGGGCCAAGGAGGCACAATAGGATGAAGTTCTTGTGTAGGAGCATGAATCAGATTAGCATACTATTGACATGGTAAGAATTTCTTGATGAAATTACAGGCATCATGTTCCATTGTGGACCAGTAATATCCTGCCAGTAAAATTTGTTTGGCTAGGACCATGCCAGTTGTGTGGGCACCGCAGATCCCAACATGTACCTCTTGCAAATCTTGAGTGACCTCTCTTTCATCTAAACATCTAGAGAGTACATTGTGATAGCCTCGACAATAAAGGGTGTTGGCTACAATGGTGTAGTGGGAAGCTCCTTGAATAAGGTTTCAACATTGGGTTGAGGTGAGATGAGGAGATATGACACCATTTTGTAGATAAGTGTGGATATTGTGGTTCCATGGGGATTGAGGACCAACCAAGAAATATACATGATTTGATTCATCATTCTCATAAGTGGGAGCATTGAGTTGTTCAACTAAGAATTTGTACTATATAGAGTCACAAGGGATCTCTAAAAGGGAGCCAATTATGACCATTGCATCAATAGATTTATTTTTTAGTCGTGGCACTTGAGTCATTTGTAAGTGAAGAAAATGTTCTTTCATCTTATCTACCATCTCCTTATATGGCATCAGCTTTTCATATTTTGTTTGATACTCATCCAAGACTTGTTTGATGATGAGTTTGGAATCACCGAAGACATGTATATCTATGATCTCCCACTCTATAGCTATACAGAGTCCTGCAACCAGTGCTTCATATTCTGCAATTTTGTTCATGTAGGGGAATCCCAATTTGAATGACATAGGGATGTATTCACCTTGAGGGATGAAAAAAAGTATTCCTTGAAAGGAAACTAAGTGTGCAGAAAATAGCTCCCTATGCTAAACTCCCGAGAAGAGGATCGTGCGAATTCAGATTTAAACCTTAGCAATTACAAAATGATAATACAATAACATACATACATAGAAAAATGAGAATGACACAATGATTTACCCTAGGGAAAACCTTTTAGTAAAAAACCCCAGCACTCCAAAACCTGCATAATGTATTAATCAAAACTATTACTATTTACAATACACTTGCAATGCAAGTTCTTTTAGGAGATAATCGACACTTGAAGATAAATTTGGCAGCATAAAAATGTTCCAATAATACACTAACTTCTCACTTAGATTCACAACCCTAAGAAAAGCTTATATCATGCACTTCCCTTTTTAGGGCAACTTCCAAAGACAACCATATTAGGGTTTTACCATTCTCTGAGAAAAGAGGAACCCGAAGAGTGTACAGTACTCAACATGATTAGTTACCACATGTCTTGCATGTCTTCACCCATCATCAAATCTTCCACAGTTATCTCTTACAAATATTAATGACCATCATAAGAATCTGTCATAAATGTTTTAGTCATGATTACCTTACACATTTTCCAAAGTGCCGACATTTGGAAAATATCAAATGTAAGGAAATATACAAGGTTGAGACACCTTATTCCTAACATTCTCCCACTTGTCGAACACCTTGTAAGAGAAAAATGAAATAATAGGATTTAATTGCTATAGGCCAACAGGCCCATAGACTCCGAACACCATCTAAACTTCGCTGTGCCCATAGGTTTTGTCAATGCACCCGCAACATTCTTTACTGTATCTACCTTCTCCAAACTTACCTTTCCATCATCTACCATATCTCTCACAAAGTGAAACTACACATCAATGTACTTCATTTTGCCATGGAAAGTTGGATTCTTCGCAAGGAAAATAGCACTCTAACTGTCACAAAAAATTGTAATCTATCCTACATCAACACCAACATATGAACATAGTCTCCTAAGCCAAATGGCTTCCTTACAAGCATGAGTAGCTACCATGTACTCTGCTTTTTTCATGGACAAAGTCACCACAGGTTGTCGCTTACTCATCCAACTAATGGCACCACCAAACATAGTGAACACATAGGCACTGGTGGATCTCCTACTGTCAATGTCACCTAACCAATCTGAATCCACAAACCCATGAATACAAACTGAATGCAAAGCTCCAGAAGAGTTTCCATGATAGCATATGGAATACTCTGGTGTATCCTTCAAATATCTGAACACTCTCTTAACTGCATCCCAATGTACCCGTCCAGGTTTTTCCATAAACTAACTCAGGACTCCCACTGCTTGGGCAATGTCTGGTCTAGTACAGACCCTAGCATACATAAGGCTGCCAGCTACACTCGCATAAGGTACTTTGTTCATGTACTCCACCTCAGTAGGAGATTTTGGACAATCATCCACAAATAACTTTGTTCCCATAGAAACAAGAACACACAATGGTCTGCAATCTGCCATGCTAAACCTGTCCAACACAGACTTCACATACTTACTCTGACTCAACCAAAGTTTTATGTTAGACCTATCTCTGCTGATTTCTATACCTAGAATATACCTGGCTTCCCCTAGATCTTTCATCTCAAACTTTGCGGACAACTGAGAATTCAAATCAGAATTCATACCCATACCCTTCCCAATCAACAACATATCATCAAAATATAATGCAATAATAAGAAGGCGATCATTGTCAACTTTTAAATAAACACAATGATATGATTTTGATCTTAGAAAACCAATTGACAACAAAAAGGCATCAAATTTAAGGTACCACATCCTAGGAGATTGTTTCAAACCATATAGAGACTTCTTTAATCTGCAAACGAAAGACTCTTTACCTTTCTAAATATAGTGCTTAGGCTGTGACATATAGATCTCTTCCTCCAAATCACCATGAAGGAAAGTTGTCTTCACATCCCTCTGTTCTACCTCTAAATCATACGATGCTGCTAGAGATAATAGAAATATAATGGATGTAAGATTTGCAATAGGAGAGAATATTTCACCATAATCAATTCCCTCCACCTGTGAATACCCCTTTGCAACCAATCTGGCCTTGTACCTCTCAACACTGTCATCTACACAGAATTTCTTCTTAAACACCCATTTGCTTCCAACAGGTTTCTGTCCTTTAGGAAAAGGTACTAGGTCCCAAGTTTTTTTCTTTTTCAATGAAGCCATATCATCATCCATGGCCTCAATCTAGGAACCTGCATCTTCCATATCCATAGCCTTTTTCATAGATCTAGGCTCATCAGTGTTTGTAATCAAGGCATAAGCACAACTGGAATCTAACATAGAAAATTCAAACTTCTCTGGCTGCTTTCTTTCTCTCATGGATCTCCTCAAGGGTGAAGGTTGAGGTTGTTCTAGCTCTTCTTCTAAATTTTTAGAGCTTCTAGAGCTCTCCTCATCATCAGATCCATCACGGTCTCTCTATTCAGTCTTCTCAGGGGTAGGAGGCAACTGAACAACATCTTCTTTCATTTCCTTTTCATCTAGCTTTAGAAAAATAGGAGAAGGTGTTAGCTCTCTAAAAATAACATTTTTTCTATACAACACCTTACCAATCACAGGATCCAAAAGCTTGTATCCTTTCACACCAACACTATATTTGATGAAGATACATTTTACAGCCTTGTTTTCCAACTTAGATCTTCTCTCCTTAGGCACATGTGCATAATCTTCACAACCAAAAAAATGAAGATGTCTAACTGAAGGCTTCTTACTAGACCACACCTCCAAGGGTGTCTTACCAACAAGAGCTAATGTAGGAGATCTGTTAACTAGATAGAAAGTAGTGGCCACAGCTTCAGCCCAAAAACTTTGTTCAAGGCTAGCTCCACTAAGCATACTCCTAGCCTTCCCCATCAGTGTCCTATTCATTCTTTCATCAACTCCATTTTTCTATGGGGTATAAGTAGTTTTCTTATGCCTCTCGATCCATCCTTTATAGAACTATTCAATCTCTACCAAACAAAACTCACCACCATTGTCAGTTCTCACACACTTAATTCTTTTACCAGTCTGATTCTCTACGAGAGCTTTAAATTCCTTGAACCAACTGAAAACTTGTGTCTTGATTTTAAGGAAATAAATCCATGTCCTTCTACTATAATCATCTATAAAAGATACAAAATATATAGATTTGGAGAGTGAAGGAACTTTAACATGACCAAACACATCCGAATGGATAAGATCCAAAATACTAGAAGAATTGTGAGAACTGGAGTAAAAATAAACACGATTTTGCTTACCATAAACATAGTGTTCACAGAAGTCAAACTTGAGACTACAATAATTTAACCCCTCAATGAGGTTTTTGTTTTTTAGGGTTCTGAGACCCTTCTCACCAATGTGGCCAAATCTCATATTCCACAACATTGTCTTTTCTGCAGGAAGTTTTCCTTCCAAAGTGTTAGCACCCTTAGGTACACTTGCTGCACTACCATCGAAACCCATTACCATAGACTTCTTCACTATTGGTTTAGATGGTGGAGATGAAGTGACTGCTACACTCTTCCTTGAGACAGAATAACTATTGCACTGTGAAGTGTAAGCATCCAGCTAAAATAGGGTACTTCTCCTAGTACCTTTCATGAGCACTATAGCTCCTCTAATCATCTTGCATCCATCTTTCAAAAAAACAACTTGCACACCTGCATAATTCAACATAATTATAGATAACAGGTTTCATGCCAAACCTAGGATGTGCATTACCCCATTGATGCCCTTTACTCGTCCATCAGGGAATCTGATAGTGACTCTTCCTCGTCCAACTATCTCTAGGTGAGAATCATCACCAAGGTACACCTTTCCACCATCAAACTCCTCGTACTTTGAGAACTAACTTCAATGAGAGGTCATGTGAAAAGAAGAACCTAAGTCAATCATCCACACATCATCAGATGCATTAGTGGCCAAGGCTGCGACAAAAGCATCACCATCTTCTTGAGATTTTTTAGAATCTAAATCTAGGCTTTTCTTCTTCTTCTTTGGCTCTTTGCAGTCCTTACAGAAGTGTCCAGTCTTACCACAGTTCCAACATGTTACCTTTGACTTTCCAAGAGTCTTGGATTTCCCATGGGATTTGGATCTACCCTTTTCAGACTTATTGTCATTTTTCTTTCCTCTGTCTTTGGATCTACCACGAACAGCAAGAGCTTCCTTGGTTGAATCAGAAGTCTTTCTTCACATCTCTTCAAATAACAACAAAGACACCACATCATCCATTTGGAAAGTGACAATAGTACTCCCAAGGGCCATCATAAGATGGTCCCATGAATCCAACAAGGAACATAGCAGGGTCATACATCGATCCTCCTCCTCCAACTTGACACCAGTTGATGTCAACTGTGCAATCAACATGTTAAACACATTTAGGTGATCTGCAACAGATCCTCCTTCCTCCATTCTTAGAGAATACAACTTATTTCTCAGGAACAATCTGTTCACCAAGGACTTGGCCTAATACACAGACCCAAGCCATTTCCACAATTTATTTGCGGTCTTCTCATTGAGAACATTCAGGAGAATAGAATCTGCTAGACAGAGCCTAATGAGACCCTTAGCTTTTCGATCCTTGAGATCCCAATCTACTTGAGGCATGGTTACTAGTTTGATATCATTATCAACCACCTCCCATACATCATGGTCTATGAGCATGTCTTCCATCTTGAGTTTCCACAACTCAAAGTTTGTGCAATTGAACTTTTCCACCTCCATTCTACTATATGAAGAACCTGCCATCTCTTCCTGCAATAAGGTTATGAATAATCTGAAATAATACTCCCATTGAACTGGAGATTAGCTCAAAGAAATCTAGTACCCTAACAAAAAGAACCAAAACTGGTCAGGCTCTGATACCAACTGAAAGGAAACTAAGTGTGTGGAAAATAGTTCCCTACACTAAACTCCCAAGAAGAGGATCATGAAAATTTAAATTTAACCCTTAGCAATTATAGAATGATAATACAATAACATGTATATATAGAAAAATGAGAATGACACAATGATTTACCCTAGGGAAAACCTTTCGGTAAAAAACCCCAGCACTCCAAAACCTGCACAATGTATTAATCAAAACTATTACTGTTTACAATACACTTGTAATGCAAGTTATTTTAGGAGATAATTGATACTTGAAGGCAAATTCGACAGCATAAAAACATTCTAACAATACACTAACTTCTCACTCAGATTTGCAACCCTAAAAAATGCTTATATCATGCACTTCCCTTTTTAGGGAAACTTCCAAAGACATCCGTATTAGGGTTTTACCATTCTCTGAGAAAATAGGAACCCGAAGAGTGTACAATACTCAACATGATCAGTTGCCACATGTCTTGCATGTCTTCACCCATCATCAAATCTTCCACAATTATTTCTTACAAATATTAATGACCATCATAGGAATCTGTCATAACCATTTCAGTCATGATTACCTTACAAATTGTCCAAAGTGCCGACATTTGGAAAATATCAAATGTAAGGAAATATACAAGGTTAAGACACCTTATTCCTAACATTCTCCCACTTGTTGAACACCTTGCGAGATCCAAAGGAAATAACAAGATTTAAATTCTATAGGCTGAGAGGCTCATAGACTTTGAACACCATCTGAACTTCATTGTGCCCACAGGTTTTAGCTAGGACCATGCCAGTTGTGTGGGCACCGCAAATCCCAACATGCACCTCTTGCAAATCCTGAGTGATGTCTCTTTCATCTAAATATCTAGAGAGTACATTGTGATAGCCTCAATGATAAAGGGTGTTGGCTACAATGGTGCAGTGGGAAGCTCTTCGAGTAAGGTTTCACCGTTGGGTTGAGGTGAGATGAGGAGATATGATACCATTTTGTAGATAAGCATGGATATCGTGGTACCATGGGGATGGAGGACCAACCAAGACATATACACAATTTGATTCATCATTCTAATAAGTGGGAGCATGGAGTTGTTCAACTAAGAATTTGTACTGTGTAGAGTCATGAGGGATCTCTAAAAGGGAGCCAATTGTGGCCATTGCATCAATAGATTTATTTTTTAGTCGTGGCACTTGAGTCATTTGTAAGTGAAGAAAATGTTCTTTCATCTTATCTACCATCTCCTTATATGGAATCATCTTGTCATCTTTTGTTTGATACTCATCCAAGACTTGTTTGATGATGAGTTGGGAATTGTCGAAGACATGTATATCTATGATCTCCCACTCTATAGCTATGCTGAGTCCTACAACCAGTGCTTCATATTCTGCAATTTTTTTCATGCAGGGGAATCCCAATTTGAATGACATAGGGATGTAATCACCTTGAGGGATGAAAAAAGGTATTCCTTGAAAGGAAACTAAGTGTGCAAAAAATAGTTCCCTATGCTAAACTCCTGAGAAGAGGATCATGCAAATTCAGATTTAACCCTTAGCAATTACAGAATGATAATACAATAACATGCATACATAGAAAAATGAGAATGAGAAAATGATTTACGCTAGGGAAAACCTTTCGGTAAAAAACCCCAGCACTCCAAAACCTGCATAATGTATTAATCAAAACTATTACTGTTTACAATACACCTGCAATGCAAGTTCTTTCAGGAGATAATCAACACTTGAAGACAAATTTGGCAGCATAAAAATGTTCCAACAATACACTAACTTCTCATTGAGATTTGCAACCCTAAAAAATGCTTATATCATGCGCTTCCCTTTTTAGGGTAACTTCCAAAGACAACTGTATTAGGGTTTTACCATTCTCTAAGAAAATAGGAACCTGAAGAGTGTATAGCACTCAACATGATCAGTTGCCACATGTCTTGCATGTCTTCACCCATCATCGAATCTTCCACAATTAGCTCTTACAAATATTAATGACTATCATAGGAATCCGTCATAACCATTTCAGTCATGATTACCTTACACATTGTCCAAAGTGCCAACATTTGGAAAATATCAAATGTAAGGAAATATACAAGATTGAGACACCTTATTCCTAACATTCCTTCCCCTACACTGTGAGCCATGTAGGATCCATCAAAGTAAAGTTTCTAGGTGGGTTTCTCTTCTACCATGCATAAATGTTCATCTGGAAACTTGATGACCAAAGGATATGTATCCACCAATGGTGCTTCTACTAGCTGATGTGCGATGACTTTCCCTTTAATGGCTTTTGTATCTACATATTGAATGTCAAAATCACTTAGAAACATAACCCATTTTTCCATTTGACCAGTGAGAGTAATCTTAGAGAGTAAGTACTTGAGAGGGTCCACTTTTGAAATGAGCTTGGTTGTATGATTGAGCATATAGTGGCAAAGTTTCTGAGTGGTGAAAACCACTACCAAGCATGCTTTCTCCATAGGGGAATAATTGATCTCATAACCCACTAAAGTCCAGCTGATGTAATAAATGAATCTTTCTTTGACCTCTTCATCTAGTTGAGAAAGGAGTGCCTCGAGTGTTGTTGTAGTAGTAAAAATATACAGGAAGAGTGGTCATTTTGGTACAGGTTGTACCAAGATGGGTGGACTTGCAAAATATTCTTTGATCTTTTCAAAACTCTTTTGATAGTGAGGATCCCATTTAAAATTGTTATCTTTGTGTAAGAGATGGGTAAATGGTTGACACTTATCTGCTAATTGAGAGATAAAATGACACATAGATTGTAGCTTTCCTTGTAGGCTGTGTAGCTATCAAATTGTTCTTGGTGGAGGCATTTACATGATGGCTTGTACCTTTTTTGAATCTATTTCAATGCCTCTTCTAGATACGATGAACCCTAGGAGCTTCCCAGATGTAACTCCAAAAACACACTTCTTGGGATTGAGCATTAGGAAATAATGTCCAAGCCAATCAAATACACACTCGATCATGTCTAGATGATATTCCCTTTTGATATATTTAGCCAGTATATCATCCACATAATCTTCAAGAATCTTGTGGATCATGTCATGGAAGATAGCTGTCATGGCTCATTGATAAGTTGCCCCTCCATTTTTCAAGCCAAAGGGCATCATGTTATAGTAGAAGGTACCCCAAGGGGTTGTGAATATTGTCTTATACTGATATTCTTTTGTGATACAGATCTGATTATATCCTGAAAAACCATCCATGAGAGACAACATCTCATGTCCAGCGTTAAGATCTACTATCATGTCAATATTGGGCAAGGGGAAATCATCCTTGGGACATGCCTCGTTAAGGTACCAAAAGTCCATGCATATTGTGATTGATTTTTTCAGTTTAGATACTGGCACCATGTTGGAAATCCATTCTGTGTAGTCAATGGCATGAATGATTTTGGTCTGTAGAATTTTCTCCAATTATGGTTTGACTAATAGTGCTACTTTGGGATGCATTTTGCAAAGTTTCTGCTTTACTGGATTGACATTTGGATCTACGACCATATGGTGTACCACCAAGTTAGGGTCTAATCCTGGCATGTGAGAATAAGACCATGAAAATCTATCGATAGATTCCCATAGGAGAGCCATGAGAACTGTTTCTTCTGCTTCTGTTAGGGATGATGCAATGTAGGTGATGCTAGGATTTTTTTATGTACCCAAATTGACGGGTTTTGTTTCTTTGAAGGATCGATGACTGCTCAGGTGTGTAGTCATGGATGAGGAGAAGAGGAGGGTCTTCATCCTCTGGTGCCTTAGAGAGGTTTTCACCAGTGGATATGCCCTCTATTTTTAATTTTTTGCGATCAGATAGCGCCCCAGAGGGGTTTTCACTAGGGGATTGATTTTTCTCTTTTTTATTTATTTTTTCTATTTTACTTTTGTGTCTAAATGCCTCCTCTTCCCCAAAGTATTCCTTTGGATCCAATTCATACACATATGCTGATTCATGCCCCCAGTCAGGTTCTTTTTCTGTATCTCCCATGAATCTTAAGAGTGCTTCCTTGCTTTGGAACTCGTCAATGTGTACAATGCTTGGTTGGTCCCAATCAATGAGCTCAGGATGGACAAGGGGAAGGTCAATGAAGTTTATGTCTAGTTGACAGAGGTCAGAATTGCCTAGGAAGGTTCATCATCATAGGCTTTCACAATCTTCTCTTTAGGGAAATCTTTGATTTCAGTGATTTGAACCAGGGGATTACCATAGGCATAGATGTTTTTATTAGTGCCCCTAACTATGGAAAAATCCATACTGAGGCCTAAATGCTTTTCTCGTTGGTTTGGCATAGTGGGAGTTTTCATGTCGTGCTCTTCATAACACAAGCCACCTCCTTGATAGTTCCATTTTTCTATAACCAACTTGTGGGTTGTAGGATATTTTCCCTTGAAGTAACTTAGGAGACCATTGTCTGGGGTGGTGGATCTTTGTAAAGCCACCGATTGATGTTAGGGGCTATCTCCTAGCCATTCAAAATTCCATGAGAAATGAAAGTGGTAGGGCCCAATTATAGTGGTTCAGTTGTTTTTGGTCCTATCATGCTTGGATTAGGTGGGTGTCCTTATGTGGGAATTTTATGCAGTGGTGGAAGGTGGATGGGACACCCTGCATAGATTGAATCCAAGGGTGTCCAAGGAAGATGTTAAAGGGAAGGTCAAGATAAAAAATGTGACATATTGTATCTTGTACTATAGGGCTTAGCTGAATGGGAAATGAAATAGTACCTTCTGATGTTCTTTCCAGATTATCATATGCCTTAATTGTGAAAATATTGTTCATTATATCCACTTTATTATATCCCAATTATTTAATAAACTTCAAAGTACATAAATTAAGGGTCATACCATTATCTATCATGACTCGTTTGATGGCAAAATTGTTGACCATGACAACGATATGGAGGGGGAGATTGTGGTCTTGTCCAACTTGGGGCATGTCGGCTAGCTTGAAAGAGATTCTGCAAGAGGCGAATAAGTGGCACACAAGATTATAGAATTGCGCATGATCAATGTTGCTGGAGATATAGGATTATTGTAGGGATTTGTTGAGGATCTCCTAGTGGACAGGAAAAGTGTGGAGGAGATCCAAGATGGAGATTTGAACAGGGGTATTCCCTAGGTGTTCTAGTAAATTGTATTATACTCCAGAAGGAGGAGAAACACTAGCACCTATGATTGTAATTATTACTCAGCGGGTGGTAACCGCACAGTAGTTGTCCACACCCTTGATATGGATGACGTTAACCAAGGGTTCATCTTGGGAGATACAACCAATGAGATGATTATAATTGATATACGTAGAAGTGTAGTCTTTCTTGTTAGCATTGTCTCCTTGTTTTCCCTTCCCTGGGTTAGAGGGTTGAGTGGGATTGGCAGGGATTTTCCCAGTGTTGTGTTGAGGAAACATGTCTTGGTAGATTGATAGATTCATATTTGGCGAGGACTGAGTTGGTGCATCGATAATGATCTCCTCTTTTTCTATGAGATCCTAAATATAATGTTTGAATTTCATGCACTTTGTCATTGTATGTCTCTTAACACGGTGATATTCACAATACTCATTATCCCTATACCACGTGGGTTTTGGTGTTGATTCATCGAAAGGTTTTGTGTGTAGGTACACAATTAGATTGGCCTTAGCTATCTTCTAAAATATAATATCTATAGATTCACCCAACAAAGTGAATGTGCGCTTTCGTATGTTCTGAGCACGAGGTTTATTTTGTCCCCAAGGGACAAATATATTGTTTGTTTGATTAGCAGGATTTTGGAAATTAGATTGAAAGTTTTCCCCCAGAGGGGGGTATGCTGGAGTGCTATCTTGGGTAGTAACAGGTTGGTACATAGGTTGTTGTTGATACGTAGGTTGTTTTTGATATGCATACGTTAGTTGTTGGTATGTAGGAGTGGGCGCGTTAGGTCCAGTGATGACAATCTAGACATGCTTGGTATCTGTGGCACCATTAGTCACAACGCTCTTATTTTTATTCTAGTAGCGAGATCTATCATTTTTGGGTCTGGAATGACTCATCTTCTTGCATAGTTTCATGGTTCCTTCATCTATAAGACCCTTTTCAAGGTCCATGCCTTTTCCACAGATGTCTTGATATGTCTGTAAATAGTTCATGTGGACATGATGTGCCAATTTAGGATGCAGATTGTCAATGAAAATTTTTACCAGATGTTTTTTAGGAGGTTGGTAAGATAATCTGGTAGTAAGGCATTGTCATCTTTGGAGATAGTCAGCTAGGATTTTTCCTCCTTGGAATTGCATAGGTCTAGGAGAGATAAATCGCTCTCAACAAGATGCGCATATTGGGTCATAAATTTTTCTGACAACTCAGCAAAGGACGTGATCAAACCATAGGGGATATTGTAAAACCATTCAAGAGCCAATCCTCCTAGAATTTTGGGAAAGAGGCATAAGAGGAAATTATCATTGTATGCAACCTCTTGACATGCCATGTATAATTCTTTGACTTGGCTATCAAGATCTCCCTTTCCCCTATACTTGTCAAATTTTGGAGTTTTAAAATGTTTGGGAAAAGGAACTGCTATGATAGATCGGTCAAAAGGATATAGACACACTTCTTCAAATTTGAACATCTTAGTTTTGACCCGAACTTGGAGCTCCTTGAGAGAATTCTTTATTTATTCCCACTCTTGGTTGTCTAGTGGAGGAGGTAGTACTCCCATCATGTTGGATTAAGGTGTGTAATATGTGTCAAAAGGCACTGGAGAATAAGGAGGATTTTGCAGAGGATACTGAGCAGTGTGATAAGGAGATTGGTGGATAGGTTGTAGAGGTGGAAACTATGATCGAGGGATGTACTACTATTGATAGTGTGAATGTGCTTGTTGAGGTAGCGGATAGGTAGGAGGGACTTGGTTTGGTCCTACATAAATTGGTGGAATGGTCACATTGTTGTGCCTAGGATAATTGGCTTGTGGGCGAGTGCCCCCAGTGGGAAGAGCAAGGTAGTTGATGCAAGCAGGAATGCTTGGCTGCTGAGGTGGGATGATCTGGGACACCACAGATGGAGGCATGTCCAAGTAATTGGTGTAAACTGGCAGGTGTTGTTGGGTAGGTTGTGCAATGAGTTCTGCGACAAAGGGGTTGATGAAGGATGGTTTCACTTGGAAAGTAGAAGGATTTTCATTACTAGATTGTCTTGGTATCCCAAGTTCTTTCATAGTAGCCTAAGAGTAGCCCCAAGAAAAGGATGATTTGGCTTGTCCAGTTTGGCCAACTAGATGAATCTCTTGAGAGGTTGGCGGATTGGTTTACACTTGTACAAGTGATGGGAAAAGTGGTGCTGAGGCAAGATGAGTGACTATGGGTTGGGCATGAAATATGGGCCCATGCAAGAAGGAGGGTTGGCTGGAGACTCCTGTGAGCGGCATGCTAGTGTTGAATTTTTTCTAGGGAGGTGGCTTGTTGGAAGTACTTGTAGCTTGTGTGACTGACGGTTGTGAGGCAATTAATTGAGTATGGATTGGTTGAGAAATTGTGGATTGGATTATGATTGGCTAAGAAGCAATGGGTTGAATGGGTTGAGATGTTTGGACAGGTTGCGATGGTTGTAAGACTGGGGGTTCCATGATAGAAAGTGGTGTTGGTTGTATGATTATGTGCACTATGGTTTGTGTAGCCATTGGTTGGAGTAGATGGGGGATAATGGATCCAACTTAGGATGATTTGAGTCACGGATCAAATATTTATTCCATCATAGGGTGGTAAAGTTAGCTGGGATGTTCAAAGATAGTCCAACTCATGGTGGCATACTTCTGGATGGCAGTTGTATTCCTTCTTGCTGAAAGTTGGCCAGAATAGTGTGATTGTTATGTCCAATGATGGCGCTGACCATTTGTGCATGTTCAGGATGGTTCATGAATGCTTCCATGGCACTTTGAGTAGGGGTTTCATTGGGGTCAACCCATATATGTTTGCTAAGCACTTGATTCTGAGAGTCAAAAGAGATCATGGCATTGTTATGGTCTATCGTTGGGTCAGAAAAACTAGTGGCATGGTTGGTGCCCATGTCTTTCCTCTTCTTGGATATGGTTTTGGGTGGCATGAAATGAATGTTACTAAAGGAATGAAAGATGCTAATGCAGTTTCCTATGGATGATATGCAAGATGCCTTAGATGCAAAATTTAGGGATGATACTAAATGATAAAAGGATATCCTAAGGACCTAGGATGACTTGATGTAACAAAGGATTATGAGTTTCTTTCCCTAATGTAAGTTTGATTATGGCATCAACCTAAGACTTATGGTCTTCAGAAGACATGATTCTTTGTCGATGTGAACCAACCTTTTGCTCAAGGTGATGAGGATACAAGGAAAAAGTGGGATATCCTAAGAAATTATTAGCTAAGGAAGCCTAGAAAGGATTTGGATTAAGATGTACATACTTATGCAACTCAAAAGATGTGACACACAGATTGGATTTTTTTTTGGATTTTTGGATTTTTGCATTTGGTTTATTGGATAATGCTAGACTTGATTGGATGCTTGCTATGTTGGTTGGATTATGAAACTCCTAGGGATGAGGATTAAAATGAGGTTCCTAAAATGCAAGCTAAAAGGACATAAGAAGAGGAGCAACCCGGTGATGTAGCGATGTGCCTACTAGTCGTATTGTTCAAATCTGAAAAATGCATTGTTCATGTGATACTTGCTTCTAAAATGTGAAATATTGTTATTATAGATAACCTTGTTGTATTTTATGCATGATTAGATCTCTTTCTTGACAAAATAAAGGATATGTTGGTATTATTTAGCCTTGCGAATAGTTGCCTTTTGTTTTTTGATCATGGGAGGTAATGGGGTCTTTAGTTTCTTACGTGTTCCCAGATTTGACATGCCACAGGAACAAATGTTTGCAATTGATAATTTTTTTGTCACTGATAAAGATCTTGGTTTTTTTTTTTAATGACAAGAACAAGTTTCAAATCACGCATAAAGGTAGTGACTATGTTAAGTATACCTTGATTCAAACATGGTCATTCAAATGTCAAAAATAGTCCAACAAGGGACAAAGCAACCTTGAGGAGAAATGGAGTGTGTGCAACCTTTGATCAATGTTTAAACAAGAAAATGACTACCTAAGGAAGCTGGATGAGTGTCAAAATATTTTTCCACACTGAGTATTCCTTCGCCTCACACAAAGTGATATTGGCTTTGGCCAGGACTAGGAACATTGTGGGTTTTTAGGAAAGACTCAACGCTCTAATCGCATAAGCTCTCCCATGCCACAATCATGCTTTAAATGCCCCTAGGAATACATATGTTGGGTGTAAAATCTTTAGGTGATCCGGGTAAAGTCCACTTGGATTGATCCTTGCACAAATATTAGGACACTTTCGGAGGTAGATCAGGTAGGCTTCTACTTTAACTAGTGTTTAGTAAGGTCATCCATTCATGAATACCCCTTGTAGTTTTGTAAGTGAAATTAAGGCGTATAGCCCTACAAGAACACAAAATGTATAGTATTGCAAGTGAGATTCATACCTCTCGACCCTACACAAGTTGAATGTACCCCCTTGCAGTCTTGTAAACAAGATTAAGACCGCAAAGGTCCTACAAGCGCCCAGTCGAGTGTAGTCTTGGATAGAAAGATTAAGGCAATGAGGCCCTAAAAATGAAGGAGAAATAGAGGTAGAAAATATTCATGTCTTCTCTCTCTTTGAATTGAAAGAAGATTTTTATTATAGTGGGGAGGAAGTAGTCGGGTTCGCTCATTCCCCACTTGGGTCGTTCCCAAGAGATTGCTCCCTTGGCATGCCCTCTAAAGGTTTAACTTGAAAAGAAATTGGATTGGTGACAAAAAGGAGTCTAGATTTCTGATTTTCCCACAAGGGGAAAAAAGAATACTCTCTTATCCAGTGTCATTTTCTCCACACACACACAAGACAAGCTTAGTTTATTTCCAAAGATTTAATTTTTAAGACAAAGAAAATGAGTCTAGGTTTTTGGTCTTCCCAAAAGGGAAGAGAGCATAATCCCCGAAAAATTTATTTGAATTAGACAAAAAAGATCTCTCTAGTTATTCTATGTGCCTAAGAAATCAAAGAAAATGCTAACAGGCACGATTGTTTGGTTGATTTTTTATTAAGGCAACCTGCAAGAAAAACGTGAGTAATCTTTGAATTGATATCTTTGACAAGCGATGCAGCAACACAACTAGTTAGTAGTTTCTAAAGATTAGCCCATGAAAAGTGTTATAAGCACAAAACCACTCAAAAAGATGTTAGCAAATGATAAAATTAAAACAAACAGAGCGCAAAAATTAATTCAGGGTGCAAATGTTGGTTCTATGTTTTTACCGAAATGACAGTGTAGAGAAAGTGCTAGAAAACACAGAAAAACACATAAAATAAAATACCATTGGAGATGCCAGTCTATGAAGTGCAGACACCAAATAGTGATTGGTTTGAATCGATGTTTGCGCAGAAGCTGAAACACAAACCAGTGTTTGCGCAGACATTGTTGTATCTGCAAAGCCAAGAAACACAACAAACAAGTTACTATTCTCCCACTCTTAGCTTTCAAATTGATTAAAAAGACCTATGTTGAGATTGCCTAAAACCCTAAAATTTATGACTCTTTAATGATTTATCAAGATTGTTCCTTTTAATGAAATTTTGACATTATAACTACTTGTAAAATTGATTTATACTAAAAATAGGATGATAAAATACTAAAAAGCAACAAGAAACAAAATAAGACTTGATAAATGAAGGGTTAGCGTTGCAAAAATCTCTAGAAAAATATTCTATATTGGAGATCTTGGTTCATGAAGCCCAAACACTGATTTAGCGTAAATTTCATATGGCGGTTCAGAATGAACCGATGTTTGTGCACACGCCTCTGTGTAAACGCAGACTCTGATCCATAAAATCTGATAGAAATGAAAGAAAAAGAGAGGGAGAATAGAATGGTAAAGGGATGTGGGTCCTACTGGGTGTTCCAAAATGTATACAAGGAAATTATTATCCTATAATCACTCACAAAAACATAGAACCATTAGAGGGTTAGCATCCAAAATTCAAATGAGATTAAAAGCAAGCATGAAAATATAAAATGATCCTCATATCATCGGATAGAGATAAAAAAAGATGCACCCAAGAGGATTGTTTGATTTTCTCTCTTATGGAGGTTTGAATCTGCTCTCTCAAACACAATATCAAGACTTCCCCAAGTGAAAGATGATTAATATTGATTCAAAATGCAAAAATTGGTGGATGAGAGAAGGATTCACGAGCTAGCATTGAACAAATAGTCCCAAAAACTTCTCAAATGATTAAGCTACTATGAATGCAAAGAAAGAAAGAAACTATGATTGATTTTACCAAATGATCCTAGCATGTAACATCTAAGTGATTTAAGCTTGAAAAAAAGAAACTAGAAATGAGAATTCTAAAACAATTCTAGCATAATAACAATTGAAAAGATGAGTGAGAAATGGAATGCAAGAGAGGAAGGCCTCTTTTATAGAATTAAAAAGGAAATGGGTGGTTGAGATTAAGTGGTGGAAGGGAGACGAGTGGCTAAGATTGATGGTTAGGTTGGAAAAGTCAAAGGGGTTTGTGCACATGATTAGATGCAAATTACCTTTTAATCAAGGTTAGGGGATTATTAGCAAGAGGTGGGATTTGGAGGGAATAAAGTGGGTTTAAATAAAGTGTTTTTATTTGAATCAAGTTTAGAGGAATTTTAGTCTCATGTAGGGATTTTAATAAATATGAATTTATTAAAAGGGGTATTTTTGAGTGAAATGTATTTAAATAAAATAAATTAGGATAGTACTTATAAAATATGTAAATACCATAGATGAAACTATGTAATTAATTTAATTAAACAGTTAGATGAATAAAAGGAAATTTAATATTAATAATAATATTAATATTTTGGGACATCTACAAAGTTATACATACAACTAAGGAAAGATTAATTTCTAACAGGGTCATTGTAATCCATAATAATTTTCTTTAGTTTGGTTTCAGCATCAATCTTGATCTGATTATTTAGTCCTCTCGAGGGTAACCATAGCTATGTGAAATCAGTGGAGACCCATCCTCTTAGACACTTATTCAATTCTCTACTTAATAACATTCCTTAAGTTTCTAGAATATCAACAATGTGTACATCAATATTCTCTTGTACTCTTGGATCAACAACCAGTTGGATGTGTACATCTTTCAACACCCAATCACTTTGACCTCTATTACCCAATTGTATCACCACTCTATTGGTTATCTAAGGGACCATTCCTAACCTTTGGCATATGGACAGCTGCATAAAATTATAGGAAGCCCTTGAGTCAATCAGGGAATTGTGTAGATTTTTACCAAATATACACAAACTTATAAGTAGGAATAGGGGGAATTCCATCTTATCTTTGAACATTGTTGGAAATGCCTCTAAGGTATTCACACTCAATCTAGGAGTGTGTGCCTAGCTAGTTGTTGTACCTTGCTTAGAGTGGTCTAAGGACTTTAGGAGTGCTTCTCCTTGCAACATGTCAAACATTGAGATGTTAGCCTTTGTCCTTTTTAATTCCTTAGCCATGGTACATTTGTCAGCTCACCAAGTTGTGTTTCTATTCATAATGGGTATATTTGGTGGCGATGAAGTAGAGGCACTTAGACCCTTTGGTGGTGTTAGGGATTTTTCTTGCAAGAATCTTTTAAATTAGTATGAATGCTTGCTCTTGTATATTTCTGATGTATTACATGCAAGAAAAGCCTAATTGATGAGGATTGGATAATGTCCTCCTTTTTTGAGCTCCACAAACTTAGGTAGGTATTACCTAATAGATTACTACTTTGCAGTATTAGTTGTAGTGGATTAGGTCTCTTGACTAGTTTTCTGGTTGCCTTTTACTGCACCAATAAATAGAAAACTATGCAAATAACTGTGATTAACCTGATACAAAGCTTAATAAGCCAAACTATTATCTTGACAATAGAAAAAAATAATGTGATAAAGATTCTCATCCTTCTTTCTTTTATAGTTCTCTAAACTTAGGAGGGTTAACGTATTGATTCTCTCTTGAAGGAATAAGAAAACTGAATTGTATACTTTGTGAATACAATTACTTGTAAATATATGATTTCTTATGAGTGTAATGTAATTTTATTAATTGATCTTAAATATTGGATGATGAAAAAATACTTGCAAAACCATAAACCAGTGCCTGATCCTATGGGCAACAGAGTCAATCTTAAATGCAAATCCACAATTAGGTGACTAATGAAAATACATGCAACCTAGATAGAATGCCTTGCAGACTATCCGCTCACTCCTATAACCTTTTTATTATATCTTAATACCAATATTTAGCTTCCTGGGATCATCTGAAAGAATTATTCCTTCCTTGAAGGACCTCACAAATGACTGCACAATTACCTTGTAATTGATATTTTTAAGTGCCTTACAAATAAAAGCTTAAAAAAAGATAAAAGAGACAACACAAGATATAAAATAGTTATTTCAATGTATTTTATTAATGTCTAACTACTTCAAAATACATTCAATAGACAAATAGTACAGAGGCTCAGACAAAATTGCAGTAGTCTGCCTTGTAATTATATTCCATCATCTGTTCAAAATGTTACAATATACTCTATATATAGGCTCAAACCATCTTGGAATCCTTAAGAAGTAAGGATGCAACAAGCTTCGGATGGTTTAAAACCTAACCCTAAAAACATAGAAAAGGACAAAAGACAAGAAAAGACCAAGCGGTGAATGGACAAAAATGAAGAATGAAATCTGATTTGGATCTTGTCTTCTTGTGATCACTGACACCTTTGTTTGTATGTGTTCAAAATAGCCTCTAATATTTGTAGTGAGACCTAGTGACCACCATTACAGGATAATTTACACTAGTCTTCAAGATGACTAACCTCGCTATGCTCAACGAGAAGGTGCCATGTGTTCTTCTATTCTTCATCAATAATATCCAGGTCAACAACGATAGGCTTCTTCTTCTTGGGCTTTGTTAAGAAATCCCATGCTATAAAATCATCTTCTACTAGCCAATTGAAGCTCTAAATATTCTCTAGTTGTCTCTATTGCCTTTCCCACCTAGCATTCGTAATGCTCTTGACATCTATAATGAATTTATTAAAATTTGTTTCTGCCTTAAAGGCTTCATCTAATATCTTATTATATCTTTCCATATCTATTTCTCCCTTGTCAGAAACATATACCTCTTTATTATACAATACAATGTCAAATTCTATGATCCATACTCCTAAAGGCTTGATTTGATTATCTTCTGACCTAATTGATGGAAAAAATCTATTGTAGTCAGGCCCAAACATATTTATTCTGGTCTAAATTTGATTTGCATTGCCCTTGAAAAAGGACAAAGTCACCCCTATTTGTTCTATCTCCTCTCCAACATGGGTTACAATTTTTGGAAAATCTGATCTTAGCGGTTGCAGTGATGCTAACCTCTCAAATAACCAGGTTCTCACTTACCATGTTGCATAGTAACAGTTCAAAATTGATACAAAATTATTAACTTCAACTTGTAGGCCTGGGAATTTACCAGAGGCACCATATACTATATCCACCTTATCTTTTAATAAATTTATTCTATGCTAAAAATTTCCATTAATTCTCATAAAACAGCCTCATTATGCCCTTTAATTCCCTACTCTGTTTCTACTGCAGCATACTCTACTTCCTCAGTTTGGATCTTAGCATTTTTTCCCTCCTTAGGTATAGCAGTAGCAACCTCAAGCATCTCTTGTAATTTCTTATTTAGATCTACAATTATCTTTTCCATTGCATTGATATTTATCAGATCTAATTCTCTATCCTTGGCAATAATACTTGTTTCATCAAATAATTTTTGATATATATTAGACATATGTACTGCCTTCGCCTCATTAAGGTGAGAAAAATGGGTCAATGCCTAGGAAATTCCAAGGTCTCCTATATTGTGTATAGATCATATTTTTTTTTTTCCCTCCATCTTCTCTTGAACATTAATCAATGAAGGCTTTTGATTTTTAAGAGAAAGAGACCACATTGCTAGGGATTGGGATTTAGAATCATAGCCACACCCTTTTATCATTTCTCCTATTTGGGTTTCTATAGAAATCTTAACATCAGATTACCTCTTGATTTGATCTATAATAAATCCGGAAGCCAAGTCCCATGCTTCTACTAAGAGCATCCCACTGGACTTCACAAGTTTCCTGGCTTCATCATGAGTCAAATTTTCTGACTCTAGATCATATGATTGGAGGGCTTATAATGCTTCATTTGTAATAGCCTCTCCTCCTTGTGACTTCAATTGTGCTACAAATTGTTCTTTCTTTTCCCATATTAGGTAGTCTTTAAAATCCTTGGATTTGATAAACTCATCATCCTTCAGGAACTCCTCCTATTGTAGCTCCCTTTCATCTTGGCATAGAATGAGGGGAATTTCTACATTGTCATCAATGTCTTCCCTCTATTTCTTACCCTCTCTTATCAAATTTCTTATTTGATGATCATAAGCACTGGTCCCTATGAATAGGGCACCAATTCTATCCTTTTTCTTCTTGTGGGTCTTAGCTACAGAGGGCTCCCATGCTTCTATTATTTTCTTCTTTTTGGAAGGCTCTACATACACCTCAACCTCATGTGCTTCTATTAAATCAATGATATTCTCCTCATTTTGAGGTGGCTGATCTTGGGGTGGTGGAACATGGATAGAATAGATACTGCTATACTCTGATGATGATTTCTGATTGGGACCTTTGTCCTTGTCATCAATTTGATCTTCAATCTGATTACTGGGTAAGCTATGATTCTCAATCATCTTCTCTAATTTCTGCATGTAGGGCATTCCTGGGAAAAATCCACTAAATGAGATTCCTTTCCTCTTCATCTACTGCTCCAACTCTATTAAATCATGATAGTTTGATAATATTGATACAATCACGTCCTCTTCAAGGACATTTCTGACTAAATCTTCTTCTACACAGGGTTGATGCCTCTTGGTGATTGGAATAGTAGGTGTCAAGTACTTCTTGGCACTTTCAAAAAAACCTTTTGTGTCAATATATCTGTACAAGGAAAAATTCATCCTATTATGCCTCAACCATAGATTAACAGGGTCATAAGCCCTCATTCCAATTGTAAACTCTGAGGCAGTAAACTGCCTTGGAGTGAAAGTCCCTTTCCTGTGGGATGCCAAATTCTCTTTATCTATCAACATAAGCTACCACAGAAACTCCATTATTGCAATTTTTGGTGGCACTCTATATGGCAAGATATGTGGTGGTTGTGAACAGCCATACACTTTGATTAATGTAAAATTCTAGTGACAATAGAAGTCACCCCAATTATGATCACCATAACACTTGTCAACAAATTGACAAGGTCTCAATAATTGCAACACTTTTACTGACAGTCTAGTCATATCTACCCCTAAATTCCTCAACAATGGATAGACTACCCAATTATCAAATGCACATAACTGTTTCTCCCTGGAGGTATAATCCATACCCTTAACAGTAATTGTACAGGGTTTTTCTTTCCATGTTAGAATCCTCTAAGTTGTAAATTGAATTGGTCCATGATATTGAAATTGTAGAACATGATGAGATGCATGAGCAATGAATAGTGTAGGAACTTAGGGCTTCCTACCTTTCTCTGAATATCAATAAATCCTTGGTACATCTTTTCGATTACATACTGGATGTAATCATAGTCAGTGCTTACATAAGGGCTCTACAACTCTAGGATTATCATCAACATATTTGATATACCCTTTCCTTTCCACTGTCTACACCCAAAACTTTGCATAGGGAATAAGATATATACTTCATATAGAAAGCTAGGTCTTTGTAGAAGTATGGTGATGGATTATTTGTAATAGCGGCAATGTAGTTCCTAGTTCCTTTAGGTGTATGTGGCTGGATCATCCTAGCTATAATTTATGCCTTTTTAGTATATTGAGTAGCTAGGGATTTCAAATTTATCTCTATGGCATAAGGGTTGTAAATATCAAAATCTTTCATGAATGAAGCTCAATCTAGGGTTACCAAGACAGTTCCACCATCCTTCTTGATGGACTTTGAAATAATATCATACCTACTAGCCAGCTCTAGGATCAAGTCCACATCAAAAAATACATCAGGAACTACTAATTTGGCTAATCCACAAGTCCAAGGGTTTGAAATGGGCATAGGGCCATCACTATTTTTATGAAAATAACTAAATAAATTATAAACACAACAATTTGGTGTCTTGGCATCTCTAATGTATGCATAATTATCTCCTAAATACTCATCATTTACCTTTTTTCCATGATTGGATCCTGGGAGAAGTTGACTGAACTCTTCTGAATAGTTCCTTTCCCTTTAACATCATCATCATCCCCACTTACCCCGCTGGTAGAGTCAACACTTACTTCTCTGCTCATGATTGCCTGGTGTAACTTGTCACTGATCAACTTCTTCTTTTTTACCGGTATTGAAACAAATCTTCTCCAAACCCTCACTTCTCACTGTGAATTACTTCAAATATTTAAACCTTCAGCAATAAAAATCACACCTCTTAATTCTGAACAAAAATCTTCACTATTTACTCTGTAAACCTTAGTAACACTGTTCTTACTAAAAATGTAGATCACTGATGCAAATTATGAGCTCTAAATTCTTGAAGACTGGTAAGATGAAATGATAATGGTAATGCCTATAAATGCACCAATCTCTTTCATGGATTTGTAATTCAGTCTTTTCTATCTTTACTCCTGCGTGCTGTGAAATCAATTCTAGCTTCTAGCTATGGCATTTAGAACTGACAGATGATCAATTCAAATGATGAATTTTCATATTAAAACCTTATTAAATTCTCAAAGAGATCAAGATTTTATCTTACTGGCTCCTTGAGAAGAGCTCAAAAATATTTTAAAACATGCTATCATACTTCCTTCATTCTCATTGGCTGTCAACTGTTAACATGGTGCAGAGAAAACTTCCTGTATTACCTTGATCTCACCATGGTTTCTTTCAGTGAAAATGTGACTATGTAATCTCATTTTTGTGAAGAGTTACCCTCAACTCTATTTTCTTATTGAGACTTAACGACAACCATACGATCCTCTTTCAGATCAATGACTATCTCTTAATCACTGAGTGAGATCACTTAACTCTCCTTTTCTTCGCGACTCCATGACTAAAGGCTTTATCTTACACCTCGGGTTTCTTATAGAGACTACAAGACTCTGTAATATCCTTGTCGGTTTAAGATTTCCTCTATCCTAAGTTTCTATCAAGATTACGCAACTCTCATATGATCATCTTTTAATTAGACGACCCGTAGGTATCTCGTTTACTTTTTGTGCTTTCATCTTCTTATCTGAGACTTTACAACTACCTGATACCTTTGAAATATTTAGCCACATTTCTTAATTTGTATCATTATCACTCAGTCACTGTAATTATATTTGACCTTTTGACCTTCTAAAGTGACTACGCACTATCCACAAGATCTTCTTTTATCTGACGTCAGTCACTTAATCTCTTTGTCTTTAACTCAACCATATATTTTAAAAGAGATCACATGACTAAAGGACTTATACCACCTTCTTGACCTTGATTTCCTTGCGAGACACCACAACTGATTAATCTCAAAGTTGCTGATACATTTTTTAACTTATGAGTTTTCATCGAGACTTTGCGACTAACGCAAGATTACACTTTAGATCAATGACTATTGCTAAGTCTCAGATATTTTGACTTATTCCACATTTCTCTTCATGATAACATGACTGCATGAAATTTGAAACTTAACCTTTAAACCCAACTTGCAACTCTGATCACCTTTTGAGACAACACAATTGAGTAGACTCGAAGTCACTTCTAAAATTCTTTAATTCTATTTTTGCAAAGAGACTTCACGATCAACACAAGATCAAGATCTACATCTACAAATTGTGTGAAATCTCACAAGGACTAAGGGCATATTCATTTTTCAAAGAGACAACCCTACATAAAGGAAACCGCTGAGTCTCGATAATAAAAAGAATATTATTATATTACAACGAGACTTTGCGACTTAAGTGGTCAGTTTTCTAAAAAAGTAATAATGAATTAGAAAGGATTTCAATGAACTAGGGTTTTTCTTGAATATGCATAGAATTTTGACCTAGGTCTTAGAGTTTTTTCACTCTTTTTGGATTTTGGGCTTGAAGATCATTATTTGCAGAGGTATTTTGACAATGGGAGACAATATTTTCAATTTTTAAGCATGGAGATGACTGAGAACTTAAAAAAAGTTTAGGCAGACTACAAAACTAGAAATACAACCAATAGTGGCTCTATCTAAGGATGCTTAAATGCAAGTTTAACGCAAGAACCACAGATCTCTGGTTTCAGACCATGCAAAAGATGCTCACTAACCTACTGTAGAAAAGAAACACACCTATATACATATGCTACAAAAGATTTACTGTGAATGAAATTTCAATTCTCAACTGAAGAAAGGTTTCAGAAATTGTCCATGCACTATAAATTAAAATTCTTTCTCATCCATGTTCTTCAAAAGATAGGAATCTTCCCCAAAGTTCTGAGAAACAATAAAGGGACCAAGCCATAAAGATTCAAACTTCTTGTGTTTCCCTTTATCTTTTGCTTTTACATTCCACTAGAGTACTAGGTCATCAGGCATAAATTTTCTGTCACCTTCTCTCTTATCAAAAAGATATTTCATTTTCTGTTGTAATTTTATGTTCTCCTTCTGAACTTCTCTTCTAACTTCATCAAGTTCTTCTAATTGCATTATTCTATCTTGTATTGGGTCAGATATTTCTAGCTCTTCTTCTTGAATAAACTTGTAAACTGGTAACAAATTGTTCATAGGCATCCTAGACTGTAAACCATATACAAGTTCAAAAGGTGACTTACCTATTTCTCTCTTTACTATTATTCTATCATCCCATAGAGCTAGTCTTAACTTTATGTGCCAAGCTCTTTTATTCTTTTCCATGGTTTTCTTCAAAATCTTCAAAATCCTTTTATTGTTGGATTCTGCTTGGCCATTTGCTTGAGGATGATATGGGGATTAGTAAGACATTATGATCCCATATTCATTGTAGAAATCCTTGATTTCATCTGATCTAAATAACATAGCATTATCCATTACTAACTTGGCAGGGACACCAAACCTAGTCAAAATGTTTTCTAGTAAAAATTCAGTGACCACTTTGCTAGTTGCCTTCTTGGTGGGAATTGCTTCTATCCACTTTGTAACATAATCAGTGGCAACAAGTATCCAATTGTGTCCTCCACTAGATTTCTCTAGAAATTCTCCAAAAAATTCAATACCCCACATTGCAAAAGGTGCTTCAGCACTCACAAGGTTCAATAACATGGCACCTGAGAACTTCAACTTATTTGAGAACCTCTGGCAAGGCTCACATTTTTTGAAAATGCATGAGTATCCTTAAATAGGCTAGGCCAATAATATCTAGCCCTGAAAATCTTATGGGCAGTGTTTTTAGCATAAAAATTCCCTCCACATACTCCATCATGCATTTCAACTAATACTTTCTCAGCTTGGCTCTAATCTAGACATAATAATAGTACGCCATTTCTATCTTTCCAATACAAATCTCCTTGAACTAGGGTGTACTTCTGATCTTGTAATCTGAGATTCCTCTTTTGATTGTCTGTCATGACTTCATGACACTTGGCATTCTTAAGGTAATACATGATATCAACATAGAAAGATTGTCTTTCAATACTTGTTACTGTTGAATCCTATATTACTATGTTATTTACTTGTAGAAAGTCTAGGTTTTCTTCTGTCATAAGTTTTGCTAGACCTTTTCCTCTAACCAATTTAGTAATATGGATTTCTAAGTTAAATTCCTAAATTATATTAATCCACTTACATCTCTACCAGTCACTTTTGATTGAATAAGGATGTCCTTTACTGCTAAATGAGGTACATATGCAAGTACTTTGGCACAAACCAAGTAGGGTCTAAATGATTTACAAATTTTACCAAAGCATATGCCTACTTTTCCATCATTTCATAATTTAGTTCTGTTAGAGTAATAGTCTATCGGGTTATTAATTAAATCATTATGATCTAATTACTAACTCACCTATTCACTCTAGTTGCTTAAGCTAACCTTAGGTTTTCCCTTTTAGGGTTTCGTGATTCCTTTTATAAGGATTCACCTCTTAGTTTTCTTTACAGAGTTTTTCATCATCACATTGTCATCTAGAAACATATCATTAATATATTATTTTCTTGAGCACATGATGTCTCCTCTGGCTTTTTGGCCACCATAGTATTTTTCTGTCTTCTGTCTTTGCTTCTTCCATGTGACAGGTTTGCATGCAGGTGTTCTTGGGAGGATTTGTGTTTATCAAATCCAACATGGTATCAGAGCTCTTCTGCTGTTCGTTGTTTGTGTTTCATTGAAGCGTGCCAGAAGCAGAAGATTTCCAAGGGTTTCAGAGGTTTTTTATGTATTTTTTGTTTTGGGTTTTGTTTTTGGTCACTTTGAGCTCAAACAGACATCTCCATTAAGCTTAGAGCGCCCAAAAACCCCAGAATACATATAAAACTTGTCCATTTTGGACATCTGGACTCTGGAGGCAAAAAAATTTTGGTTCCTGTGCCATACGACACAAACCGAGGCAAAAATAAAAAAAAATTTAAAAAAAACCTTATTTTTCAAAGGTTTTTTGGCGCAGGCTGTGGTTTTGAAAAGGTGCCACCGCCAGGCCGCCACCACCCCACCGGGGCTCGGCCTCCGCTGGCAGCGCCCTCTTCTTCTCTGCGCGCTCCGTGCCCCCGACCGCCCACCGCCCTCTGTGGCCCCTACCGCCGCTCCACCGATCTCGGCCCCTCCGGCCCCCGCCGCCCC